>CM043704.1:104814372-105376872 GCA_023935145.1 Bretschneidera sinensis
AATGATGAAAACATGGCATAAAATAATCCTTAAAACAATGATGAAAACATGGTTTAAAATAATCATTAAAACAATGATGAAAACATGTTAATAAACATAATAATAAACATAATCTCTATGTCTCTTTATCACCAACAAAATAGCAGAAGAGTAGATCAAGCCTAACAGACTTTGACAACTTCAATTCAGCATGTGTTTTATTAAACCTCAACAACTCAAACATCAGCAGCTCACTCAGCTCCACCTCAGCAGCTCCTGGGGCATCATTCAACTTGTACTCTTTCGGTAGAAGCTGAAGTCGATAATCAAGACAGAACTTTAGAAAATGTGCTCTCTGCTGACAAAATAGGTAGAAATCTAGGGGTTGGTCATGTGCAGAATTTGGTTCAAACAATAGATACACTGCTAAAGTGCTTTGAAGCGGAGGAAGATCTAATTCCAGGTGTAAGTTCCAAAACAAAGGAAGAGAATGCACCCCTTGACCTTGTGGAATTGAAAAGTGAACAGTTAGATGAGATAAAAATCTCTTACAAATTATTGACTGGGGAGAAAAATATATCCACTTCCGCAAATAGCAAACTTGAGAAAGCTTTGCAGCAGTTAGTTTTGTTTGAGGCACTATTGAGTGAGTTGGGATCTAGTTTGGGTATGGAAGTCGGTGATCCAGAAAGAATTCATGACGAAATGACTCATGTTGGGAATGTACATGATAAAGAACCCTTCTTTTACCAGGAAAATGATACCAAGGAGATGATTCAGGAGAAAACAAACCCATTTGATGATGCTTTTACACCTAAACCGGAGCTTTCACAAGCACTAGAGGATTTTGAGCGCAGAGCATGTGAAAAGTTGGGGATGATTATTTTGAGGTACTTTGACCAATATACTCACTCATTATTTCCTTAATTTAGTTGAATGATATTTATGAAGATTGGTTATAGCCTTCTTTGCATGTAGTATGTAGATTTATTATTACTGGCCATGTTTTGTTATCCTTTGAGTTTTTTCTGTATTGCTGCTATGATTTTCGTATGACATGGGAAATGATAGTATATTGTCAGATGTTCTCAATGAAAATGAAGCGTACTATTTTCTCATTGATTAATTAAAGTTCAAATGTATGCCATTTAGCCGAAATTAGACCCATATTTCTACTACAACCATAGAAACATCTATTTCCACTGATATGGGTTTGTTTCTTTTGTGATAGCATCACAGAAAATTAGACTTTCTTTTAGCAAGAACACAAATATCTAGTCCTTGAATCATATGTAACAATGATGTTTATGTAAATCACTATTTTCTAATGTTCAAAATTTTCTCTCTCTCCTGTCTGAAGTTGGTTGACCAAGAATGGAAAGAACAAGAGCAGAGTTCCTTATCATTATTTTAATCTACCTCCTGATTTCAATCAATGTGTTCCTTCCTCTCTTCCATCCCTACACAATATTTTGGTTCACTACTACTTTCTTTCACCATCCATCACCATATCAAGTCCATGAAGATCTTGCAGAAGCTAATGCAACCATGCCTCCTGTAGTCAGTCAAGGTTTTGACATTCCTGGAATTCTCGAATATTCACCCTCGTGGTGGCCAGGGATCGATGAGAAGGATGTGGCGGTATTAACTGAGGAGAACTTTAGTCACTTCAATGCCAATAATCGATATGTGATGGTCAACTTCTATGCACCTTGGTGCCCCTGGAGCCGAAAACTGGCCTTGGAATATTCAGCTGCTGCAACTATGCTGAAGAGTGAAGCAGTGCTTGCAAAGGTTGATGCAACAGTGGAAATAGATTTGGCAAGGATGTATCGGATTCAGGCTTATCCCACCATGTATTTCTTCGTTGCTGGAGTTCACAAGCTTTATGATCATAAGTTAGAAAGAAACAGGTATGTTGGATGTTTAGATTCTTTAGCCATATATGTTTCTTTGTTGAGAAATTGTGGAAAAGAAAAGAGGAGAGAATGACATTATGGATCTTCTTATAGTTTTGCTTTTGATATACAAATCACATGTACTATAATTAATTCACTCTTAACTAAATTAAGTACTTACATGAGGTTTTCACCAAAGTTATAACATGGTTGTTTATACTTCTGCAGGAATGCTATTGCAACTTGGGTGAAGATTAAGATGACCAGTGGTATACACTCTCTGCTAGACATAGAGGAGGCAGAGCTATTATTTACTGCTGAATCTATGATAGTTTTGGAATCCTTGATACTTTAGAGGTAGTCTCTATTGAATTAGTCTCCTTGATGCTTTATTTTGTTGGGAATATTCACATGTGAGTAAAGACGTAGAAAATCAATTCCATATAGAGAAAAAAAACTAGATAAGCGAATGGTATAAATATAGTGGCGGAACCAGAACCCATTAACTTAAGCTTTTGGGTTTATACGATCTCCTACATCATATATTGGTCCTTTGCTTGGCGGACTCACCAAGCCCAAGTTTTTCCCAAACTTGAGTTATCATGTTTAACAAGTGGTATCAGAGCCGATGGTTCGTCTGGGCGTGACTAGATCATGTGGTTAACTCCGGGATGCTCGCGGTGGTATAGGGGGAGCTCGAGAGACTCGTATACCGCGAACAAGGTGACTTGTATAGCGAGCGGGTGATGCTAAGTCTGTGTGGTTTGTAAGGTGGAGTCTATGAAGCTCGTTGTTGAAAGTCGGTGTGTGGTTTTCTGACTCTGATAGGAGAATTGGTGACTTTCCAAGTGTATCTGTTGGACTATGGTGCGAGTTTGGAGTTGGTATAAGCATGATAGTGAGGAGGGCAATATACTCACACACGAGGGGGAGATTGTTGGGAATATTCACATGTGAGTAAAGAGATGTAGAAAATCAATTCCACATGGAGAAAAAAAAACTAGATAAGTGAATGGTATATATATGGTGGTGGAATCAGAACCCATTAGCTTAAGCTTTTGGGTTCATACGGTCTCTTACATCATATATTGAGCCTTTGCTTGACAGACTCTCCAAACCCAAATTTTTTCCAAACTTGAGTCATCATGCCTAACAAGTGAGTTTCTTTTTATCTACAAATGGTCCATTCACCAGATTTGCTATTGCAAACTTTGTATCGGAAAATAAGCCTCCTCCGGTGACCAGATTCACAACAAAAAATGCTGGATTGATTTTTGATAATTCAACGAAACAGGTAAAAATTACGTTATTACCTCTTTCCTTATATAAAGAAATTAAAATTTTAACGGTTGTAACTTGTCTGTAATTTTTTTCTCAGTTATGGCTATTTGTCTCAAGAAATGATTCAGAGAGTTATTTCTTCATTCCGACAGGCAACTAAGTCTTTCAGATGAAAGGTAAGTATGTTTTCGAAAAGATTTCTTTTTTTTTTTTCCTTTCAAAATTTGGAAGTTCCGAGTGGCTACAAAAGCATTTTTCTTCCTAATATAAAAGAATAATCATTCTCCATATAGCAAAGATTTAAAAACATCCATTCTTGTCACTCATTTTAGCTACTCAGATCAATAACCAATAAAATCCTTCCTTCCACTCCCTGTAGTGCCAAGTAGTGGTTTTGTAAGTGTTGTCCAATTACTAAACGACGTGTTACAAATGGGTGTCCAGTTTGATTGTTACTCTAACATTGCCCTTCTCCATAAGCATTAGCACTTGTCAGAATACGTAGGTTCCATGAAAGCAAGGTTTAAGAAGTGAAATTGATTCATTTATAAGCTAAGAGATTTTGAAAATGAATCATTTACAAGCTTACCAATTTTAAAAATCCCATAACTGCTATGGTGACTTCATCCGGACTAAATTATAGTTCTTTGTCTGTGTGGAAATGGGCTACGAAGATGTAAAGAAACAACTCTCTTATGGATCATATGTAATTGTAGAAATTAAATTAGCAATTGACAAAGGTTAGAATAGTTTTTTTTTTTTCTTGTTTTACCGATTTTATCTTAATGAATCATTATAAAAGTGCGAGAAATGGTTCAATTTAGATTTGTTTATCTTTACACTTTTCTGTTTTATGCTGAAACTATGGTTAGTTTTTTTATTGGTTATTTTTAATTATTAATTAAGCTTAGAGGATACATATTATTTTTATTGTAGGCATTTGCGTAGGGCTTCTTGGAGATGAAAGCTTATAAGCCAGTTGGACCAGATTTCAGAACGAGTTCTTAGACTTCCTCTGTATCGTCTTGTTGTGATGTAAAAAGAAATTTCTACGTTATGTTCGATGAGATTGTTCTCTAGTCAGAGGATTTGAGTGGAATTTTCATGCAATATTGAAAGTTGTAATCGTTAAAATATTTTAACTCCATTTTTTTTAAGGTTAAACTTAACGTAATTTGTTTTAGTTTCATAACAAATAATGAGATTTATTTATATTTATCTCACATAGTTTTTAAAACATTCACTTACATATATGTCGTTAGTTTTTCGATAGCTTTCTGTTGGTCAACTGTTCAAAATTTCAGTTAAACATTGTGTCAACTCTTTAAAACTTATTGAAAACTCGACTTTCCTCTTAATAATTTCAAAATATAGTCAAATCTTTTATCCAAGTAGCACCATAAATTTGATTGAATTTTGAACCGTTAATTAACAGAAGGTTACTGGAAGGCTAACAATAGATAGGTTAACATATATTTTAGAAACTATATGATGTAAGTGTAACCAAGGATTAACCTCAGGTAGATTAATGTAATTTACTCAAAATTTTATTATAGTAATTATAATTATGATGATAAAAATAATAATTTAATAATAAAATTTATTTTTTATTATTATAATAATAATAATAATAATAAATTTTAGGGTTTATAAAGGAATTAAAAATTATTAATGATAATGAATAGTGCTTAAATGTTTTGATACTTAAACTTTTTATCACAGTTTAGTTCCAATCTAAGAATCTCATTAATCAAATATAGGATTAATATATTAGCACTTTAATCTCTCTTCATCCTATCTTGTGTTCATCCCAATCTTATTTTACTATAATTTTAAATCTCATTAATCAAATATATGATTAATATATTAGTACTTTAATCTCTCTTCATCCTATCTTGTGTTCATCCCAATCTTATTTCATTATAATTTTATCTGTAAACCAAACGAATCTTAAGTATTCTTAAACATAAATGGATCTTTGTAAATTTCGTTTTATCGAGGAAAACTGATCAGATTTGACATGCTTTTTTTTTATGAGTGGTAATTAATAAGAAGAATATTTTTGGGAATAAAAAACAGCACAAATTAAAAAAAATAGTTTTAACCAAATACTTTTGAAAAAACATTTTATTATGATCCATTATCTCTAATCTATATTTTAAAATATAATTAAACTATCTATTACATATACTTGCATGAGTGTTCCATCAATGTAGTTTCAATTATATTTTAGTTTTTAATTTTAATAATTGAGGTGAATCGGTGTTTGATATCTTTTTAAACAATTGGTTAATAAAAAAAATATAAGTACAAGAAAATTCTTAAATTAGAAAAGGACAAAATAAGTGTCATTTCTCAAATATTAAGAATGTAATAGGTATAGCAGGCCCTAAACCAAATGTAGTTTTTTGTAATTTATTATATTATTGAATTCCAAAAATTTATCCTTCATAATGTGCTGCTTTGATGGGCTAATTTGGCTTCAACTATTTAGGTTATAAATGAAAAATTCTTATGTACTTTTTAAAAAATATTAAAAATAAATTGAATACATATATGGAGTATATCTAAGTATTTTTTATTATAAAATTATGTATATAAGAAATTGTTAGATAGAATGAGTTTGATGATCTTCAGGTCCGTCAAATCATATAATGACATGTCAATATAACAGTCAATGTTCCTAAAAAGTCAATGAGTAGGAAAAGTCTCAAAAAAAATTACACGAAATATTTTTATTGTACGGACAAACCTGAAAAATATATCATACCGTACAATTTATTTATTTATTTATCATTATAAAGTTAAGACTCGTCATGACACTCAAAATGCACACGTGTGGGCCCATGAGCAATCAAGCAATACCACGTGCCCGCAACAATCCACTGTTAGCAAGGGAAGAGATCAGCCAGATGATCAGTTTGTGAAGAAGCACAAAGAGCCAAAGCAGAGAAACTCAAAGAAAGGTGTATTAGCCAATCGAGCAAAAGCACACGGATCGATGACGTGGCATCGCATCTTTTGAAATCCCGCCTAAACGCGGACTTCAATTCTTTGTGATTTCGATTTTCAATTTTGGATATCTTTAGATTTTTGCCCCAAAACGCCCTTCCTTATCTTACTCCTTAAGTCGAAACCCACACACAACACGCAAAAGCCAAACCACACCAAAACCAAAAGAATACTTCTCTCCCTTCCCTTTTTTATATTCTAAAATCCCTAGCGCTGCAGGTAACTCGCTCGCCCTGAGGCGCTGACTCAGTCCGATTCACACCCTTTCTCGTCGATTCCCGAACGATTCTCACCGATTTTCGCCGGTTTCTTTGCAGGATTCGCCATGAAAGGTGGTAAATCGAAGACTGACTCTAAGAAAACGGATAGCAGGTATGTTTTGACTATTATTTTCGGTTATTCTATCTTTACGCGTTGTGTTGTGTTTATATTATAGAGATTTAGATCCGAGGTCTTTTGCAGTAATATATGTGATTGCGCGTATATTTGTTTGTTTTCGTATTTAGATTCGTTAAATATCTGTTTGAGTTTGTTTGTTTGTTTTGGATTTTGTTTTCAGATTGAAGAGTAAAGGTGCAGGAGTTGGAAAGAAAGCTGGAAAAAAGGAGAAGGATCCAAACAAGCCAAAGAGGCCTCCTAGTGCTTTCTTCGTTTTCATGTATGAGATCTTATCGATAAATGTCTACATATTTTGTTTCTTCTATGTTTGTACTGCAAATTTTAATTTTTTGTTTAACAGTTGCGATTATCGTTTGTTAATTTGTGTTGACGATTAAAGGGAGGAGTTTAGGAAGCAGTTCAAAGAGGAGAATCCTGATAACAAATCCGTCTCTGTCGTGAGTAATCTGATCATTAGAGACATGTATAAATTAATTTCGCTGCTCATAGCAGCGTTTTAATTCTTAAATTTTATGCGGATTTTCTTTTTCGTTTAATGGAATCAGGTTGGTAAAGCTGCTGGAAATAAATGGAAATCTATGACGGATGCGGTGAGTATTTTTCTCCTGAATTATTTGCTTTGTTTGTTGGGTATTAATTCATTGTTCTATTGACTCTATTCCTATATTATTACTGGACATAATTATTTAGTTTTCATTGTAATTCAGGAGAAAGCTCCTTATGTAGCGAAGGCAGAGAAAAGGAAGACTGAATACAACAAAACCATGCTGACTTACAATAAGAAATTGGTAATTCTTTTTCTACTATGGAGTTGTTTGGGATCCTACTTTAAGTGGGATTAAAACACATTTCCCTTTAGAAAAAGGTGCTTTATTCCCACTTAAAGTTGGTTCCAAACATATCCTATAATGACTTTTGCACGAGCCTTTTTGTGTCTTTTTATTATTGGTTTACCATAGGAGTTCAAATCTTTATTGTTGGGTAAATAGCTGTTTAATTTTGGTTTATATGGTAGGCCGGGGGAGCTAATGCAGCAGAGGATAATGAGTCCGATAAGTCCAAGTCTGAAGTTCATGATGAGGATGATGAAGAGGGGAGTTGTGAGGTTGGTTTTGAGATTAATGATTGATTTTTTAAAAATTGGAAATATTGGTATCGCTGGTGGTTTTTTTTTTCTTTTTTTTTTGGAGTGAATTGTTTGTTTGTTTTTTTGTAGGATGAAGAGGATGATGATTAGACGAAGGCATTGGAGGATGCAAGGTGGAGGAGGATGGGCAATTTGTGTAGAATTGCTTAGAATATGATTACTTAGAAACTGGAATTCTGATCTTATTTTGATAAATAGCTCATTTCCCTGCCTTTTTATTTTGCTTTTCTTCACATTAGATTAGGAAAAAAAATAGTTTCATGATTTTCTGGAGACTCACTCAGATGGATTTGTACTTAAATTTCGTAATGATAACGGTGTAGTTTGAGCTTCATTTTTGTTTTTTACCTCAACCGGTGCTTGTTGTGTGTGTTTTTTAATGTTGACCACCATTGCATGTCAATTTTTTTTGGAGTTTACTACTCTATATGTTTTGTGATACAAGTGGCCATTTTTTCTATTGTCTGTCTGTCGTATTTTGTCATTTGGTTGAAGCTTTCTGAAAGTTCTTTTTTTGTGAGTTTTTAAACTCAAAAGCAATGGGTACTGTTGACTCTATATGGATTGCAAACTTTATACCAAATGTCTTTCTAGTTCATTTTTGTCCTGTCTAGTTTTTGTTTGTGGTGATTAGTTTGGAATGTAATGTAAATTATCTGGTACGTTTCTGTTCATTTATTTTAGGTACTAGGTACTTTTGTTGAGGTTGGGTGATATTTGATTTGCTCTGCTTTCTCCCATCGTTTGTTGCTTTTGTGGAATTTGCAATTGCAACTGTTTTAGCCTAAAATTGTGAGGGGTTGAAACATCTAATTGGCTGTGTAAGACTTTATATAAAAGCTTGACCTGATGAACTTGACGCAGGTTAGAAGAAAATTCCTTTTTAGACTTGTTGCCTGGAAAATATTGTAGCTGATTATCGCAGTAGATTTTAACCATCGTGATTTACTGACTCGTGTGGTTGTGAATGTTGCAAGCGTGTGCTCTAGTAGTGGAGAATGTGTCACATTTGATGTGCTTGGAATGTGGATTCCTTTACCGCAGTAATATGGATCAGAATTTATTGGTTTAGACTTGTTTACTATATAGTGAGTGACCTGATGGTGTTTGACAAATTTTGTGAATGATTTTTGTTCTTTTTACTTTTTGCTTAGGAAATATTGGTAGCTGAAGTAGTCTGTTTTCTTTTGTTTGTTTGTTTGATTTTTTTTCGGTTTTTCCTTTTCGAGGTGTTGGGGCCTGGGGAAACAAGTGTCAAGTAATTGTAGAAAGAGTTTTTAAAACAATATCTATTTTTAAGAAGTAGAAGTTAAATTGAACATAAAAAAATATGGTAGTTTTTTTAGTCTAATCAAAGTTGACAAAAATAAATATCAAGATATTAAATTTGCTAGCTATAAATTTATAAAGCGTAGAGCAAATATTTTAATTTAAAAAAATCGCTATGATTATCAGTAATCAACACGAACGAGATGCATTTCCTTTAAAAGATTTATTAATCAAAACCAGAGATTAAGAACCCAAAATCCGGTTTTAAGCACTCAAATCCCCTTGGGTATTAAACATTAATATAGGTAAAAGTAAGCTGTACGTGGTGCGATGAAGAGAAAAGTCTGGACGAGAGATTGACTTTGTCACGGAAGATTTTGCTAATTCAAAATTATTTTCTGAGACCCTAGCAAGTATTAGTCTGGCAATATCGTCAGCCTACCAGAGATAAAAGTCAGGTTGAAACTACAAATAAGTTAAACCGTAATTTCTCTGCTGCGTTGGGACCAAGGGTTACTATGAAATGAAAAGGGATTTGGAGTTCTGGTTATGCGGAGAAAATAGACTGAGAAAGTCCCAGGTTTAGTTGAATGGCTCTCAAATGGCTGGCTGTGCTGGGCAGTAGTGAGAAACCATAAATGAACTCATATTTTTCTATAACTAGTGGATAGTATAAGCGAAAATTTTGATTTAGCGTCAACTTATTGGATGAACCAACATGAGCTTAAATTTTGTCACCGAGATCATTTCATTGTTAAATAGTTTTACTTTAACATCTTAATAATAATAATAAAAAAAAAATCACGATCAGTCCTCTTATCATTATAAGCTTCCCTAAAAAGTCTTTTGTCCTTTACAGTTAAGTGATTAAATTTTTCAAATGTTTTTTTTACATTGATCAAAAGAAGATTGAACTCGAATAATTTATATAAAGGATCTGTAAATGATCACTAGATAAAAAAACTTGGTCACTTTAACTTATGTGACTGCTTTGTCCCCTTGCTCATGAATAAGCCCACTGGAAGGTTCAAAATGGATTATGAATCCATTGATTCAAGGCTAGGATAGATAAATAAAAAATAAAAATAAAAAAAGAGAAAAAGAAAGGCAAGCAAAATGAAGAGAGAAATTATTAGGTTCTCCTTAGAAAGATACATGTTATTTACTGTTTTGAGTGTTTTGCATTTTTGCTGATGTAAGAGATAATATAATGCTTTACTGTTTTGAAAACCACACTCCCTGTTTTTAACAGTTGCAAGATTTACAATTGTTGTTGATTGTGGGTAACTGTTTTATCATTTTATATTATAGGATAGATCAGTGCGGAGGGCAACAAGTTGTTGGTGCCGTGAGGTGATTTATTTAACCTAAAAACGCATTATTTTGCTTCAAAACGATTGCAAAGGTATGGTGTAATGTCATTTGTTAAAGAAGTACCAAATTCTTGTTTAGTATTTTTAATTTTTCTCTCTTTGTTGACAAATGGATTTTTTTTTAATTCTTATTGTGTATATTTAATGCCTTTGTGCCAAATAGTGTCTTGTTTTACTAGTAATTATTTTCCTCCTTGTCCTATTATTTCTTTTTGACTAGCACACCAAAGTACAACCTAATCAAGGTTGCTTAGATGCTAAATATTTAGAGTTTGTAGTCAAATTTAAAGTTGATCATTGGTTAAGGTTATTAATGTTTTTGACGAGTCTGACGTCTTAAAGCTTCTTTCTGGCTTGAATATGTTGGTGACACTAGGTTTATTTGTGTTGATACAGTTTATTTATTTTTTTTATCTTATTTGTTTGTAATGCATGATTGTTCTTAGATGTTTATCAATTGATTCATTGATACATTTGTATAGTGGAAATCTAAAATCATTAAATAGCATGTGGTATGATGATATGTAATACATATTTATATTTTTTGTCCCTTTGGTTGTGCTTCTCCATTGGTTTTATAAAGAAAGACTTATTATGGATTTTAATTCTAATTTAATTCAATACTGGCAAATGTGGTATTATTTTGTCCTTTCGATGGTGCATCTTTATCGTTTTTTTGAAAGAAAGACTAACTTTGTATTCTAGTTGCAATTGAATTTCATGATGGCAAACATTATATTTTTTTGTGTCTTTTCATGATTTTTGAAAGAAAGACATTCTGAATCGTGTTGGTAAACATTATATTTTTGTCCCTTTGGTGGTGCTTTTCCTTTGAATAATTTTGAATTCTAATTACAATTGAATTCATTTTGGAAACATTGTATTTTTTTATCCCTTCAGTGACACCTATTTGTTGGTTTTATGAAGAAAGACTTATTTTGAATTCTAATTGAATATCATGCTGGCAAAAATTGTGTTATTTTGTCTCTTTAGTGGTGCTTCTTCATCGGTTTTATGAAGAAAAGACTAATTTTGTATTGTTGCAATTGAATTTCATGCTGGCAAAAATTGCATTTTTTTGTTCATTCGGTTGTGTATGTTCGTTGGATTCCTGAAAAAAAATTATTTTAAAATTTAATTCTAATTGAATTCCAAGCTGGCAAAGATTGTTTTATCTTGTGCCTTCGATGGTCCTTGTTCATCGGTTTTTTAAACGGAAAGACTGTTTCTGAATTCTAGCTGCAGTTGAATTCAATGCTGGTAGACACTGTATTTTTTTTTTTACCTTTGGTTGTGGCTTTTCTTTGGTTTTGAAGGAAAGACATTATGAACCATATTGATAAACATTATAATTGTGTCCATTATGTGGTGCATTTTCTTTGGTTTTCTAACTTTAAATTTTAGTTGCAGTTGAATTCATTTTAGTAAACAATGTGTTTTTCTTGTCCCCTCAGTGGTGCCTGTTTGTTAGTTTTCTAAAGAAAATCTTATTCTGAATTCTAATTCTAATTGAATTCTATGCTAACAAAGATTTTATTATTTTATCCCTTCGGTGGTGCATATTTATCGGTTTTTAGTTAGATTTAAATTGAATGCTAACAATCACTGTATTTTTTGTCCCTTCGGTTGTGCATTTTCGTTGATTTTTGAAGGAAAGAAATTAAGAATTCTAATGCCAATTGAATTCCATGATTGGAAACATTGTATTTTTTTTTCCCTTTGTTGGTGCTTGTTCATTGGTTTTCTGAAGAAAAAAAAAAGGACTAATTCTAAATTCTAGTTGCAATTGAATTCGATGTCGATAAACATTATATTTTCGTCCCTTCGTTGGTACCTTTCCGTTGGTTTTCTGAAAGAAATATTAATTTTGAATTCTAATTGCAATTGAATTCCATGATTGAAAACATTTTATTTTTTTATCTCTTCGGTGGTGCATGTCTATTGGTTTTCTGAAAAAGACTAATTCTGAATTCTATACTGATTGAATTCTATGTTGGCAAAGATTGTATTTTTCCTCTTGGATGGTGCTTGTTCATTGATTTTTTGAAGGAAAGACTAATTCCGAATTCTTGTTGCAATTGAATTCCATTGTGACAGATATTGGTTTTTTGTATCTTTTCCCCTTCGATGGTGCTTGTTCATTGATTTTTTGAAGAAAAGATTAATTCTGAATTCTTGTTGCAATTAAATTCCATTGTGATAGATATTGGTTTTTTGTCCCTTTAGTTGTGCATTTCTGTTGGTTTTCTCAAAAACGACTTATTTTAAATTATAGTTCTAATTGAATTCCATGTTGGTAAAAACTGTTTTATTTTATCCCTTCAGTGGTACTTATTCATCGGTTTTTGAACGAAAAAACTAATTTTGAAATCTAGTTGCAATTGAATTTAACACTACCAAAAAATGTATTTTTTTTTTGTACTTTGGGTTGTGCCTTTTCGTTTGTTTTTGAAAGAAATACATTATGAATCATGTTAAATCATTATATATTTGTCCCTTCAGTGGGGTTTTTTTTTATTGGTTTTAGGAAGGAAAGTTCCACTCTGAATTTTCATGGCAATTAAATTCATTCCAGTAAACATTGTGTTTTTTTTGTCCCTTCGGTGGTGCCTATCAGTTAGTTTTTTGAAAAATGACTTATTCTGAATTCTAAATGAATTTAATGCTGGCAAAGATTGTATTATTTTATCCCTTTTAGTGGTGCTTCTTTATCGATTTTGTGTAGGAAAGACTAATTCTATATTCTTGTTGCAATTGAATTTCATGCAAGCATACATTGTATTTTTTTGTCTCTTCGATTGTGTCTTTCCATGGTTTTTGAAAGAAAGACATTCCGAACCATGCTGATAAATATTATATTTTTGTTTATTCGGTGGTACCTTTTTGTTGGTTTCCTGAAGGAAAAACTAATTTTGAATTCTAATTGCAATTGAATTCATTTTGGGGAACATTGTATTTTTTGTCCTTTCGGTGGTGTATGTCAGTTGATTTTATGAAAAAAAAAGACTTATTCTTAATTCTAATTGAATTTCATGCTAGCAAAGATTGTATTATTTTGTTCATTCGATGACGCTTCTTCATCGATTTTGTGAAGGAAAAACTAATTCTGTATTCAAGTTGCAATTGAATTCTGTGCTGACAAACGTTGTATTTTTTTAGTCCATTCGGTTGTGTCTTTCCATGATTTTTGAAAGAAAGACATTCTGAACTATACTGGTAAGCATTATGTTTTGTCTCTTTGGTAGTGCTTTTTCGTTGATTTTTTGATGGAAATACTAATTTTAAATACTAATTGCAATTGAATTCATTATGAAAAATAGCATTTTTTTTCCTCGGTGGTGCATTTCCTTGGTTTTTTGAAGGTAAGAATAATTATGAATTCTTATTGCAATTGAATTCATTATGAAAACTTTGTATTTTTTTGTCCCTTCAGTGGTACTTGTTTGTTGGTTTTATGAAGATAAGACTTATTCTGAATTCTAATTGAATTCCATACTGACAAAGACTTTATTATTGTCCTTTCGGTGGTGGATGTTTATCAGTTTTTCAAAGGAAAGACTAATTCTGAATTTTAATTGCAATTGAATTCCAATTGCAATTACTTTTGAGATTCTAAAATGGAGTCTCCGAGCCAATAACTTTCTTATTGATAGGAGAGTTCATGTAAATTGTAATGAGTTGAGAGAGAATATTGATACGTTAGAATTATCTTGTACTAAAAAGAAAAAATTAAGACCCGTTTATCCCAAAGAAAGAAGAGAAAAGTAGACAAAGTCCAGTGTCATGTTATTAAGATCTAGAAGGCCAGGCCCATATCGTTCAACTGACACAGCAATTAAGTTTCTGTTGTGATGTATGGGGCAAGAACTGAACAAAATCAAAGTTAAGGCTTTGGTTCTCATGGGTTTTGCGAAATGGGTCCAACTCCAAGCCCCAAGGATCTATCTATTTTCTTGTTTCTAAGTAAGCTGTATTTCCTGTAATTTCTCATATGTAGATATCCCCACACTCAAAAAAGAAAAGGTACAAAAAGTGCAGAGATTTTTGAAAATCAGCTCTTAAGAATTTCTTCAAGCTTCAGAAAGGTAAGAAGCCAATCAATTCTACAGAAATTGATGAACTTTTTTGGTAGAGCTTATTGAGGATATTAAGACAACCGCTGAAAAAGAGAAGTTAGTTTTAAAAAAGAACAGAAAGTGATTTATATGCCGCCAAGACTACTGGCATGAGAGAAATGTCAGAGGAAAGAATAGTGAAAGGAAGAAAAAGAGAAGGAAAAGAAGAATGAGGAAAACAGAAAACAATTGATATCTCCATAACATGGTTGGTAGAGAAGATCTGGAAAAGTGAGAAAGAAAAAGGCAAAAAAAAAAAAAAAAAATTTAATTTATAGTACCCGATTGTAATTTATATATTATGGAAGATAGGAAAGAAAGTGTTGTTTGCCCCTTTTTTCCCTCTCCCTCTTCTTACTTTTCTTTCCTACCAATGATAGTCTAAAATAACTGTTGGATCCAGCAATATGTTTGGGCTGACAACAAAACTTTCAGACTACCAAACAATCACCTTGTAAAGCTAGCAGTAACAGAAGAAAAAAAATGGTGGTAAGGTTAAACACTATCACAAGTTCACAACAGTGAAGCAAGCTGAACTTGCTCATATTGTAGCTTGTTCAATCACATGAAAAGGCTTCTCAATAATATAATTATATGTTTATCATCAACTAAGCCTGGGATTTGCATGAACAACTAAGATTATGCACAAATAATAGCCAGCATTTAAGAAAAAGAAAAAAGAATGTCAATAAGTAAATCAACATTCACACTCGAAAATGATACCATAACATATATTGAAGAAAAAAAAACTAACAATACAAGCAATCATGTACAGTGTATAAACCTGAGCGACTCTATTTCTATATAACAAACACCCACAAAAAACATATTTACATGCACAAACATTCACCTGTATCAAGCAAATATGGCAATCCCTAATTTGAGATTTAACAACGTAATAATGTATACACGTTACCTCCATATATACGTCACTTCTAACAGCCTTTTTCACTATATCAGTCTCTCCCTATCGATGAATAAAATGCTGACCATGAGAATGGTAGCACAAAGAGAAGGTCAAAAACCTCACTAGTCCATTCACCATCATAACTGCATATCCTTCACAATTTCATCAACCAGATTTCCTATAATGAAACATTCCACCTCTCTTCCCAAAGCATTAATTTCTTCATCCATCAAGCCAGACCATGACGTAGAACCCAGATCGCGAGCCACCATGCTATCAAGCGAGTAATAGGATCTGTCAGTTGGAGGATATAAATACTCGCATATGATCTCCCATACAGAATCCAATAATTTCCTCCCACATAGAGGTGGCAACATTGAAGAGCCAATAATCTTTCTCCTGAATCTAGACTTTGTCACAGGTGGTCCAAGTACAGTTGTAAGTGTTTCATTCAATAAATCGAGCAAAATTTTACGTTCTATCTTCTTCTCATTGTAATCCTTCATAGCACTTTCATTCTCCTCGCCCAATTTTCTCTGACATTCTTCCACTTCTTCAAAGACCGAGTTGCTGATAGGCTTTGCAAAGGGGTCCCATCTAGAAAAAGATTTATCAGATGATCCATCATACAAACCAGAAGCAACAAGCAGATCTCTTATATAAGCTTCTTTCTGATCCTCTAAAACAATCATATCAGTCTCAATAGGTTCTTGTTTGATGGTTGTGTCCTCTAGCTGGTCACATTCTAGCTCATTTAGCTGCCTCCGCAGCTCTGTATAACCAAGAAATCAAACATGGTGTAAGAAAAGAATTTCAACAAATCAGCTTGCAATTGTATCGAGTTGTATTTCAAGTGTCACTCTTTATGGGGACTGAAATGTGTGGATAGCAGATCAAGACAAGTATCAACACTCACTATATCTATATATCACATAAGATCATAACATTAAACAGATACGCACACCTAAATAATTATGTATCACTCTATGCATTAAAGGAAAGCTAAATTCATGATACACTGAACATAAACCTTTAATGGACAGATGGCTTAATGTTGTAAAATAAAAGCAAAAAGAAAAACTGTCTTCCCATACCATTCAGATTAGAACTGATCTCTCGGAAAATCTGCGGCACAGCATTATCAACTCCAACAGTCATGTCTGGTGTTGATATTGGGGTGAGATGATCTGCTGGCCACCAGAACTCTTCCTGAGTACTGCTGCACACGGATGCAGGGCTAGGAGGCACCTCAGTAGAGTTCTCCTATGACCACAAAACAAAACCTATGTTGTTAGAGACAACTAGAATCTGTAAATATATGAAACCATGATATTAATTTGTAAGTGTGTCTGTGTATGAGTCTAAGTCTTACATGTCTCTCGCCAAAGTTCGTAACCACTGTTGGTCCACTCATAATGTCATTAACACAATCATCCTCAAAGCTATGTGATTCCATCATCGTCTGAATCTTCTTACCGAACAACCTCCCTCTAAGACTGAAACTGAATCTGAAATCAGAAACCTTTTTTCTGAAATTAAACCTTTCTTTCTTCCTTTTTCTCAAATCAAGTGACAGATTTTCGGTTGCTTCATGCTTCCTCCTGATTTGGACACCAGTTAAAATGTGGCGATCCTCTAAAAGAAGCTTCCCAAATGATGTTCCTGATACAGGGGCTGACAATGACCTAATCAGATTTCTAGGGGATAACTCTCTGTTGAGAACTCCATCATCATCACAATGCCTGAAAGATCTGATTTGCGTCTCTAGTTCGTCTTTCACAATTTCCCAATAGTTTTGCTCATTTGGAGCCTTTAAGGCATCTCCTGTCTGTTTTAGTCTTCTTTCACCATCTAACACAGATGAGCCACTAACAACTATTGGAACATCCAAATGAGTCTCTCTCTTTCGAACATTTCTCAGTCTCTCCGACAAGAATCTCCTTGTATCTCTGTTGATGAACTCCGGCGAATCTGGTCCATCGAACTGAATTTCACTTCTATATGATCTTGTTGATTCTGATCGGAGTAAATTCATTCCAAGGTCCCTAGTAACACTTTCTCTAACCTGTTTTGCTATATGCTGAGCAATTTGTTTTGGTTCTGATGGCTTTTCATTGAAAGGGGTCTCGATTCCACTTCCTCTGACTGCAGAACTTCTTTTAAGAGTTTTACCTTGCAGTTCGCATTTTAGCCGCTCCTTGACCTCCTCAAGAAAATCTTCTATACTACCTCTGTCCTCTAAAGTTCCCGAGGAACTGGTCCAGGACTCTTCATGTTCACAAATCCTATCAGGACCTGGCTTCAAAATCACTATCCTTGTTGGAGCAGCATCCAGTTTCTGAACAGAATTTATCAGGGAGGACTCCTGGAAGTCTCTACTAACAGTTCTGCTTCTCAAAGGAAATGTTTCCTTTTGCTCATCTGGGAAGAGTTCCATTTTATGTCTATGATGTTGTGAACCACCTCTTTCATGTGACCTCCCATTCAATGTAAGACCATTAGATTCTATAGACTGCACAGTTGCTGCTCTCCCATTATTTGCATAGAGTGCCATCTTTTCCTTATTGAGGTTCCCTTGCGCAAGCGATTTTGTAGGAATGCTGCCACTGTCAACAATTTTCGAGCATTCCTTAAACCGGGCTGCTTGCCATGCTTCAAATTCTATCTTGAACTTTTGCAGTTCCTCCTCTTGAGGATGTTCTCGAGTCCTCAGCTTTCCTAATTTCTGGCCAGTGCTCCATCTGTCAGCATCTCTATCTTTACTGCGGTAAACCGAATCAAACTCCATTTGTCTGGACAAATTTGAATTAGAAGAATAATGTGCAACTGAGCCCCTTCCATTTCTTTCCTTTTTTGATGACCTCATTCCTTGACAAGCATCATTTTTTTCAGTCAACTGAACAACAGATTTCGTATCTAATGGCAGAGAATCCACCCCCATTAATCGAGCCACAATGCTTGGTGCATTGTGTCTGGTGTTAGTTTGTTTAGATATTTCATCATTAATGAGTTTCTTCATTGATGCCTCAATTGGATAACAGTTCTTCTCAGACCAGTCTTCTTCCACTTGATAAGAGTACTGAAAATTCATAGAAAATAACATTTAAATGCATAAATGAAGATATATATATATATATATATATATATATATATATATATATAGAGAGAGAGAGAGAGAGAGAGAGAGAGAGACTAAAAGTTGTTGCGTTTTCCCTTTTGTTTCTTCATAAACAATATTACTAACAAAATGTATGAGAAGCACTAATTTAGCTATAGTAGATTGGAATAGGAAAGGTATTCATAGTTTAATCTGACCCAAATTCGTAAAGAAGGGAAAATAAGAAAATAGTTAAAGATTATAAATGGCGACAGCGTTTGTCTAGAAGACTCTGAATTTGGGTTGTAGAAGTTGAAAATCAGAAGGAAAAATACAGGAAATACTACCTTGAAGATCTTATGAGGAGGGAGCATGCCCTTCCTAAAGATGACTCATAAACAAAGATTCAAATAGCCAAAAAGCATAATGAATCCAGCCGAAAGACCAAATCCTTTACTAAAAGATTTGTACACCAATAGTTAGAAAGGATCTATTATAAAACTAATTAACATATTCACTTCAAGATCCTGAAAATCCACTCACAAGAATCGAGTTGGGCACTATCATAATCCATAAAGGCCAGTCTAACAATTCCAAGAGCATAGTGTAAACAAAATAAGAGCACCTTAATATGCTATAAGCTGCACAAGAGGTGAGAAGAAAATATTACCGCCAAATCTCCCACAGCACAATAGCTCTGAGAAGTTTCAACTTGCAGCTCCAAGCTATTTCGAGGAGCTTCCATACCTACAGAGGGTCAACATTACTTCAAATAGGTAAGTAAAGAACTAAAAACCAACTAGATTAATTTAAAATTGTTCTCTCATTTATTTTCAGAATGGATGGTGTTCTTATTTCATAATGGTGGAGCATCTTATAGACCAAAGTGCCCGAGATTGTTTCTATAGAAATCATTTGAATGGGACTCTGCGTGGCATAAAGTGAAGATTAAGGGAAGAAGAGCAAAATTCTGTACATTTGGTAGTTCTGCTTAAGTGCATAGAGGACCAACGTTATTTCGAAGAATTTTTATAATCACTGAAATTAGTATCGGTTTTTACCATAAAATCCATAATCTACTAGGTTATGACTCTTGCTTATTCAAAATGTATATATAGCTAATTAATTGAAGTGCATATACAGGCTTTAAAAACTCGAAAATTTCCACCAGCCAAACACGCACAGAAACCTTTCTCCAATGAATAGAAGAGAATACTTACCACCAACATGCCTCTTATGTGTAGGAATTTTCCTGGCCATGCTGCCCTGATTGAAGTCAAAAAGGTGCAACAAGCCTCTCATGCAGCAAGTGGGTTACCAGTAACCTTTCATGGCATCATAACCACATCAATTTCTTATTATATCCATCTAATTATAATCACCCACTGCTTTGCAGCCTGCAAAAGCCAAAAATTAGGCCCACGCTAAAAGAGAAGATAACACTCATGTACAACTATTTTGAACAGCCTAAAAACGGAAACTAAACTATACACAGGTCCAAATTTAAGAATCTCAAAATTTATCACATTTTCAGAGCAATCGACACCAATCCAAATATCGACGAATTAATACTAATGGGAACAATTCCGTTGATATCTATCACCAAATCTACTTTTTTTTTTTTTAAAAAAAAAAAGAAACTTTCACAAGCAATCATCTCAACAAACATAGAAATGCTGTGTAAGTTTGCCAATGATTGCAAAAATCTCTGTTTGTTAGCCAAGAAAACGTGGTAAAACAGTATAAATAAAATAATTCAAAACTAAAAAAAAAACAAAAGATAAGACCTTCACTTGACCGCCCCTGATACACAAAGTGATTCAACTTCTGGCCGCTAACTGGCTTTTTAAGAAGCAAATCAATGCAAAACACATAATTGAGCTTCAATTTTCCTTTTCTCTTTTCTTTCCTGTTCAAGCTATAACGGCACCCAAACACGTAAATTTCGCAATAAATTATAGACGTACCGTTGAGAGAAACAGAATCGCCAGAATGCATTGTTATCGAGAAAGTTGCCGAAATTGAACAAAGACAGACATCGTCACTACATTACGGTACCTTTTTAAGTACATTGAAAATCAAATTAACGAACTGGAATTTCAAAGCTAAGACTTGAAGAAGATGAAGAGAGAGAGAGAGAGAGAGAGAGAGAGAGAGAGTTGAAGAAAAAGTGGAAATTCAAAGCTAAGATTTGTATGATGCAGGAGCAGCTCTGCAAATAACAAATGAATAATAATAGTTTAATAATTATAAGAATATTGATACAGGAAAAGTTATGCTTTTTAGTAGGAGAGAATAAGCCACCAGACAGCGAAGGTTCCATTCCATCATCCAAATATTATGATGCACAATTTTAGAGTGTAAAAAAATCGTATATTCCTTTTTCAGAGCATAAGTGTTTTTTTTTTTTTTTTTTATAATTAATAATCTAATTATCTTTTTAATGTGATATTAAAATTGAGATTTTGTGTTCGATTTTTGAGACATTTGAGTTAATATATAAAAGATATTAAATTTTTTTAAGTGATAAAAGAGAGTAAAATATATAAAATAAAATTTAAATTATTTTTCATCAGCTTAATGTTTTGTTAAAACTAATCATTTGTTTGCTTTTGTTGTTAGCCACATAATGCAATTAAGATTTAAGAGGACAATATGTTTTTTTTTTCTCTCCTGAAAGAAAAGAAAAAAAAAAACTAAAAAAGTGTGACGCTTTTAGCAGAATTTTTGGTCATAAAGCGGACCAATAATTTAAAGTAATGTTGTAGCACGTAACAAACAGCTCATGGACAGTTTTTTATGCGCACGATACCTCCATCTGGTGCCATATTTTCACTCAAATTACCAAATCTATAAACTATATAATTATATGCCGTTTATATGATAAAGAAAAAAAGAATGTGATTGTTATTATTTGCAGCACATTACGCCATCATAGCACTATTGATTCTTTAAAAAATAAAAGCACTATTGATTCTATTAGCGCGTGGAAACAAAGAATTTGTCAATTAATTATTTATTGAATTTGTTTGACCCATTGCCTTTGCTATTTAACCTGTTAGTTCTCCATTGTTGAGAAAAGAAAACGAGGGTATAATCTCCATAGATAAAAAAAAAAATAATTTCATAATTCAGATAAATCAATCGAATCGTCATATCTGATGATTCAGATAAATTAATCAATCAAATCTTTAAACTTGATAAAAAGATATAACGATAATTTTACATCGATATCTTGATACTATTACGTCACTTTAACTTATGGATAAACCATTATCCCATTTATAGGTAACTCTAAACTTATCTATAAAAATACTATTCTTATCACAACACTTAGTGATTAATCATTAGATGACATATTACAAGGAGTCATGAGCCAGGTTGTTGGCTACGAGTAGAAGCTTGAGTGGCTACTGAACTAGGACCAGTGATATTCTTGACGAGATTTTTAGGCTGCATCGTGGTAAATGAGTTCTTTTTACTTCAAAAATAAATAAAAAGAAATCCTAAAGGTCATCAAAAAAAAATCCCAACAAATATAAAAATTAAATAAAATTGAGTTTCAAATTTTAATATTTTTAAATTATTTTTCTCCATATTTTTCTTTATTTCTCATTTTTCAGGCTCCAACTATTTAATTTGCATGGATTATTGATTGTCCTATTGCATGGCCTAGATTACTAGCTACTATTTGCAAGACCTTGACCCAGTCTCTTTAATTTATCAACCAGGCCAAGAACACACTAATTTAAAGTGTTTAGTATCTCTTTATTAGCAGAAACACCAAGGGGGTGGCCCGGTTAATCACTGCACCAGCTCAAAACTTTGAATTAAAGAGAGGATGTTCAAGTAAGTTTTCCTGTTTCTTTGAGTTTGTTAAAAGCGTGGCTCCCTATAAAAAGAAAAAAAATAGAAAAACTTTATCAATTATACAACTCATGAAGATGACTGTGGGGCTTTTAGTTGCAAAGCAAACTCCTTGTCTAATGATGCTGAGAGCCTTTGTCATGTGCTTAAAAGCTCGCTCTTAGCTTTGTTTCAAGATACACCAAAAGTAAAGGGAAAAAATTTCGGTGAATTCGAGCTTCTTGTAAGCTCGGGTTTATAGTCGTTAGATTTTAAAAAATATTTTAATATTCTTTCAATCTAATAGTTGTGAACTCGAGTTCACGGAAATGCTCAACGTCACCAAAAATTAAAAATGAGATCAATGTGTGGCTGCATTATAGCCTTGATGTGAGTTCTTGGGTCCTAATCATTGGGGACCAAATGGGGGAGTGTAAACAAGGCTCAACTGATTAGACCATGTGGCCGCGAAATGGAACTGGAACACTTTTTCTTTGTTGGTAAAGTTGCCGTTAATTAGTACGGAGTGGAGTATTATTTTGGGATTATAATTTTTTTTTATTTAAAAATTTAAATGAAATTAAGTTAATAGTGAAATTTAATATCACATCATTAAACGAAGAATATTCGAATTCAAGTTTGTCAATGTAACGTTTAAACTCATTATAAATTTGATATTCATTTCAATTTTTAAATAAAAAGAATCATGGTCTATTATTTATTGGTGGCTTCTTTTACTTAATTTGTATGGGCGGCTCTGTATGGACTCGGGCTTCATGGTTGATACTAAGGCCTAAAATGAGTAACATTTAGTCCAAGATACAGACCAAGCTCATGCATTCTGTATCGATAACTTCCTGGAATTGTTTGGGCTGATGGCAGACTTTGGTGGTGGACACTGGTCGAGCCTCTCATGAGCTGCTTGGATGTTCTCAACAACCAAATTTGGTTCGATTCGGAAAGGCTTATAAGATAAGTTCGAGCTAATAGTCATTCGACTCATCATTCTTCAAGTTGACGGCCTGGAGGATGAACTTGATATTCATTTTAATTTTTAAATAGAAAAGATCATGGTTTATTATTTGTTGGCGACTTCTTTTGCTTAATTTGTATGGGCGGCTTTGTATAGACTCGGGCTTCATAGTTCAGCTTGAATCTAGATTTTCATGTTAGTCTACGGCTCAATTAGAACTCGAACAAACACAAGTTATGAGTAAAGCTTGAATACTCAATGGTTCGACTCTTATTCACCTCTAAATTGATGAGAAACAATGGAAAATATATATTTTTCTAGCTAAAAAAAGAAAAAAACAATTTTTTGACATTCACATAATATGGGATATGTATCGTTTTATTGATATGTGAGTTGTATGTTATACATATGGAATGAATATTAGTTAAAGAACGTTTATGTTTCTCTTCACTTTCTTTGTTAAATTTATTAACAATGTGATGGGTTATCGTTTTCTAAAATTTTCAAATTAAATTATAATTTATAATTGCTATTTACTACAAAATCTAAGATATGCAATTGTAATTTTTTAACGTTATGTTTGGTATAAATAAACATTATAACATTATATGACATTGTTTGAGCGTGATTTAAGTACAATTTAAATTGCCATAACTTTAAATTGTTTAAAAATTTAAACTCATTTGTTTATTTTAGTAACATATTTAAATGTGGTTCTTGATTGTCAAAAGACCAAAAAAAAAAGATATACTTACTTACAAAAGATATAACAAATGCGTAATTATCCCAAATGACTTTTTTTTTTTTTTTCATTCTATACACTTTCTCTATTTTAAAGATCAATTTAAAGTTTAACTATTTAAGTTTTTAAAACTGGTTCATGTGATTGGCCTTGCCACAAGGCTACAAAAGTCAAAAAAAGAAGACCCAACTTACAAGATAAAAGAGCCATGGGGTACATGAATTCTTCTAGCTAGTAAGTTATGCTAAGACTTATTTTTCGTTTCTTTTTTCTACGATGATAATCTGAAAAATGGTTCGATTCATGCCATTAGGCATTAACCCAAAAAAATTGAAAATAAATTAGTTCAATCACGAGCATGTTAGCATGTGTGAAAGGGTAAGGATCTTCTTTAATGACTGAGAAATTTTTTCACCAATTTATTATTTTATGAGTGCTGCATGTAGATTCGTGAAATTGAAAAAAGAAAGGAAAATTTTCTTTGTTTCATCTTCATTTCAAAGGGAAAGTTAGAGAAAATGTAACATAATATTTTTTTAAAAAGAAAGTAATCCAAGAGGGCTTATTTATGTGGCAGAAAAGTCAAGATAAGTTGTTCGATGGCAGGTCTTGTGTTCAGTTTTCCACTGAAGGCAAAAAAATTTGCCCAACTCGGTAGGGTTGAGTTGGTTGGTCTTTCAAGTGGGTGGATTCAGTGAAATTAGGTTTACCCAACTCAGAACTTGGCTACTTTGGAGGCCAAGTCAAATTTGCCCCTATGTTTGTTTAAGACAATCAAATCCAATCCGTTTCGTGGATTCAATCCATATAAAACAGTTCGTTTCAATCTATCTTATTGTCTTGTTGACCCCCCTTAAGTTGAAGGTCTTGTCTGTTTAGTATCCCCAGACATTGTTCATGGATCGTGTTGATCTATTATCGTTAAGTGGAGTTGACGTGATAACCTAACTGTTATTTTGGGCCTGATTGCCCCAAACTGTTATGAGCTTTGTTGTTATATAGGTTTGAATTTATTTGTAATAAATTGGATAGGTATCGTTGTAACAAGTTGGAGTATGCTTCAACTTGAAGAGGAGTATTAGAATATTAATAATATTAGAGTTTAAGGGTATTAATGTTATTTCATAATATCCGCCAATTTGTTCCAATTGAAAAGATTTAGAAACCTGTATTGTTAGATTGTGTGACCGCAATTACTTTCTACTGGATGCTCTCTTTATTGGATGCTTTCTTTACTTGTACACAAGGAAGATCTTGCATTGGTGTTTAAGGTGAAATGATCTTGTTTGTTCAACAACATTTTAAAACTTACTTGGAAAATTATGATTGATGAGTTCAAGGGTCATAAAAAAGATGAAAATATAAAGTTTAGATGTCAGTGTAGCTCAACATGTTAATTAGGGTGATTTATTACCCATATTAAAGTAGATATAATAAAAATAAACCTAATTATATGAAAAAATATAAAAAAATTATTTAATTACAGAATAATTCATATAAATAACAACCATACTTTTTAAATGGCTCGCTTCGATAAGATAAAATTTAGATTACAGAAACTGAATTTATGGTTTATCAACGCCGTAATTTAGAGTTTTTATTTTGACGTGTAGGCGTGACTTTTCCACATGGATTTTGAAGATAATAACACATTTGCCACTGTCTTCTTTGATTGGATCAATTGTCTAAATTTCCACTTTAAAAAGGAAAAAAAAACACCGTTGGGACAATGATGCCCCAGAAGGACAGAAGAAATAACTATCTCTCACAGTAATTAATCATTCATTTTTTTCTTTTCTTCTAAGGCATGTAAAATTCAACAAGCAGATAAAATATTTGATTTTTTTAGTCACACTGACCATTCATATGATTTTGATATGAAAGTTTTAAAAGAAGTATTGATATATTATTACTTTATAGAATATCAATGTTTCTGTTTCGTTCACGTGACTAATTGACAACCACAAATTGCCATTTATCATTTACTACAGCTACAGCGGCCCACACCACAGAACCTTATTAGACACGCGGCTCCCTTTCCTCTATACTTGCATTATTAGACTTGCTCTTGATCTTTGCAAGCTGCTCTTCTCCTCTTCAATCTTTCAAAAGTTTTAACTTCTGTCCTATTTCTCACTTGATTTTGAAGTAAGGAGTTAAGGAAATTAAGATGGCAGGAGTTGTTGCGACTTTTTCTGTGGAGGAAATCCTCAAGAAACTGATATCAATTGCTGCTGAAAAGATTAACGTCGCGTTGGGTTTCGAGAAAGAGCTGACCGAGTTTCAGGAGACATTTACCATGATTCAATATGTCTTGCAAGATGCTGAGAAAAAGCAAGTAAGAGACGCGGCTCTTACGCTTTGGTTGCAGAAGCTTAAAGATGTAGCTTATGATGCTGATGATGTACTAGACGAGCATGCTTATCAGATTCTCAGCCAACAGGTGTGTAACGTCTATTCACTCTCCAAGCTAAACTTGTTCCCTCATAAAACGGCTAACAAACTTAAAAAAATTAATGCATCACTTGAAAAAAATTAAAAGTGACATGGCTGGCTTTGGACTCGCTCGGGGATTTCAAGATAGAACCCCTCAAAATCTTGAGACAGACTCCTTCCCCGATGATGATTCAGAAGTTGTAGGAAGGGGAAATGATGTCTCCAAAATTGTACAAGTGGTTACTAGTTTGGGCAATTAGCAACGTATCTCTGTTTTTACCATATGGGGCATGGCAGGCCTCGGCAAAACAACTATAGCAAAATCAGTTTACAAAGTAGCAGAAGAAGAAAAGCTCTTTGACATAACATTTTGGGTGTGTGTATCTAACGAGTTTGATGAGCACAAGATTTTAGGGGGGATGCTGCAATCTTTTGATAAAACTGCGGGTGGGATAAGTACTAAGCAGGCACTACTTCAACACCTTCAAGATCAGTTAAAAGAGAAAAAATATCTTCTCATACTTGATGATGTGTGGAACGAAAACCGTGAGAAATGGGATTATTTGAAGGAATGTTTGTTGAAAGTTAATCAAATTAATGGGAACTGTGTTATTGTAACAACTCGTCTTAAGCAAGTGGCAAATATAATGACGACACTTCAAATGTATGAGCCGGAAAGGCTATCAGATGAGGAGTGTTGGTCTGTAATTAGTGATAAAGTGTTTGGGAGGGGAGAAACAGTGGTTTCTTTGGAGTTGGAGGCCGTTGGGAGGGACATTGCCAAAAAATGTAGAGGAGTGCCACTACTTGCAAAGGTTTTGGGAGGAACAATGCATCGTAAAATGGAGAAAGATGAGTGGTTGTTGATAAGAGATAGTGATGTTTGGAATTCACTAGAAGAGAATGAACGAACTTTATCCATATTGAAGTTGAGTTTTGATCGTCTGCCTTCGCCTTCATTGAAGCAATGTTTTTCCTACTGTTCCCATTTTCCAAAGGATTTTGACATAGAAAAGGAACAATTGATTCAACTTTGGATGGCTGAAGGGTTTCTTCAGCCTCTTCAAGGAAGTAGTATGACAATGGAGGATATTGGTAACAAGTATTTCAATATCTTGTTATCAAGTTCCTTATTCCAAGATGTTGAAAAGGATGACCGGGGGAACATTATAAGTTGCAATATGCATGATCTCATCCATGATCTTGCTTTATCCGTTTCAAAATCTGAAACCTTGACTGCAGAAATTGGTTCAGTAAATGATATTTCTCATATTCGACGCTTAAGGCTCATTGGTGATAGTGGAATGTTACCAAGAATTCATAATGGTGGTGCTAATAAGAAATTTCGTACATTGTTTACTGAGGTTAATTTCTTGAGTGAGACTTCATGGAGCTTTACAAGTCTACGGGTTCTAAAATTTTGTGAAGCTGGTATTGAAAAGTTGTCTGGCTCACTTGGCGAGTTGATACATTTGAGGTACTTTGACAGCTCAGGAACTAAAATCAGAAAACTGCCTACATCCTTTAAGAAACTTTACAATTTGCAGACATTAAGGCTCGACGACTGCTATTATCTTGAAAAGCTTCCAAAAGCACTTGGAAATTTAGTCAGCTTGAGGCATATTTATTTTGACGTTGATAAAATATATCCATCAATTGATGTGAGGCGCTTAACATGTCTTCAGACGTTGCCATTGTTTGCGTTGAGTTCAAGGAAGGGTTGTCGAATAGAAGATCTGAGATGCTTAAAGCAACTTAGAGGGAGACTAAGGATATGCAATCTGGAGCAGGTCAGAGAGAAAAAAAAAGCTGTGAGAGCTGGCCTTGAGGGAATGACAAAGGTAGATGAATTTGTGTATGAATGGACAGAGGATCATAGAAGAAATCAGTACAATAACTATGAAGATGTGCTGGAGGGGCTCAAGCCTCACTCAAAGCTAAAAGGGATGAGAATTGTTAATTACTTTGGTGAGAAATTTGCATCATGGTACAGTAATCCTTCTGTGCTTGGGGACTTGGTGGAGTTGAGATTGGAAGGATGTAACTGTGGAGAACTGCCAACTTTGGGGAAGCTGCCTTGTCTTAAAATTCTTCAAATAAAGAATATGAATAATGTAAAGCGTATAGGTGATGAATTCTATAGCATGGATGGAGCAATCGGTAGCAGTGGTAATAGAGAGCCAATTTCTTTGTTCCCAGCTTTGAGAAAACTGAAGCTGAAGCATATGAAGGGCCTAGAGGAATGGATAGCGCCAGCAAGAGAAGGTGTGATTTTGTTTCCTTGCCTTGAAGAGTTGATGATTTTAGATTGTTCTCAGCTGACAAGTGTTCCACTAAGTAAGTTGACTTTTCTTCGAAGGGTTATACTTGACTTTTGCGACGGATTGAGTCATTTAGGACTGTCGTCTACGTGGTCTAATACTTCAATTGAAGAGTTAAGAGTTATTAATTGTCAGCAGTTGACAGCAATTCCATTAACTCAATTAACTTCTCTTCAATCGGTTTTTATTAAATTTTGTGGCGAATTGAGTAAATTGGGGGATGGAGAGTTTCCTCTCATGCCGCTTAAAAGTATTAACTTCTCAGATTGTCCAAATCTGAAGTGCATTCCTAGTGTAAATGGCCTCACAGCACTTGAAAGATTGAGGATTATTAGTTGTGAAGGATTAACGTGTCTACCCAGTGGGCTGCAATGCTGCAAGTCTCTCGAGAGTATGAGCATAATAAATTGCCGTAATCTGATGTCTGTTGCTGTAGAAGATCATCGAGGAGAGTTGTCTTCTCTCGTATTTTTAATGATAACTGGTTGTCCTGAATTAAAGAAATTCAGCTTTGGCCACCTCACCCGCTTGAAGAAATTGATAATTGGTAAGTTCTCGGAGGAATTCCTTAGTCTCAGTTTCATCTATTCACACCTTGAAGTGCTATTTTTGTATGGGTGGGATGAACTTAAGTCTCTGCCACATCAACTTCAACACTTCACTTCCCTTAAGAAATTGGAGATAAACAGTTTCAATGAAATAGAAGCTTTGCCAGAGTGGTTGGGAAATCTCTCATCCCTTGAATCTCTGAGAATTTGCTATTGCGAGAATCTCAAGTATCTGCCTCCTGTTGAAGCCATGCGACGCCTCAACAAATTACAAACGCTGGAGGTTATTGACTGTCCTTTCTTTTCAGAAAGAAGCACCAGAGACAGCTGCCCTGAGTCTGAGTGGTCCAAGATCTCCAATGTTCCAGAAATCGAGATATACCGGAAGACCATCCATTCTCTTAAAGTTTAGAAAAGATCATACATAAATGTAAGTTCTTAATTTTGAAATTCTTCTGACTTCTAATCAATCTCTTGTTCCTTAATTTATTGTTTGTGTCATTGATTTGATTTTCCTAGTTAGTTCTAATTTGATTAATTAACTGTTTAGATATGCATGTGTAGTAGTCATGGGTTTGTCAAATAGGAGCAACAACCCAAAACTATGAGTTGAAGAGGTATTATTAGCATTCGAATTGTTTTATGCTTATTCTTACATTAAGCCTTATACGAGCTACTGAGTTTTCAGATTAAAAATCATCTTGGAGAATATGAGAATTCATTTTTCATGCATCTCACATTACTCTTATATTTTCTGGTTTCTGCACATATAGTTTCAAAATGTAAATGTCATTGCTCCTTACTTGAAATTTCAATTTGCAGACTCGAATGGCAGGTGACATTAAAATGTGATGCTAGACTATTGGGGTAAATTTTCGTCTCTTCTAATTCAGAGAGTTTTATTAATGGATCATGTTGATCCATTGTAGTTAGGTAAGACCGACGTGATAACCTAACTGTTGTCTTGGGCTTGGTTGCCTTGAATTGTTATGAGCTTTGTTGTTATTTAGGTTTGAATTTATTTGTAATAAATTGGATGAGTATCGTTGTAACAAGTTGGAGTATGTTCCAAATTGAGGGGGAGTGTTAGAATATTAATAGTATTAGAATATATATAAGTTAATATTATGAAATTACATCAATACCTTTAAATTCTAATATTCTTAATATTCTAACAATAAAGTGAGCATTTTTTTTTACGGGGGAAGAGTTATCCGCCGATTTGTTCCAATAGAAAAGATTTTGAAACCTGTACTGGTAGGTTGTGTGACCCCAATTACTTTCTACTGGATGCTCTCTTTACTTATACACAAGGAAGATCTTGCATCGGTGTTTAAGGTGAAATAATCTTGTTTGCTCAACAATATATTAAAACTTGCTTGGAAAACTATGGTTGATGAGTTCAAGAGTCATATAAGAGATAAAAATGTAAAATTTAGATGTCTTTGTAGCTCAACATGTTAATCAGGGTGATTTATTACCCATGTTAAAGTAGATATGAAATATCTTTAAATCTTAACCGTTGAATTATTATGAACACCGTAAAACTATCCCTTTTCCCATTTGGTGTGCGCAAGGGATGGAATGGGAATGAAATAGAATTAATACTCTAAATATGAAGCTTGGGACAGATTGAAGGAATGAGATGACAATATTTTTATTGATAAAATATGTTGTCTCATGCCATGCCTAACAAAAAGGAATAGAAATACCATATTAAATTTGATAATCCTATTCCTTTCCATGACAAGTTTCTTTTCCCGTTGTGTAGTAGTTTAGGCTTTTGATTGTGTGAACTAAACTCTTTTATCCAGGAACTACGTCCACCAATGAAGATGTTGGTCCCCATCTGGAAGGCCTTGTGTGCTGCTATTGACAAAGACAGAAGCACAGAAGCAGTTAAAGAAGATGGACGATATCAGTTAACAATTTCATATCGACAAATAGTTTCCACATCAAAAGCACAGAACGGTACATGTGCATTTTGGCATTAGTGGAGATGCCTCCTTGTTCAGTCAAATAAACTTATTGCTATCATTGTAGGTGATACCAGTTCTATGGAAGATGCCCTATCAGAGTAGTCTGTTCTTTTTGTTAGAAAAAGTGAGCTTTGTAAGGAGCCTATCAATTTTAGATTCCATCATGAGGGATCCTTTCTTCCCCGACTTCCCTAAGACCCTTCTTTTCATTTAGATATTCTTTGGAGTTTTAATTAATGAACTTTTGTCTTAGCAATCAAAAGGATCATTTACTGTTTGAAACTTTTTTTTAACAAAAGGAAATTAAATACTTTATTTAACAACGATGTACATTAACATGTAGAGAGGATGGGTATTTAAACAAAATGCCACCCACTTAACCCACCTACTGAATTAATACGTTCGGAGATACTTAAGACCCCAATGCTAATAGGAGACAGGATTATTTCACTGCCAAACTTGCCTTCACTAGAACGTCTTGTTACAGGATCAATCAATGTACTACTATCCTCTATGAAGTATGAATAGTAATGTGGTCAGCCTAGATACTTAACTAGTATAAAGAGAGCTACACATCAAATCAAGAATGGCTTTACATTGAATGGGTCAATCGTACTCCTAGAGGTTTGCAGGGACTATTAATTACAATTGTGCAGAGGCTGCCACAGCGATTATGCAGGAGCAAGTTTTGGTTTATCAACAACAAAAATCCCTAGCTGCGCTTAAGCGCATTGTGGCACGATTGATATTGAGTTCACGTCGATGCAACCCATGCCACAACTCAGTTGAACCAAGCTTAGCAATCTGCTTATGCAATGCCTCCAAGTTGACAAGAGGAACAGTAGTAGGTCGCCCATGAGCACACTGCAGAACAAACTCTTCAGACATTAAAAAATGCAGCTAAAAAATATCCCTTTCTCACGATCACACGCGCACATGTACACAATAAATTGGCAATCACTTCTATGGGAAAAGGTATCTGAAAAACTTTAAACTTACTTGGAAACAAAGTGAGGTCTGCTTTAGCTCTTCAACAATCAAAGAACATTCTGTAGGTAACAAAGAATCTCCAAACATAATTGCACCTTGAAAATGGTATAATGAGAAAAGTTAGGGAAATTTGTGACATAGGAAAAATAATATTCAAACACAAAATTGGAGGCTGGACAAGAAAAAGAGAACGTAGGATGTATAAGTCCTAGATACACGTGCCAAGGTAATTACAGAGAAGTCTGATTTCCCAGTAATGCCAGTCCATATGGGAGTATTTTCACCAGATAATTATGTAGTAACGAAAACAATGGTGTCTTATGTAAAGAGTAACTTTAAAAAGCATGAAAACCCTTTAATCACACACTAGTCATGCCTGATGGCTAGCATCTTTATGGGGACATTAAGTACGTACCTCTACATGCTTTAAAATTAAGGACTCGAAGTACAGAGGGAGGCATTGTTGATGATCCATCTGTATCGGCAAGCTAATAATTCAATACAGACCAGAGTTAGATGTTGAGTAATAAGTTTAAAAATTAAAAAAAAAAATAGAAAGTGTGGGAGGGGATTTACTTGGATACTAAGGGTGCGTGTGGAAAATGTTTTCCATTTTCTATGTCCATTTTCTTTATATTTTTCTCAATAATTTGTACATTCTTAACATAATTTGAAAACAATACTCTTTGTTTTTCATCTTTTCAACATCATTTGGAAAACTTCTTTTTTTGTTTCCCATCTTTTCCAATACATTGAAGAAAAAAAATAAAAAATCTTGTTTTCCAAATTATGTTAAGAATATGCAAATTGTTCACGAAAGTGTTAAGAAAAATGGAGATAGAAAATTGAAATCATTTTCCACAACTAAACGCACCCTAAGAGTCCCTGTGTTACCTGTTGAAGAAATTCTAGTAGATCTACATCAGATAAATTGACACCTAAAATGCAGGGCACCTGCATGTCATTCAAATAAAATGATTATATCAGCAATCAAATGACCATTACAACAGGCAATCCTGTGTTGCACCTTAAAAAGTAAATACAAAACTGCAATATATTTCAAAGAATCAATCTCCAACTTTGAGTCCAATAAACGACAGAAATAGATGAAGAACTTCTCTCCTACTTGCTTTCAAATTGCAAAAGGTTTAAACAAATGAATTTAAAAAGAAAAGTGGCAGTGCTTCACCGCAAGAAGTGTGACAACAGTTGGCTGCCGGTGGAGAACACTTAAGTTCCTGCAGAGGTGATTAAAATTTAAAACTTGATCAGGGAAAACAAATGATAACAATGTTGTCTCTGAAGATAATAGTGCATATGAAGTAAAAAATAAGTAACAATAGATCTCCATAGAGCATTTTTTTACATAGTCAAGCTTATAAACACATGTTTTGGCCACCAACAATCATACCTCAGTTCATTTGCAAATAATGAAGAATTCTAAATTTATTTTACTATGAGACTAATGTTTGAGTTCATTCATATAGATAATCACAAAGTATGAAAGCTTTTGCAAGATAGAGATAAACAAATTACCTCTTGAAGGACTTTGAGGCTTGTAAATCAATGTTGCAGATCCAACCCCAATCTTTTATCTGTTCAGCATAATTCTGCAGTAACTGATGCCCTATCTCTGGCAGGATCTGTTATATAGATCAGATGTTAAACTTAAGAATCTTAGATTCCATAAAGATTTTAAAAGGAAAACGCTATTAACATCAGGCCAACAGGAACACCTCATATAGCATCAAAGATAACGTACCAACTCTTGTTCGGCATCCAAATAGGTGATCTTCTTCCCTTCCCCAAATATAACCTAAGTATTCAACTTCTCCCATAAGTCACAATACATAAATCATTTCCACAAATTTAACAACCAGAATAGTTCTACCTTTTGACGAAGTTCTTCCAGCCGAATCCTTTCATCTGCAGCATGCTGTAAAAGAGAAATGATGCCCATGTAACAAAAACAGCCAAAAAATTGCAGAAGATTCCTCTGAAGATGAATAATATTTTTGCATGTGTACACCTGTGTATAGGCATCACACTCAAGAAGTTGTCTACAGAGGCATGCCCTTTACATAACAATTATTGTGATAGTGACCATGTTACCCTTTGAAACCAATGTGTACTACAGTGAAAGGTACAAATCCAGATTGTACTCCTGCAAATTCTTATTGGTATCTTATTAATTTAGTTACCCTATTTTAGCAAGAAACACATGATTGTGATATGGAAAAGCAAAAACTGCATGCCAAGACTAGAATAACAACCAAGAGGAATAAGAGCAAGATAAATGACCTGGTCAATAACGGCAAGTGTTCCACCAGCCACAACTGGGATGAATTTCTTATCCACTTGTTGCAGAACCTTGGCATCTTCAAGGCAATTCTTATCGATAGACTCGGGAACTAGTGAAACACCAGCAAGATGTTGCAAGATTCCCGAGGATATATCAAGTACACTATCTTGATTGTGAATATCACAGGATTCATTGGTAGTCTGCATTGGAAAAGAATAAAATTATCTATCACTAATCAACTTGAATAGTGAAGAGAGGCCCATTCTGTAAAACAACACCTTCAAAACCTGGAAATCTACTCAACTGTAAGCTGTGGACTGCTATTCCGCCATTTGGTACCAGAATTCACTGAATCCTGAATTGCCTCCGAGATGAAGTCTGAAAGATGAGATAGCATGGGAACATGACTGCATTATACTATTGATGAGAATGAAGATATCTAATGTTTATTTACAAGTAGAAGCCAAATTAAATAATAGGAGGGTGGGGAAATTAAGTAAGCTGTATCCCCCCGGCAGTCCAAAGAATAATTGCTTCAGATCTACAGAATCTTCTATATGAAATAGGATAACCTCCCACCATTTCTCAAAGCTGCATATTTATAATAGATGGGCTTCTACCCTACTAGAAATTAGAACTAGTAAGTATTAGAGGGACAGCATTTTCCAGAACAATAGAATTACCTTCAACTGCAGAACCTTTTTGAGGCGCTGAGCATAGGGACCTTCTACATTCATCAATCTTTTTCATGCTTGATGTAGTGTCAAGGTTGTTCTTCATATCTGGTCTGCCAACAAGCCAGGTCAATAGTAAAATTTTGTTTCAGTTGCCGACTTAAAAATTTCTGATGGTAAGGGAATACAAGAATCTACGGTACCTAGGACGGCATGTTACATCCTTTATAAAAGTTGGCTTAAAATGCACACGATGCACACCAGAAGATTGTTGGAGATGCTTTGAATCAACAGCCACTGCAAAACTTAAAGATGTATTTGTTAGTCTTTGATCATTGTGCCAAATCTCGAATAATAATTTATATCACGAACACCACCTTTAGAAGTAAAGGCATCACTGAAGCTGTGTGCATCAGATTTCCCCACTTTTGTTATCGAACAATGATTTAAGGAGATAAACTTCCTCTTCTGTCGATAAAATGGAGGAGCTGAATGACTTCTTATTGATCTTCCTTTCGTAAAAGGATTTTGTTCGCAGCCCTGATATCTAAACTTACCTCTCTGGTTTTCATACTTGTCAATGCCGGTGTAATCTTTGTCACTCGAGTGACATAACCAGTCTGTCTCATCAATTAATACAGCAGAATGCCCCAAAGAAAATATATCACGTAGATTTTGTCCTTGAAGGAATTTTCTGAAATCTTTACAAGAATCAGCATAATCCTTAAAATCAAAGCAATTGTCTGTGCAACTCGGGATGCAATTTTCTTGACTGGAGCTCTTTGACATAATATCATAACTAAATCTACAGTCCTTATCTTCATCATCCGCAAAATTCCCATAGATAACATCCTTATGCCATATGGAGTTCCCTCCAAGTGCATTATTACTGGTGAAATGTTCAACATCCCAACATGAAGATTGAAGTAAAGGATCTAAGGTTACAGAGCTCCATTCAGAACTTGAAGACCGAAGACCAGAACCAGAATTTACCAGTTGTGCAGCTGAATAAAATTTCTTCTCAGCAGAAGGATCTCCAAAAGATGGAAAGGACTTCGCAGAATCTCTAGAGAAAAAATTAGAATCTGCAGCCATGTCACCTTTTGCACTGAGTCTGGCATGCTGCTGAGCAGATGATGCCTCATCCTGCCACAGCATCCTTGAAAAACAATCAAAACTCATGTTCCTAACACCAACTTGTGGGTTATTGGATTTTTCATCGGAGCGAACCCACTTCTGTTTGGTCTTCAAGACATCAATGGAAGATTCAAATCCATCCTCACATGCAACTATAGCCCCATCTAGTGGCAGCTTCCCTCGTGAGGTGCAATGATGCAGAAAAGGTTTTCTGATATCCTCGCTAACCTCTGATTCATTGTTAAATTCATGAAAATCAAAATATGATGTACCTCCTGCTGATCCATTCCTCAAACTGTGCTCAACCTTGAGGGACTCATTAGTTGACTGTGACCTTAAAATATTGTATCTTCCTGCAGCAGTGAAACTATTCCCCAAGAAGTCACTGTCATAAGTTGTCCACATACATTTTTCATCTTCTCCGGTCCCTGTATTCAATGGTTGGAAAGAATAATTGGTCTGGTGAAGATATTCCACCTCAGTTTGTTGCTCTTTGAATCCTGTTGTATTCTTGTGAAACTCTGGAAATGGAATGCTTTTGTGCTCCCTATGGAACAAATAGCCACCATCATTGTTTATCTCATCCAAAGGAGCATACAGAAAGTGGGAAGAAGTCTGATGACTTTGTATCCTGCACTTCTTTCTTGCAAATTCTGAGATCTCTGTGAAATCTGCATTGAAAAAAATCTAACAATGAGGAAGGATCTCCAGACATGAGCCAAGAGAACCCATAAAAGTATTATTCAATGTAATTCATGAAGCATACTATTTGGATAACATTTACTACAAGATACACGTAGGTGTGGTCCCAAACTTCATTCACAACAACATCAAAATGGATGGTACCTTTTTCCACTGGTATGATGTTGTCACCTTCCTCATGCATATCATCTTTTCCTAATATATCAGGTGCAGGAACAAAGGTTTCTACAACAAACATCTCAAAAGTTATTAAAAATTTTAAGGTGTCAATATATCTATGTGACAATTTACAGTAAGCAATTTCCTAGGATGAGAGTGTACCACGAGTTTTATCTTCCCTCCAGAGATGCTGAATGGCCTTCTTGATAAAGGTAAGTATTGGTTCCCAATCCTAGCACAGAGAGAAACAAGTGGCAACCAAAGTTTCAAGATCTGACCATTTGTTTTAACCACAGATCTAAAAATTGAAAATGAATCCAGAATTTCAAAACTAAAGATATAAGGTGTTAAACTATTTTGTGGATGTCTCTTTAGCAGCAACTACACAACCATTATCATTTTAACCCTACCATAAGTAGGAAACATAATGCTACATGATTAACCTCATAAACCATACCACACAAAGGACATAAATAAGTACCTATATAAGTACATTATGCCACACCATATTATGTTATTAGACAAAAGAGCATGACCATCTTCAATCCTTTTTCCATGTACTATTCCTGATCTCCTTAATGAAAAATGTCATCAAGAAAAAGGTCCAAAGTCTTTTAAATTGCTTTTGACAATAATCGATCTAGACGTGATACAAATTAACAGTTAGACTACTCTGAGTATGAGAGTTGTCCTTTCCATATTGGGAAAAGTTTGAGACTGAACTGTATAAAAAGCTCGCATATAATAACTGTTGAACTGCAGAGTAGAAGCCAAAAAAAATCAAAATACAGAATCTTCAATATAATTACTGTATTTCTTTGCTTGCAGTTAGATTTCAAACTCGTTTATTGCACTTCTGATGTTGGACACATTCCTTTTGAGATTCAAAGAATAACTGAGAGATCCTTTTGTTTTATAAGTAAATGTTTGTATAAAAGCATAAGGGAATGCAACCCATTTACAAAAGGACTATCAACGTGATAGTAAGTCAAAATCTAGGAACTCATCCTCATTTACAAAATAATTCCCCTTATACCAAAAACAAAGGGTATTTGCCCATCTAATTTTAGTGATATCAATTGAGCTTTCTACACCCTGAAAAGTCTTTCTCATTCCTCTCATTCCAAATCGACCAAAAAGACAGAGAGAACCGGCCATGACCCAATTAATTCTCAACACAATAAAAACCTTCTAGGGCTCTTTAGAAGCTTTAATTTCACTCCAAGCTCAAATCTCCTCACGGATAGAACCGGCCATGACCCAATTAATTCCCAACGCATATTATGCCATCTCCCAAAGATGCTTTGAGAAAGAGCACCCCAACTGAAGATCCCTTGTTCACCAACATAGGCAGATTAATATGACTATGTAGAAACTTACACAGAGAAAGAAAGTTCTGGTAAGACATTTCTTTTATAAGTAAAGAAAAGTTCTAGAAAGAACTTTTTGCTTACCTTTTTTTTTTCCTTTCCTTTTTTTTTTCCTTTTCACAAGTGGTATAACCCACCCAAAACATATGTACAATCTTATAATCCAGAATCTAGAATAAGTGTTGGGATTAGGCCCAAAATCTGAATAATGAGTAGAGGGCCATCCAAAACCTGCGGGGGAATGGGGAACACGAGAAAGATTAGAATTAGGGATTTTAATTTAGGAATTTGGGAATATAGGGATAATTATGTAATCTGAAAATATTATGGGTATCTAGATGTAATTAATTTTATATTGCAATTTCCTTTCATAGTTCAGTTTCTTTATCGATCTAGGAGTAAGGTTTAAGATCTCTATATAAGAGGCATCTCTGTGTCATTTGTAGTCAGCTTAGAATGAAAAAAAAAAATAGATTATTGAAATTAAACACTCTGTGATTAAATAGTTGTTTCGCACCATGTGATTTGATTGTTGTTCCCATATGATTTGGGAAGATCCATGTGATTTGGATCGGTTTTATCTTTTATTTTAGTTTATCTTTATTTCTCCACTACTGTACAGCGGAGCCCTAAATCCGTTCCCCTTTGAGATTGAAAAGAAAACACCATAAAAAAAAAAAAACCAAAACCCAACGAACAGTAGCCACATCCACCTTCTTCTTGCTGTTTGTCGCCGTCAATCACCACCCCAAAGGCTCGAACCACCACCAAACGGTGCGGAATTCCGAGCGACCAAAACTCGAGAATCTCGGGCGAGTCCACCACCATCTTCACCCTAAAAAATAGTCACGACCACTCCGCTTTTCGCCACCCGATCCTACTCCTACAGCCACCATCATGCCCAGCCGCCACCACCCAAATGACCAGAAGTTCTTTTCCAGTTGATCCTCGCCGTAATCTGCTCCGATCTGCCCTGTTCCTTCGCCGTAAAGCCTTAGACCCGATTTGATCTACCACGTCCAGATTTGATCCTCTCCGGCCAACCAACGCCGAATCAGGCACCTCCAACGGAGGACAGTTCCGATCACCTCCCTCCGTCCAGTCCTGATCTGACGTGATTTGCATTGGATCCGATTCGCCAGGTCTTCGACCTGGTTCAGTTGTGCAAGAGTAAAGAAGACAAACCGAGTGGACAATCCAAGCCAAGCCGAGCCTATAAAAAAATCAGGTTTTCCTTTTTTTGGTATACTGCAAGTAATGTATCTCGTTTTCTGATTAAAAAACGGAAAACACGATAAGAAAAAAAAAAGAAAAAAAACGGAAAAAAAGATAAAAAAAAAAGATAAAAAAAAAATATGTTTGAGCTATTTTGATTTACTATTATGTCTTACCGTACTGGGATTCGTATTCGAAACCTACAAGCTCAACTGTCAAGTGCTTACTCTCGCTTGAATGAGTTGAAATCCAAAGCATTACAGTATAGTTGGCGTCATCTTCCCAAAGTATTTATGAAGAATTTAAATATTGGGTTCATCGTGATGAGAGACGACTTAAAGAATTACAGCACCAATATGAGTGTGAGTATGAGAAGAGTTCTCAAGATGTCCATGCTTTGAATGGTAATGGCAATTATATTTATGATGATGAAGAAGGAGTTTCTTATAAAAATTATTATTATGCTCTTAAGGATTCTAACCATGGTTGTGTTGGGTATGATCGTGCTTACATAATCCAATTGATAAAAGAATATAAAGAATTGTGCAAGCCCTTGGATGTTGTGACAATGCAGGTTGATCCCGAGCTTGATAACTCAAAGCCCACTAATGATAGGAAATACTCTCAAGAGGAACAAGAGAATATTTTGGAATATGAGTCAGTTCCAAGCCAAAATGAAGTCAACGAGGATACATATATTCAAGTGGAGGTTGCACCTATTGAGCCAATTTCATCTGCAGTTGACTTCTTTGAGCTAGTCCACTAAGATTTTATTGAGCATATTGAGGATGTTGAAAAAACTTTTAAGACAAGCTTGATTGTACGATTGAGGTTCGAATTGATACACATGCCTTGGATATCGATTTTATCTTACCTACCTGGTTTCACGCACCTCGTCAACAAGCATTTTCAGCACAAATTTTTTCAACTTCGACTTCGGCTTCCATGAGTTTCGCGACTATGCCTTATTTCTCCACAAATCTGAGTTGTTGATCCTCAAACAATTTTTCAACTCGAGAACGAGTTCTTTCTAAGTGGTGGAAAATGATGGAGAACACGAGGAAGATTAAAATTAGAAATTTTAATTTATGAATTAAGGGATATAGGAATAATTATGCAATCAAAAAATATTATGAGTATCTAAGTGTAGTTAATTTTATATTGCAGTTTCTTTATCGGTCTAGGATTAAAGTTTAAGATCTCTATATAAGAAGCGTCTCTATGTCATTTGTAGTCAGCTTGGAATGAATAAAAAGAACAGATTATTGAAATTAAACACTCTGATTGAGTAGTTGTTTCGCACCATGTGATTTTTTTATAGTTTCATGTGATTTGGGAAGATTTATGTGACTTAGATCGGTTTTATCTTCCTTTTAGTTTATCTTTATTTATCCCCTACTATACGGCATCAAGGGGAAGGGTTGATCAGGTGGAGGCAAACCCGACCCAAGAATTGAAAGTTTGACCAGTGTTGACTTGTGGCTTATTATTTATGACTTTGACTATCTCAGAGACCTATGCAATCAAAAACTTAATTGTCTTTGACTATCTTGGTAAATAACTTTGTGTGAAGATCAATGCATCTTAGTAAACAACACTTAATCAAGTATTTTTTGACCATGTATTAATTGAAGGCCTAAATTTGGTGGGCTTGTTTAAGTTTATAAATATGGGCATCATGAGAGATAGTCATCACCCCTATTCTTTATGCAGGAATAACTGCTCAAATGTAGGGTCTAGCAAACCAAACCACCAGTATCCAATGGTTGAGTGAACATCGAGTGTATTGGGGTTTTGAGTTGTGAGATTGGGGAGGGTTTCACAAGGCTTTGGCTTGAAAAATCATGTACCTTTGTGTAGTAAGTTTTAATAGCTTTCCTCCTTCCAAAAGTTGCAAAGTGGAATAGTGATTGACTCTTGAATATAGGCAATGAGTTGTGTCGAACCACGTTAAAAATCATGTTCTCATCTCTTTATTTTTGCTATTATTATTGATAGTTGTTTATTGGGAGTCAGATTCCCAACAAAGCGGAAAAAAATTCAAAGATGGATGAAGATATGGATTTTAGTCTTTTCGATTTCATTATCACTAAATTGCTGAGTATTAAGTTGCTAGAGGATGAGTACTTGCCACCTTGATAAGATGACCTAGTCACAACGTTATTGGTGGGCGAGGAAATTTCATGGATGGGAGGTTCTTGCGGCACCTCAGTGGAGAGATAAGTTATAGAGGCCAAGTGTATTCATTGATGAAGGACTTCAAGGAGTTGAGCAAAATGAAAGATAGTGATAATGAAAAGGCTAATAAGAATGATGGAATGAAAGTTCTTAATAATTCATTGGTAGTGATGAGAGATACCATGAACTGCGAGGACTTGTATTTGTTGAATGAGAGCAAATCAAGTTCGTTGATGAAGATTAGATTTTAGGCCTAGGTGGAAGATTGTTGGGATTAGGCTCAAAATCTGAATTATGAGTAGAAGACTCATCCAAAACCGAGAGATTGATCGAGTGGAGGCAAACCTGACCCACGAATTGAAAGCTTGATCGGTGTTGGGACTTGTGGCTCATTATTTATGACTCTGACTATCTAAGAGACCTATGCAATCAAGAATTTAATTGTCTTTGACTATCTTGGTAAATAACTTTGTGCGAAGACCCATGCATCTTGGTAACCAACACTTAATCAAGTATTTTTTGACCATGTATTAATTGAAGGCCTAGATTTGGTGGGCTTGTTGAAGTCTATAAATATGGGATAGGTAGTCCTCATCCCTATTCCTTAAGCAGTCAAATGTAGGGTTTAGCAAACCAAACACCAATATCCATAGGTTGAGTGAACATCGAATGTATTGGGGTTTTGGGTTATGAGATAAGAGAGGGTTTTCACATGACTTTTGCTTGAAAAATCATGTACCTTTGTGTACTGAGTTTTAGCAGCTTTTCTCTTTCCAAAAGTTGCAAAGAAGTGGAATAGTGATTGACTCATGGACATAGGCAATGAGTTGTGTCGAACCATGTTAAAATTCTTGTGTTCTTATCTCTTTATTTTTGCTATTGTTATTGATAGTTGACGACTAGGTGTCAGATTCCCAACAATAAGGAACCCAAACAGAATTTTTCATAGAAAAAGAACATTTCCTTTTTTATAAGTAAAAGGATTTTATATATATAAGGCACCAAGGGGGCCACCTATATGCAAAGGAAGTAGAAGATTCTATGAACTCTATAGGATGTAGTTCATTTACAAAAGAAAAAAAATCACCTCTAAAAATATAAGGAGATTAAACTAACCCTCCTTTATAAAGGCACACTCTCTCCACAATCTCAAAAGCTCTCTTGTTCCTTTACAACCAAACCGCCACACGATGAAAGCGGGAGAAAAGCAGTGGATTTTATCCTCTTTAAAAGTTCGAATACCACTGCAAGCCCAAATTTCCTCGTGAACCAAGCGGGTAAAAACCCAAAAGAGTCCCATAAACCTAAGAGCTACCTCCCAAAGTTGGTGTCTCCAAGAGCAACCAAGCAAAAGATGATAGTTGGAAAAAGATGACTAACATTGCTTTTTCTTATAATTAAAAATTATATATTCACTATAAAAACACCAAAAGGGTGCCAATCCTTGTATAAAATCCTTTACAAAAATGAAGAATACTAACATTGCTTTATAAAGAGTAAGCCATTCAAGGAATTCAAATTTACAAATGTAAAATTTAAATCATAATTCATGATCAGCGGGAAAAACATTACCTTGAACTCAGCACATGTCTTTGATGGTTCAAAGGTTAAATCATAGAGAGATCGAGGACAACTTAAATTCAAAATGTAGGTCGGATCAGCTTGAGGCCTGTTTCTTTTCCCTTTCTGGCACCCATTGTTAGCCTTCAGTGGATCAAAACACTCATAACTAGTAGCCAACTGGTTTAGCAATTTATGAATGGGACCTCTGCTGACAAACCTTGAATTAATATCTGCCATTGTGAAGGCCTAAAACCAATGAAATACTGTCCCCTTACTCCCCAGCTCACCCCACCTAAAGTTTAACATGTAATTACAATTCAGAAATATGCAGCGAGAAACATGGATACAGACATATTGAAACGCCTGCAAGGGAAAGGAAAAAAAATTCACATCATAAGAAAAAGGGATACAACATATGGAACAAAGAAGATAGTCATTAATTCCATCAATGGTAAAATAAAAGACAGTATTAAGTCATTCTACCTTAATAGCCAAACTATCACTACGACCAGATATGTATCCAGAAAGCTCTAATACGCCATCACTAGCATTTACTTCATGAAGAGAGCTAGAATCCTCAATCCCAAAACTTTTCATCAAGAGTGACAACGGAGAGGAGGAAGGGTGCATGCGGAGAAGCACGTCGTCACTAAATATAGAGATTAAGCAGATATAATTAAACAATCCTTATATATCCACAAAACTCCAAATTCAAATTGCGATAGGATACCACCTTTCGATATCAACCACATTGAAGGAAACCTTTGAGTGTACAAGACCAATCCGAAGTACACATTTTTTGACACAGTGCAAGATCTTCTTGGGGCTTCCAATATATAATGCAGAACACAAGCACATAAAGTCAGTAAAGAGCATTGTAACTACATTTGGGGAATCTGAGAACTACACCAAAATTAAAGAAAGTGCCCCAAACAAAACAAAGGAGGAAAAGAGGAACCTGGACTGCATATATTTCCTCCTAACAGGTTGGTTGTAAAATAAATCACGAACAACAACTGCAAGTAGGCAAGTCATTATTAATGAGAAGACCATTTTATGCTAACTAACCAAGAACACTGGATAAGTCGTACTCACAACAAGGCAATTTCAAGTAGCGAACACATTTGGGACATTGCCCATAGGCAAGAGAATAAAAGTAAACAATGTTAAGGTTGAGAGTATTTTACTCGCAGGCAGATCAAACGAACACGGACTTGATAGACATTGATGGACATCAATATGACTCAAAAGCTTAAGCAAGAGTCTTGGCCCACACCATGTATATAACCCACTCTTATTTTTTATTTCTTTCTGATGTGGGATAACTCACACGTGGATATCCCAACAAACAATATATGGAAGAAAGAAATTAATGAAGGGAAAGAAAACTAGGAATCTGAATAGCATATCACTGCTAACATATAAGTGCAACTAAACATGTCCATTTTTTTTATAAGTAAAAATTGTATAAAAGGTACCAAGGGAGTGCAATCTATTTATAAAGGACTATCTACAAGAAAGTAAGTCAATAAAGTCTAGAAACTCCTCATTTACAAAATAATTCCTCATAGACCAAAAACAAAGGGTATTCAACCATTTATTTTAATGGTATCTATTGAATTCCCAACACCCTCAAAATCCCTCTCATTCCTTTGTTTCCTCCATGCTTTTAGCAACTTGAAAAAATCAACAACAGTAGTCCACCCCTTGATGGGGAAAATTGGAAAAGTGTCCATCTTTCTACATGGACAATTTTCATCAGCGCATTTCTTCTAACCTAAATTTACATCTCTGAATTCATAAGACATCACATTTTAAACTCAGCAGATTTTACCTCAAGTACTTACCAAGATGAGATTTTTCCATTTTAATATAGCACGCAAACATTAAAAGGGCAGTTGTATCCTTCAAAGAAATTTACTTACATAAACAAAGGCATAAAGTACTTCATTCCACAAACTTAAATTAGGCTTAAACTGAATAGGAAAAAACTCCTCCAAAGGCTAAACAATTCAAAGCTCATAACAATAAATGCTTCATTTGCAGAAGCAGAGATGTAAATTATTATCTATTGGTGAAACCATCATTTGTGCACCCCCATCATGATAAACGCAAATTATTTTACAATAATCGCTACCAACCAAATTACACCATTATTCACAAGTCAATGTCCAGAATTTCCATTTGTTCTAGAACCTCCTAACCTAATATTTCTCATTTCTTAGAGTTATAGATAACAAAATGTTGCAGAAATGTAAGAGGGGGAAGAGAGAAATTTGAAGCAAAAAAGGCATAAATTCAAGCTGGATGTAATTGATGCGTGCTAACAACAGCATCAGCCAAATAAATGCCTTGCCTGTTGTGCCTGCATCTTTCCTATCATCGTCAATCCCAAGATACAAACAATTGGATCCCTGAAAAGAATGGTGAAAAATTAATGGCAGCCAACTTCACGTGAATTGCAGCGAAGTTTGAACTGGATTAGAGAGTAATAAAATCAGGGGAAAAAATCAATTGTCCACACCTTCATGACCTTGCGATACCCGTTTGGTCTCCCATAAGCTTTTGTCACAACTTCTAACAATGAAATATCTGAAATAGAAGCCAATGCTTCTCCTCGAAAGCCAAAACTCCCACTTTTAGCATCCATATCAGCCAAATGGTAAAGCTTTGATGTAGCTGCTGACACATTATAAATAGCCAAACATTATCACTTGGACATGAAACAAATTCAGCTTAATGTAATATGCATACACATCCCATTTCTTAAAGTAGATGTGCACCTCCAATGCTCCGGTAGATCATTGAAATTTAATTATACTCACTTCAGCTATGCCCTACTTTAAAATCTAACAACCCAACCATTGTAGCATTTTTTTTCTAAGAACCCAATCAATGTAGCATTAAAAATTTATGGAACTCTCCAGTATTCACCTTCCTATTTTTTTTATACATTTCCTATTTTATATAATATTTAACAGCATACTTCCAGCTGAAAACCTGATCCACTATTTTATGCAAACACAGTCTTGAACAAGTTTTTTTTTTTTTAAAAAAAAAAAAAAGAGGCATAACAAACCCTACAGAATTCAGCATCTAATCAAATAAGCTAATATACAAGTATACAACTCTTCAAGGCTCCTCCAATAATTAAGTGCATGCATTTTCTCCTCACATGTATATTTGACAAGCGTAAGATTCATTAAAAGGAAAAGCATAAGATAAATGAAAAGGATTGACAAAAGCACTAAGAGCGCTTAAGGCCACAGTGACATCCAGCATAAACATTGGGGAAAAGTCTCTGCATGCATAAACTAGCAGAAAGCTCCATGGAAAGAAAATGAAATGAATGAAAATTTAGATACCATATCTTTCTCCCAACAACACCAATCCATCTCGAGAAATCCCAGATCCTGTCAGTACATAAATCAGATCAAAATAAGCATGGAAAGCGGGCAAGCAAGGCAGTTCTAACTATTAACCCTGAAAGGCATAGTGCTACTGACCATTATCCACCACTTTTAGATAGCAGGTAACAACACCTACAAAGACTGATACCTGAAAACAATAAATGATTGTCAATTCTCATAATAACCTCCCTTCACAAGAGATGCTTGCGCTCAAACGTATACAAACAAGTACTTTCAGAGAACATTAAAATCACATCAAGTGTTCACATGGAAAGTGGTTTAACAAACCCACTATAAAGTCAGGACAAAATGGCTTAAACAGTTTTTGTTGAACAAATTAGTACCTTTGTTGCACCAGCATCCAGACTGTTAAAAACGAGCTCCTCCACAACCCTTGTCAAATCAAACAAAATAATGCCAGAACGCATAGAATTACGGGCAGCCTCTGGCAAGGACTTGATGGTCCTCATTTGAGAATTAACTGAAATATTTAAGGAGACAATATTTGATTCAGCCCTTGATAAGCTTTTAAAAAAACAGATAAACAGATAAGCAATTTTCCTGTTTTAAATTCACCAAACACGCACCATTAAAAGAAATAAATATACCTTCGTGCATAAAATTGCTAATCAAAGCGTGGCATTATTTTCCCCGAAATGAAAAAGAGTTACATTTTGGGTCACCTGCAAAAACAAACCCCAGTCAACGATTAAAATTCTCTTTAGTCAACTAGAAAATTAAAGTACTAGAAGCATAAATGGTATTACTACTAAGAGGATGTGATCAAGTTACTTTCTGGGGAAAGAATTAATTGTGCATGACCATGTTGAGAATTTTTGTTTTCTTGGTATTTAAAACGAAAAGTGTTATATAACATTTTCCAATTTACGTTTCTTTTCTTCTATTATCCTCCACTTTGTCCTTTACTAGTCATATCTCTGTAATCTATACAAGAAACAAAAACAATAAAGAATAAAGAAAGCTATGTAACTGAAGAATTGGGCTTGCTTACTCGATGATGCGAAAATTTCCTCATGGGTTTAGGGTTTTGATGAACGTCGACGTATTTGAAAGAACCAACAGAGCTTCGAATTTCCCTTCTGGAGTACTTTTGTCTCGTCGAATTTCCCAACTGGAGTACTTTTTCCCGGTTGGTCCTTTAAAACCGGAATATGAAAGAAAAGGCGGTCTACACAGGGTAACTCTAACGTGCGCTGGAAGTATATAATGTTAAACCTTAACCTTAACCACCCGAGTGGCGTGGCGTGTTTTTAATGTGGTCACAAGGTCATTATGTTGACACGTGTGTTTTTACTCGGAAAGTTCTGAAATTTTGGGACGGGGGGGGATGGATCCTCGGATTAATTTTACTTGCATCGTTCTAATCCCTAGATCATAAATCAATTCCCTCTTGTTATTTTCTCTAACGTGCTTTATAAAATAATTAGAAAGGTTTTTGCTAATCATATGGCATTGAAATTAGATATAAGTAAAATTTATGATACAATGGAGTGGAATTTTGATAGGATGGTGAAGTGGTTAAGTTTTCAAGAGGATCGAGTACCATTAGAAATGAGGTGTGTTTCTACAGTGTTGTTAACAAGGAGTATAGAGATAGGAAATGGATAGAGTATGGTCGAGTCTTACAAATAATTGATTAACGGATACGGGTTAAAAATATTTAATTTTTAATAGATTATATTCATATTCGTGTTTTAGCAGACGAGTAATAGATAAAAAATAAGTATTAACAAAAAATTCTTTACTTAGGTGATAAAAAGGCAACTTGGGTCGGATATGGGTCGAGTCTTATTGGTAACGGGTCAACGAGTACATGTTAAAAATATTTTTTGCTAACAGGTCTTGTTTTTCATATCCATATCAATATTTTAGTGGGTGTGTAACGGATTAAAAATAAATACGGGTTAAAAGTCCCACTTTTAAGAGAGTCTAAGGCTAACATTGTTCCAATAAGAGGAATTCAACAAAGTGATCATTTATCCCAATATCTTTTTTATTGTGTGCCGAGGGGTCAGTGATTATTCAACAAAAGGAAAGGAAAGGATTATTGCATGGAGTTAGGGTTAGTATGAGTCTCTCTTTTTCGGATGATAATTTAATTTTTATCAAAGCCAAAGCCGAAGAATGTAGAGTGCTTTCTAATATTCTAGAGTTGTTTGAGCAAAGTTTGGGTCTGGTGGTGAATTATGACAAGTCAAAATACTGTTTTAGTAAAAATTATTTAGATAAGTTATATGATATTTGAAGAGTACAAAGTGACATGCCATAAAAATATTTAGGTTTGCCTACAGCTATTCATTGGTTCAAGAGTGGCTTTCAAAAACTTGAAGGAAGCTGAGAGAAAATGTATCAGCCAAAAAGTGAAGGGGTTAGGTTTTCATGACCTTCATATTTTTAATTTAGCCCTTTAAATCAAACAGGTTTGCATTATGAAGTGTTAAAAGCCAAACATTTTCCAGATGGTGCTTTTCTTCAAGCACCGTTTGGAAATAATCTTTCGTAGACGTGGATAAGTATATGGAAAGGGAGGAAGTTGATGAAGAGCTTACGTTGGAAGATGAGGTTTGGAGAACAAATTAATATTTGGGAAGATCTTTGTTACACATGCCATGGACTTTCAAAGTGGTTTCGTAGCAGAATCAGTCGGAGGCTGTGCATAAGGTTTCAAATCTTATTACTAATGCTCCTAGGAAATGGAATGATAATATTTTGAGGGCGTAGTTCCTTTCTCATTAGGTGGAAGTGATCAAACAAATTCTGTTGAGTCATTTTCCATCCAATGATATTTTCATTTGGCATTAAAATTCATCAAGCATGCTTTCTGTTCGACGTGCCTACCATGTGAAGCATGCAGATGTAACTCGTATAGTGGCAGCGTCGTTTGGGATAGGGGTGATCATGTGATTGTGAGGGATAAAAGTTGGAGAAGGATATGGTCACTGGGGGTTCCATATAAAATTAGGCATTTTGTGGAGGTTGTGTTTGAATTGCTTGCCATGTAATGTTAACTTGTTGCGTCTGGGGGGTGGGTATTGATTCTTGTTAGGCAGTATGTGGGGCAGGTGATGAAAATTGTGCCCATGATATTTTGGTGTTTTGTGGCGAGAAGAGAGTGGGATGCTGCACTGGATTTGAACATAGATCATTGTATTCGTTTAGGGGTCAAAGAATGGTTAACTGACGTCTTCGATAAATGGTCCGATTACAAGATTGCTTTATGGGGGATTACTGCTTGGGCTATTTGGCATAATCGGAATCAGTTGGTGTTTGGGAAGACAATGAAACCTCCGGATAAAATAGTTTCTTTTGCGTGCAAGAAGTTGCTTGAGTATATGGATGCCAACCAATCGGTGGGGATGGTGCACGAGGCTCATAGGGATGCTTTTCAATGGCAGCCACAACCTGCATCAGCTGTTAGTCCCCTTAATTGTGACTTTTTTAAGGTTAGTTCCTTTAATTGTGAGATTCTCTTGAAAGAATACATTCACATTAACTAAATTTAGCTACATAAACATGAATAATTTAACATATTTGTTGATACCATATTTTCACAGTCAATGTTTTAGGTCTAATTTCACTTTGCTTTTTGTTCTTGTTATGGTATAACAGTTTTATTACATGTTTATAAAAAAATAGTTTAATTACATCAGCATGGTAAAGCAAAGAAAATGACTACTATACTTTTTTATTAAAAAAGCATTGATATCTATTGGATATCATAAAATAATACATATAAGAAAATTTAACCATTTTAAGAGAACGAAAGACAATGTGACATGTGGCATATTAGGAGAGAGTTCGGGATGGTTTTAGTGAAATAGTGAGCTTAGTTATTAACAAAACTAGTTTTGAAACTGTGTGGCGCAATAGATAACTTTTTTATATAATATTGTGTGATACAGTCTTATATGACTACTTTTATTATTATTATAAAAAAAATTATAATAATAATGATTTAACAGTATTTTAGTCCTGAATTTCGTAACGAAAAGAATATAATTCACAAAATAAAATCATACGCACTATATCATAAGCAAATCATACAATTATAAATACATAAATTCAAAAATTGTGGAAAATCTGGGTCAGATTAGGCACATTTGATGGGTAACCCGACCAGCCCGTTTAACCTTGAACCAAGAAACATTGATGAAACCATATAACCCTTGGTTGAAACTAAGTAACTCTTGGTTAATTTCAACTACCCATGACAACCATCTCCCTGGCAATATATATATGTGGAATGACATGAAAGAAAAGGCTGCTAGAAAATTCATTCTAGAGAGAGAATGAGACATTAGAGAGAAAGTCCATCTTCTATTTCTTAGAGAGACATAAAGGTTCTTGGGTTGTGACAAGAGCATGATTCTTTCATTGTGATTTCACGTCCGACCTCTGGCGAGATTGAAGCGTAAAGAATCGGAGAGGAGTCCAAATACTAAAAGATTTCGGATCGAATCGGTAAGTACCCGATATTCTGCTGTGAAACTCTTTTACATTGGTATTAGAGCCAGATTTACATTCTTTGGATGTATATAGTCTCTGTGAATATAAATGCATGTTTCAAATTAATAGAAAATGCATGTAAATTAATAAGATTATCTTCAACCTTTATTCCTTTCATTCTAACTTAATGAGTAATCATTTGGAATTCTTGAGTTTGCTCGGCCACCGATTTTCCATCTACCATTTGGAAATGAAATAAATGGCTAGAGACACTTTTTTGCTCCCGCTTCCTCGGTGTCATATTTTTTTATGCAAAGCTTTCCAAATTTTCTTTACAGTAGAGTAAGTATTCTCATTATAATCATAAGGTTGATCAGAAAGACAATTTAAGAGATAAAAATGACAATCATGCTCATCATTTTCCATTTTCACATTCTCTTCATGTGCGCTTTGCTCTTGATCATTCATACCTTCAACAAGTATTTTCTTTGGATTCTTCTTAGTAAGGATGTAGGCTACCTTCAAGAAGTTGAGATAAAAGAGAACTTCGGTTTTCCGTCGCTTGAAATGAACTCCCTTGAAACGGAATGGCATAATCAAATCACTAACTTTCTTTGATGGTTTCTCTTCAATATGCACCATGAGTGTTGAATCATCTTAAAATTGTTGGTACAAATTACAATAATTTTCTTGAGATAGGAATTAAAAATACTTAAGAAAATTTAACAAGTCATGTAGCAATGGACTGAGACGCGACATTCGCTCTCTTTAAGGTGACTCAAGTCACTGCGGGAGTCACTTCTTAAACCAGTGTAACATTATCACTGATTTGTCATTCCTAGGATACAACAGCCCATCTTTACTACATCGTACAGCTTTCTCAATTTTTCACTAAATGGAAAGCTCAAAGCTCCACAAGATATACCTTTCTTTGCCCATTTTGATGTCGATTTCGGAACAAGTGATTCTGCAAGAGTAGCAAAGCATCTGCGCACACCAGAAACGCAAAAAAAGCCACAAGTCACCAGAGGGGGTTGTGCCTCCGGGGGGACTCTACGATGCTTAAGTCAGTATCTTGAAATAAAAGAATAAGAAAATAAGAGTTGTAGAGAGAATTGTGTTGTACTTGAGAAATGGTGGGAGCCCTTTTTATATAGCACCTGAGATTATGTTATAAGAATTAATTGTGAAAAATAATGTATAACGACCCAACCTCCCACTTTGGACAATATTGTCCTCTTTAGCACACCAGGCCTCACGGTTTTAAAACATGTTGTATAAGTGGAGGTCACAATTACTTATAAATAGCCTAGTCACATCCTCTTTAACTAATGTGGGATAAGACTTGACCCTCATCTTGGGGCGTCACAATCTCCCTTCTTTTGGGAACAACACCCTTATTGTGCGGTGTGGTCCACATCCGGCAACCCACCGATTAAAATCATTAGGTGAGCTTTCGAGAGTCGGCTCTGATACCACTATATCGACCCGAATATTGTCCGCACACCAGACCTCACTGTTTTAAAACGCCTTGTGCAAATGGAGGTGATAATCACATATAAATAGCACAGTCACATCCTCTCTAGCTGATATGAGATACCAAGACTTGACCATCATCTTAGGGTGTCACATACTGCGGTGGTTATTAAGTGTAATAATTGTAATAATATCAAATGTGATAATGAGGTAAAAATATCAAGATTTACTCCGCTTTAATATCAAGGTAACTGCCATGGAGTAATTGATGCGGCTGGTCAGAAAATCTAAGGGTGAAAATACCATTTGTCTCATGCCACGTGTAAGTGTATGATTAGTCGATTGATTGGGTTTGTGAAATTACGCATTGGCTCTCGAAATGTGCCACATGTTGTTATGTCATTGGCTGAGTGAAATTTCTCCACATCATCCCAAAAAATTAAGCTAAAGAGAACAATAGGAGAAAAAAAGACAATATAAGATAGAAGTGTGTTGAGTTATGTTAGAGAGACTCTAATGCAAGCCTTATGTATAGGTTTAGAGAGTTAGGGGTTAATGGGAATGGTGGAGTTACACAAATTGTGTAAGTCAATGTAACTCTCACACATAAAACATTTCCCAACAAAATCTCACTATCTCATTTTAATCATAAAAATATGTTTATTTTTTATTAAAATATCTAACAGATTCTCATCAAAAGATTGATTATTGCTTGGTTAATTAGCACATGTATGTCTTCATTTCATGAGTTTCATTGAATTTGTATTCCATCTTGTGAATATTGCAGACGATGCTATATGCTCCGTTCTTTGGTTCTTATCAAGTTTATGTTCATATTTTTTCGGCCATTTATGCGGTAAAAGTATTAACGAGCCTTATATTATAACTTTTACCCCAATTTGAATAATGATGAGTCTTAACATTTTTTACCCTTTTTTATAGTGAATAATTATTTTATTTTTCAAAATTTTATCATAAAAAATAAATAATAATAAAAGTAAATTTTACCAACCTATGTAACGCACAGGCATTACATTGAGATAATAGTTGATGGATATAAAGTAATTCAAATCATCTTAATGAATAATTTCATCTTACCAATAAACAAGCATGTGCATCTCACGAGCATTTAAATAGTTATCATTTCAAAACATTAACATGGTAAAACAATAGAAAATGATAAAATCAACAAATTACTATGTCATGTTCATGATTATTAAACAAGTAGAGTTGAATTGTTTAATCCGTAGTTGATTTAAAATTGATATGTTTAATTAATTAATATGTCATGTTCATGACTCACCTAGTGGTACAATCCATATTAAAGCGTTTAATCTACACATATATAGTAATTTTTTAATAGAAAATTGAGATAAAAAAATAATTAGTAACTAAAATACTTATAATTCAATGGCCTCCTAAAAAAATATAAATTCGATGGCCATTGAAAATCTAATTATTTCATTTAATTACAATTAAATTAATAGTTAATCAAATAAAATAAGTTAAATGTTTCAACCGATCATTGAGTTGTTATTAAATGAGTTGCATAGTTGTGCAAAATGAACCGGTTCTATATAAAATAATAATTTTTACAATTCATATTTAATATTTTACTGTAAGTAACAAATTAATATAGCACATAAACACTTAAGTAGTATATATTGAGGTGTTAGATATGCATAAATCAAGTTTAATCTCGAGTGAACTGGAGCTTGAGTTGGTATTGTTATAGTTGGTGTATATTTTATGAATCCAAGTCTATATATCTCGTTGATCACGAGATTTAAATTTATGAATAGTCATGATTTTGCAACAAGGTCGAAAACCTTAATTTTGACGTCTTAAGTTGTTTATAGATACTCTTTATGTACTGAACATACATTGTAATGAAAGATTTGAGATATAACCCTATTCTGGAGTGAAACTGTGTATATCATGTCTTATTATTTTCTTTCCGTTTATTATTCGTGTGATTGACAGATTTTAAATCTTTAAACATTCGAAGGGCTTTCGCTAATTTGACTTTAATATTTTTCTAATAAATTGATTTAGAATTAAACAATCCAAGTGTTAATTTCAATTTAGAAATAAATATATTATTTTCTTAACCAATCGAGTGCGAACATTTAAAATCTTTAGCTCGATTTTTTTGGAGTCGGATCGATCGAAGTCAGCTAGCTTTCATGCCTGTACAGCGGTGGCATGTTACGTAGTTAAAGGACAAAACGAGGGCCAGTAGTGAAAATTGGAGTAAGGAAAATACATTTTGGTGAAAACTCGGGTGCAACGGGGATTTGTGTCCTGAGCTTCTAGAACCAGAACCAATCAAAATTATTTTTATTTCACATAAATATTTGCAGTATAAAATGTATTCTGACCAACAAAAAAATTGCACTAAAAACTAGTAAGATCTTCTATTTTCATCACCATCTGGATTTCTTCATCTTCTCTCCCTCTGTGAAAACCCTAATATCTAGCCGTCGTTTCTATCTTTCTCTATTCACCAGACAAAGAAATATGATCAGGTATTTTAATGTTAAAAGAATGAAATTCAACTCTGTGACTAACTCTGTTTTGGTTTATGTTTTTCCGAATCCACGTGCTGACGAGTGAATTCTAATCTGATTTGCATAATTCGATTGAATCGAGCTCTTAGCATTATGGATTCACGTTAATTTTTATGTGATTCTCTGTTTTGAGTCGCTAGTTTTATGTTCTTCAGGAATTGGAGAATTCAAATGAGTTTTTAGTATGCAATTGTTTGCATGTGTTGGATTTTGTTTGTGTTTTGATCATTTTTTGCTTCTGTTACTGAATTGAATTGTGATTATGCTTTGTTTGGTTTCTGAGAAGTTGAAAGAAACCTGAGGTCTTGCATTTTACTAGCTTATCTTATCTGGTTTTGATCAATCTAGTTATGTGATCGTACAATGATTTAGATGAATTGATATCTTATCATCTGTGTTATCAGAAATCGAAATGAGTTAGTTGGAGCGTAAGGGGTTGAATTGTATACTGTTTTATTATCTATGGATTATGATGGAACAAATGAAGCATTTATGAATTCTGATCTAATTTCAATTGAGCTGGTTCAATCAATGTTGGTTTTGAAAAGAAAAAAAGAGAAAATTCGCTCGACTTTGATGGGTTTCTCATATTTTGCAAAGAAAGTCTGATTTCATTGTGGGGTTAGTTATGTATTTAATACTGAATCTGTTTTTGTTTCTGTTGTCATAGTGTGAATGTGATTGGATCAGTTGTATCATCCATGTAGAGAATTATCATTATTTCTTGTAAAGAGCTTAATAATTTGGAAGAGAAATAATGGAGGCTAATATTTGTGACATCAATCACTTGGATGCCGAAGTCCAAAATTAACCGTTGTCCTTGTGTTGTACTTGGACGGCATGTCCCTTGGTAAGGCCTAACGCCATAAATAATGAAGCAGTTGCTAGTCTAACACTCTTAGACATAGTAGGCGCTACCCTTTCAATAAGCCAACCAACTTCGATCTGCACTCTCACTTATTAATCCTTCCTTGAAGAAATTACCTTAGGTAATAAGTTCGGAGTTGTGGGGTATGGCGAAAAGGTGCGGTACTTACATGTATACAATGTAAAGACTGTCTATTATTAGCAATTGTGATGCTAGGTTGCATGATTAGCTTAGGCAGGAGTTATTCCATTGTCAAATGTATTGGTTGCTTTGCTTAGGTATGTGATTTCTCTTTTGTATGGTATTGTGAAGATGATTTTCGTGCTTTACCTGTTTTATAAAATGCTTAGATGAAGTTGTTTGATAAAATTTTTAGATGAAGTTTTAGTTTGTGAAAACGTGAAAAAACTGCTTATGCAATGTAAGGTAGACAAACTGATTGTTAGCTTTTACCATCAACAAATGCAAGCATTTCCATTAAATATAGTTTCTTAAATTAATTTTGTTTTTTTATTAAGCTGTAAATGAGAAATATATTATTTAAAAAATGCTTATGCAGTATAAGGTAGATAAACTGATTGTTAGCTTTGCTAGGTTTATTACTACTATGAATTATCATAGAACTTTTTTCGGTTTAGTGTTCAAGTATAATCTGCATGGTGGTCTAATTGCTACTTATCCAAACAAAAAGGATCCTCAATAGCTAACTTATGCTTTCTGCCAAGATTTTTTCCCTTAAGGTCACTATCAAAATTATTTGAATTTCTTTGTGCTTTTCTGTCTCCATGAAAGTACGATGTTTCATATGTATAGAACTTTTTGATGTATACTAAGCATTTATATGTGAGAACATAATTTTTTATGTTAGTTTTTTCATATCTCATTTGAAAACTACTTCTGTAGGTGGTGCTCCGGACCCAGGTGACATTGAGGGTTTGTGGGTTCATGTTCCTTGTGCTTGGTTTCGACCTATAGTTGGTTCCTTGAATAATGAGAAGATGGAACCTGCTGTTGGAATTCTTCCTGCAAATTCATTTCTTAAGGTACTTTCTTTTTTGAATGATGCAGACATTTATATTTTATACATTACCTGCACATGGAATTGATTGAATGTTGTTTCGTCTTTCCTATTTTCTGGACATTTACTGTTGCCCTTGAAAGAAACGTATAAGTATGTAACAAATAGCAAGTAAAAGAGACTCCAAAAGTTTAAATTTTTATTATATATATATATACACACACACACTTTTTACCCTCTCATATGCCATGCATCATTCAAGAGCATTTCCTTGATCTTTATCATACATAAATTCTCTTATATATAGTTTCTGTTAGCCATATTTTTGTTTTTTGCTGTTATACTGATACTCAGTTACCTATCATTTTCTTTCTGCAAATTGTGAATCTTTTTTTATACTGATAACATACCATTTTCAACTAATGGTTGCCATGCAGCCTTGCCGAAGGATGGGGGAGGTCCTTTGGCAAGCAAATCCTCCTACCCTCCTATTACTAAAAAATAAATATTACTCTTCCAGTTGATGTTACTATCATTCAGTTGGAATTCGTGCTTCAAATAGTTTATAACCATGAAGGCATTTATAATATCAGATTGATGGCGTGCAGAATGTATACATGGTTGAAGATTTTTTTTTATAATAACATGCACATTTCAGTTGTTCTTTATATAATTTTGAAATCGGTTTTGCCATAGTAATTACATAGATTCTCTTTGAAAAAGTATATGCTAGACCTTTTCTTTTGTGTTGTATTTTAGCAATGGTTAGAAAATTTAAGTTTTCTGTTTATCATCTTTCTTCGTCTATGAGAAATATGTTCCATGTCTTCTACTTTTATTATCTCTTTCTATCGCTAATTTGAATTTCAAAAATTTCTAATAAACCGAGCTCAAATTAAACATTTCAGGTTCGATCCAAGTTTTAATTTCAATTTAGAAATAAGTATATTATTTTCTTAATAAATGGGTGCGAACATTTAAAAATTTTAACTTGATTTTATTGGATTCGACTAGATTCGAACTCAGTTGGCTTTCATGCCTGTACAGCGGTGGCATGTTACGTAGTTAAGGCACAAAATGAGGGCCAGTTGTGAAAATGTGAGTAAGCAAAATACATTTTGGTGAAAACTCGGGTGTAACGGGGATTTGTGTCCTGAGCTTCTAGAACCAGAACCAATCAAAATTCTTTTTATTTCACATAAATATTTGCAGTATAAAATGTATTCTGACCAACAAAAAAATTACATTAAAAACTAATAAGATCTTCCATTTTCTTCACCATCTGGATTTCTTCATCTTCTCTCTCTCTCTCTCTGTGAAAACCCTGATATCTGATCGTCGTTTTTATCTTTCTCTATCTACCAGACAAAGAAATATGATCAGGTATTTTAAAATTTCTTCATAAATGAATGAAATTCAACTCTGTGACTTAACTCTGTTTTGGTTTATATTTTTTCTGAATCCACGTGCTGACAAGTGAATTCTAATCTGATTTACATAATTCGATTAAATCAAGCTCTTAGCATTATGAATTCACGTTAATTTTTATGTGATTCTCTGTTTTGAGTCGCAAGTTTTATGTTCTTGATGAATTGGAGAATTCAAATGAGTTTTTAGTATGCAATTGTTTGCATGTGTTTGATTTTGTTTGTGTTTTGATCATTTTTGCTTCTGTTGCTGAATTGAATTGTGACTATGCTTTGTTTGGTTTCCGAGAAGTTAAAAGAAACCTGAGGTCTTGCATTTTACTAGCTTATCTTATCTGGTTTTTAAAGATTTAGATCAATCTAGTTTTGTGATTGTACAATGATTTAGCTGAATTGATATCTTATCATCTGTGTTATTAGAAATCGAAATGAGTTAGTTGGAGTGCAAGTTGTTGAATTATATACTGTTTTATTTTCTATGGGTTATCGAGGAACAAATGAAGCATTTATGAATTCTGATCTAATTTCAATTGAACTGGTTCAATTAATGTTTGTTTTGAAAAGAACAAAGAGAAAATTCGCCTGAGCCTTTGATGGGTTTCTCAGATTTTGCAAAGAGTCTGATTTCATTGTGGGTTTAGTTATGGATTTAATACTGAACCTGTTCTTGTTTCTGTTGTCATAGTGTGAATGTGATTGGACCGGTTGTTAAACCCATGTAGAGAATTATCATCATTTCTTGTAAAGAGCTTAATAAATCGGAAGACAAATAATGGATGCTAATATTTGTGACATCAATCACTTGGATGCCGATGTCCTTCTGCCTCCTAGGAAGCGCCTGCTTGCTGGATTCAAGAAGCAGAGTTCCGATGGCAATGGTGCTTCGAATCCTCCTGTGGTTGCTTCTTCGTCGATGTCTCCTTCCTCTTCTTCTAGTGAATTTGACACCCATCTTAACAATCTATTGACTTCTCAATTGAATAACCCGAATCTTACACCTGTGGAGATTGCGGAGGCATCAAGATCAGCTGCTTTTGCTGCTGTTAAGGCTGCAAAGGCTGCAAGAGCTGCTGCTGACCAGAAGGCTGCAATTGCAGCAAAAGCAGTGGCTGCAGCCAAGAGTGCTTTAGATTTGGTTGCATCCTTTTCTGAGGAGGCAGCTTGCAAAGAGAGGTACCTAAAAAGGAATAAGCTGAAAAAGCATGTCCCAGTTCAACTCTTGTACACAAAGCACCAGCCAATTGAGAATAATAAGACTGATGAAGAATTAGCCCGTAGGTTGCATCGGGCTATAAACAGTTCCCCTAGAATCTCTAAGAATTCTTCAAGTTCTGAGTTGAAAGATCATAAGCATAAGAAACCTAAAAGCTCATCACCTACTTCTGAGAAAGCTAGGGTCTCCCATGGGGGTATAGTATTGGGAGGAAGCCCAGCTTCTATATGCAATGGACATGCTGTTTCAGGAGAAGTGGATTCTGAAAGCTCCAGCCAGGAAGTACGCACAACTAAAGCAGATGAAAAGGCATCTAAATACGAGAAAGATGGCCAATTAGAGTTGGATAATGGGGAAGCAGAATCAAGTCACACAAAGGAGAAAACTTGGGAAGATACGAGTTCCCCTGGCAAAAGGAGGGGGAGAGTGAAGCTAAAAAAGTTGCCCTTGAGCATTTGCACCTATAGGGATCAAGTCAATCCTAAAGAAGAGATGATTACTAAAAGCTCTCAATTGACAGAAAAGAAAATGGGAAATCCTACTGCTGGTAGTACGCCCTTGTATTCCCTGGAGCCTTCTACTGACGGTGTGATTCCAATTGAGGCTACGCCAACTTGGAAATGTCAGGAGTTCAAGGCTCCAACATGTATCAAACAAAATAAAGTCACACATTCATAATCGTATGCCTATTGTGGTGACAAGTGGCATGGTTGAAGGTGATTGCTGAGGTAGGATTCATGATGCTTTTTTTACAGGAACCACTTTATTTGACTTATCGTTTTTTGCTCAACTCTGGCTTTGTAATGAAGTTGAACCGATAAAATGTATATTTTCAATGTTTAATTGCTCGCATCCACGCTTAACATATCAAGTAGTGCCTGTTGCTTTAATTGAGAGCTAAGCTTGAAGTTTAGATGAGAGAGGGATGCAATAAATTAGGTAGTACTTTGCTACTTTGTTGCAGATTCAAACTGTTTTTTGTGCTGTCGAATGACAAGTCTTTTTTGTTGTATTTTAGCAAGTTAATTGTATTACTTTTGTTTTCGCTTATATTGAAATTCAGGATGTATGAGAATAAATGTAGTGATGTTATTTTTGTCTTCATTCTAGATTGCCATCTTTGTCAGAGTGGTGAATGGCTTTGTTTCAACTTACGGAGAGGTAAGCTGAATTATTGGGTGGCGGTGTTAAGGAGTTGACCATGGAGTTCCTGACAATAAATAAAACATATTCATTTGTATGAATTTTGTTATTGAATTGTGAGTAGAAGGAATGAATCTCTGTTAAATTATTTGTATGGGTCTAAGAATAATTGAACGCATTACATGAGCTACAGGTATTTTTGTTGAGAATATTGAATTGAAGTAAGAATGAATTTAATGCTCTAATTTTTTGGAGACTATTTTATAGTAGGATAGATGAGACTGTCAGCTATAGGAGACATTATTGTCTAGACTGGAGCCGTAAAAGATGCATGGACTGGAGGTATCGGGCATTGTCTGATGGGATGGCAAGAATTTTTCTCTTCTCATGCCGTCAATGGTGTCCTATATGTCTGGTCCATGCATCTCTCATGGCTCCATAGGCACTATGGACATTCAAATTCTATTTTAAGTATATTGTTTGGTTCACATCATGCTTCAAGGATTGAATTCACTTTGGTCTTAGGGGATCTGCAAAGAAATTGGATAGAAAAGGAAGAAAATGACCAGAGCTCATGATGAGTGCAGCCAGAGAATATCCATGATTGTTATCAGTTTGTATCATGTCTAAGCCGTAGATTGCATGTTGTCAATCATAATTGTTGGTAGCACTACTCAAAAAGTATATTTAAGAGAAATGTTCTTTTAGCGGTTATTGGAGGTTTTAGATCAGTTCTCATAATTAAAAAGGTTTTAGATCTGTGTTAAGTGTGCACTCTGCAGGACTGTTATTTGAAAGTGTATTACTGTTTGTTTATGGCCTAAAAACTACAATATTGTCATTTGTATCACTGTATTTCATGAAAAATAAACATGGGAAGTCTAGGTGACCATGTGTAATCAATATACGTTCCTTAGCTGGAATCGACTGTCTCACTCACTAATTAATACAAATCTGACACAGAAAATAAATTAGACATTATGAGCATGAAGGTTTATAATTATAAGCATAATGTAAATATATGAGGATTGATTAATTCGAATTCATACTTTCTGAAAAGTTATAAAGGTTGAAATTCGAATCCAAAATTTTTAAACATTCACTAAATGTTCTGTACTCAGTCGATTGGAAAATAGATAGTAACTCTCTATACTTTATTCAGCCGACTGAATCTTATTTTCCCAACAAAACTTCTAACAATCTTTCAGTTTTGTTTGAAAAACAAAACTTTTCTTGAAAACACTTTGATAAAATAATGCAGCCAATAATGAATTGAGATTGATATACATATGTAAAAATATCTTTATCTTTCGATTTAAATCTTTACTTAGTGTTAATATTTCAAAACTCTAAGAATTATCTAATTGTTCAATAGCATTAAATTAGAAACTTTCTAAACTAGAGTCGGAAATATCACACATATCTTTCTCTTGTTTCGGTTAGAAACTCCATTATTTCTTAGCACTATTATAGCCTTGTGCTTGATCCTGGTTCATGAACTCTATTGAGAGTAAACCTTAAAACTCTCTTAAAAAGTGGCACCACTTCTAAGTTTATATAGGTAAAGTTTGCAATGTGTTTCCGCTACTAGAACACACTACAAATCTGTAATAGACTTCATTAAGAGTATTCCTCATCCTACACAAGAAAGTAACAGACAATATTGACCACTTAGGGGCTAACTTTTGTCAGTATTAATACAATCGTTTATCAGTAACTTGTTTTTACCCATTAAACTTTATGACTAGTGTAATGCTAGAAATAAAGTCGGGTCACCATTACTAGTGATTCTTTTAAAAAGGTTTCAGCTTCATTTCCAAAGTTGTCATTCTCCCTAACTCCCTAGAGAGAGCTTTAGGGAAAGAATCAACCAAGTTTTTACTTGACTTTACATAGACAATTGTGACAATACTATCTTTTATCAATTGTCTTACATACTCATGTCTCAGACTGATATGTCTGGACTTACTATTATAGGTACTGTTGTAAGCTCTTAACAACGTAGCTTCACTGTCATAGTATATAAAAATTGGAGACATAGGATGTGGCCACAGACTTATATCCAACAATAAGTTACATATCCATTCTGCCTCTTTCTCAATTCCTGCTAAAGCTATAAATTCATATTCCATTATTGAGTGAGAAATACACGTCTGTTTCTTGCTTCCCTAAGAAACAGACCCACCACCAAGGGTAAAGACTAACTCGGTAGTGGAGTTATTACCATCAACTTCGGTAATCCAACTCGCATCGATGTATCCTTCCAATACAGTTGGATAATCACTATAAAACAGCCCCAAACCTATGGTTCTCTTAAGATAACCAAAGATTCTGCCAATGGCTTTCCAATGTTCTACACTAAGATTACTAGTATATCTACTCAATTTACATACGGCAAATGCAATATCTGGCCTAGTGCAATGCATAACATACATTAAAGAACCAATAGCACTAGTATATTCTAGTTGAGCTACCAATCTACAAGAATTATTTGTTAATTTAACACTTCTATCAAAATGAGTGTTTGACTCTTTGATATTAAGGTGTTTAAATTTATCAAGAACTTTCTCAATGTAATGAGACTGACTTAATGCATAACACCCACTATGCTTTTTAACCTTAATACCTAATATGACATCTATCTCACCCAAATCTTTCATTTTAAAACTAAAAGCTAAATATTTCTTAGTTTCATTAACACCAAGCATGTTTGTTCCAATTATTAACATGTCATCAACATATAAGCAAATTAATACTCCATATTCTTTTGTAAACTTTGAAAATATACATTTATCAGCATTGTTATGCACAAAACCATGAGATAAAATTACAGAATCAAACTTTTCATGCCATTGTTTAGGTGCTTGTTTCAAACCATATAATAACTTAATTAACTCACATACTTTCTTCTCGTTTCCAAGAAGAACAAACCCTTCTGGTTGTTCCGTGTAGACTTCTTCATTTAAGTCCCCATTTAAGAAAATAGTTTTAACATCCATTTGATGAACATACAAATGATGTATGGATGCCAATGCAATAAAAATTCTAATAGATGTCATGCGTGCAATAGGTGCATATGTATCAAAATAATCAATTCTTTCTTTTTGTCTAAACTCTTTAGCTACTAATCTAGCCATGAAAGGTAGAATAAAGCTATCAGTTTTATATTTTCTTTTAAAGACCCACTTACATCCAATGAGTTTTGACACATTGGGTAGATCCACCAACACCCAACTGTTGTTACCAATTATTGAGTTTATTTCATCTTTAGCAGCTTCTCTTTGGGATCATCTTCTAGATTTAGCACTATAGGAATTTAATTAAGAACATAATTATTTCTATCTCCTTCAATAAAAAATATTATGGCTTGAAAAGAAATAAAATATGGACTTAAACCTTCTTTTTCCTTGCTTTAGTGCTTATTCTAGGTTCAGATTGATTTTTAGATAAGTTAGTATCTCTCTTTTTAGATTCTATATTCATATTGTTACTAGACAAAAGAATTTGACTATTTTCATTCATATTCACAAAATTAGTAGAAAATTTATTCTAAAAAAATTCTATATCACGAGATTCTACAATAGAATTAGAATCTAAGTCAAGGAGTTTATAAGCCTTACTATTTTCAGCATATCCCACAAATACACACCCCCACACTTTTAGATAATCTAAATTTGGTTTTCTTCCTTTGTATAACTCATATGGACTAACATTATTATTTTTTAGAAATAACTCTATTATATATATAGCAAGCAGTGAGCAATGCTTCACCCCACAAACTAATAGGCAACTTAGCATTCATTAGCATACAATTTACCGTTTCAACTAATGATCTATTCTTTCTCTCGGCTAAGCCATTTTGTTGTAGTGTGTAAGGTGTTGTTATTTGATGAATAATATCATGCTCTTCACAAAAATCGGGCATAAAGTATTCTTTACCTCTATCTAATCTAAGAATTTTAATTTTCTTTTCTAATTGATTTTCAACTTCAGCTTTAAACTTCCTAAACATATCAAAAGCTTCATCTTTCGTTCTTAATAAATACACATACATATAACTACTAAAATCATCAACAAAAGCAATAAAGTATCTTTTACCACCACGAGTAAGCATACCATTTAACTCACAAATATCATAATGTATTAATTCTAAAATTTTATAATCTCTTTTAGCACTATGAAAATGTTTTTTTAACTAATTTAGGCTTAGCAAAAATTTCACATTTTTCAACAATACTATTGTAATCAATCAAATTTAATCTTTTCATAGTATTTAAAGTACGATAATTTAAATGAGTCAAACGTCCATGCCAAATAGATAACTCAACAGTATAAGAAGAAGACATAATTTTATTATTAATAATACTCAACTTGTGCATTCCATCAGAAGAGTACCATTTTCCCACAAACATACTATTCTTCGACAAGATAATCTTGTCGGATTCAAACGTTACCCGAAATACTTTCTTACAAAGTAAGTCAACAAACATAAGGTTTTTCCTAAGGTCGGATACATATAAAACATTAATGAGGGTTAACAACTTTTCGGATATGAAATCAATTTCAACAGTTCTTTTTCCAGTGACTTGGCACAGTTACCATTTCCCATTTCCACTTCACCAGTCGCTTCCTCAAATTTCTTGAAGATGGACTTGTCTTTACAGACTTGAATTGTTGCTCTCGAATTGAGCCACCAAATAGAATTTTCAATTGCCATGTTGATCTCAAAGATCATGGCCACAAGACCATCTTCTACCATGTTTGCCTTACTCTTAAGGTTGATCTTACGATGCCTACATTGTTTGGCAAAGTGACCCTCTTTTCTGCAAACAAAGCAGGCTCCCTTCTTCTTTTTGATTTGGGAATTCTTCTTCTTAAATTGTTGGTCAGTCTTCTTGATTTGCAAAAATTGATTATTAGAACGGTTTCATCCATGTAATGTGTATTAGACTCAAAAGGACTCAAATTATTGTTATCACATAAATATGACTCCTCTTCTATATGAAGATATTTTTGAATTTATTCCAATGTAAAGTCCTCAGTCTTATGTAATAGTTTCTTAGCATAGTCTTTCCAAGAAGGAGGCAATTTAGCAATAATTGCGCCCACTTGAAAAACTTCTGGAAGAACTATCTTTAGGGAACGAAGTTTATTAACCAGTAGTTGAAATGCACGAACTTGCTCAAGCACAGGTTTATTGTCAACCATAAAAAAATTCAAAGTACTTCAAAATTTAGTATTTATTTTTACCTTCTTCCTCAGCCTTGTACTTGAATTCTAGTTGATTCCATATATCTTTTGCAGACTTGACTTCAGTAAATAAGTTGTAAAGCCAATCTGAAAGAGTGTTCAAAATATGTCTTTGGCACAGAAAATCATCTTCCTCGCACTTCTTCCTCTCCAAATGAACCTTTTCAATATCCCCTACATTAGGCAGAGTTCCATCAGCACTTGGTTTTGGATCATCTAGTACATGAGGCAAGTCTAGATCCAATACATAATAAATCTTCAATGCAGCCAGTAGGAAAATCATCATGTCTTGCCAGCGAGCAAAATCATTGCCGTCGAATCGATGAAGCTTCACCATATCTTGATTCATCACTCTGATAGACTCTGAATCCTATTTTTAGTAAGTAATTGTAACGACCCATCCCGTGTTGGCCACCCTCAAGATGATGTCGTCACGTTTTGAAATCCTAGCACGACATATATATGCAACAATAAATCCTCAACCCTCAAAAGGGGAGTTACATTATTAAAATCCCAACTGAAACAATATATACAACATATTATGTATGAATATATACAAAAAAAAAATTCATTGGTCTGAGAATGTGGACCACGAGACTTACAAATAATAACTTAGTCTGAATCTCACCTCACAAATTTATCTGTCTTGTCCGCTACCTGAAATTATTTAATAATGAGGAGTGAGCTTCACAAGCTCAGTGAATTAAATTTACTAGAAGTACTCGATTTTTGTACTTCTAGTCACATCTTATAATTCAATCATTTCTAATTCACCAATACTAATCATCTATTTATTCACATATAATAATTCAATCTTTCAAATAGTCTTCCAGTATTCATTCATCTATTATCTCATATAATTCAATAATAACATTCTATTATCACTACTCATATCATAATTCCAATCATTTATCAATCTCTACTTAAATTAATCATCAAACATATCAATTTTTTTTCTCATATATATTTAATCATCTTGAGACTATCAATTCAACATCATTATTTACCTCGTTATGAGGTTCACAGCATATAATTAATCAATCAAATAATTTTTATCATATTATACTTTCATATTTCTTTCTCATCATATCTGTCTCTTTGTGAGACTTTTGTCTATCAATAATTTCACAATCAAGATTGATATTTTAGCATCTCAATCAATAATAATAAAATAACCACATAAATAAATGCATGTGTTTAAATCATCTTTCTTTCTTTATTTCTTTCTTTTTCATCACATCATCTCATTATTTCATATTATCATCTGAGAACGTCTTCTCACATGTTGACATGTTTCATCCAAACCAGCTACCTTCTTGGACTTCTCAGCCAGACCAGTTGCCTTCCTGGTCTTCTCAGCCAGACTAGCTGCCTTCCTGGTCTTCCCTTTTATGCATATGAGCAATAACATGCAAGTAAGCACATATCAAAGCATTCAATTCAACTATCTAGCTTTTTCTCAAAATTATTATTTTTATCATATTTATTAAATTGTCTCCTCATATACACTATAAAATTTTCAATCATATTTTCAGAAATTTCATATAACTTCTCAGCATATATTTTTTCATTAATCCATCCTTTTTGAAATACAATTTCTTATATAATTAATAATCAACAAACTATTTAATCTCTAATCAATAAATCAATCAATTATCATACTTAATGGAAAATGCATCATTAAATCATTATAATTCACTTATTTATTCAAATACCATAAATTCGTATTTTTATTGGTCTCGATTACTAAAATTAAATCTAACTCACCACGTAGCACTTAAAGCTACCCGTGGATCACCTCCTTACTTTTCTTGCTTCTTTCAGCAATTTTACCCGATTGCTGATTGTAACACCTGACATAATATTTATATTAAAATTTTAATTTATTATTCATTTCTTCCGTAATTCATACATTTCAATTTCTACATCAAATTCCATTAATTTCATGTATGCATAATTTCAAAAATAAAATTCACATTATCACCTTTTTTTTTCTTAAAGCTTTTCTCGAATCTCTTTAAAATTCTCTTGTAAACTTTTTTAAAATTTCAATCTTTCAACATTTCTTTCAGTCTCTAGGTGTTTAAAGAAATAAAGCAATTTGAGAGAGAGAATATAATTTTGAGAAAGAAATTTGTTGTAAACTAAGTTTTACCAAAACTAAACAAAAAACTAAATTTTTTATATCAAAACCGTTTACCCCTGACTTGCCACCGTTCTTCATTTTTTTCATCTCATATGTCTTGCATGCAAGATGCATGCATTGCGTGGACTACACCTGGACGTCAGGTGTTTGTCCCCTTTCTGACAAGCATCCAGGTGTCTTTTTATTATTATTATATTAATAGTAAATCTTTCATGTATATATTATTTTAATTCCATGTAATATTTTTCAAATTACTTTTTTACTCTTACTTTAAGAACATGGATATTACAGTATTAAAGCTTTAAAATTGTTGGGAAAATTATAAATTCAAAATGTTTAGAAGTACATAAAAATAATGACTTTGAGACGCGTATTACGCTATTTTTAAGGCTTTATTTGTCCATACTTGATTGCTCTGGATTCTGACAAATATTCCTCCAGGATACTCAAAATCTCTAAGAGAAAAATCAGAGATTCTTTTTTTAGTTCTCTTTTGAAACAATGAAGAAAATGACTGTGTTTTTCAAAGAAAAAACAGAAGAAGAATTATGAAAAATTAGAAAATAAAGTAAAGTAGTTTATATTGGAAGTTATTAAAAGTATTTATAGATTTAATTTTAACTTCCAATGGTGTGAAAATGAAGAGTAATAATTTAAAAACATAGCTCTTCAAAAGAGAAGAGATGACTTTCTAAAAAGTTATAGATGATAGAATTCGAATTCAAAATTTTCAAACATTCAATTGACTGAATGTTTTATTCAGTCGATTCTGAATGTTTTATTCAGTCGATTGAATCAGCATAAATACTAAGTTGGTTTGAAAGATCCTAAAAGAGGTTTTTATGCTCTGTTTTGCTTGGACAAAACACAGCCCGTCCATTGCAGACAAGATTTCCGGGTGTTAAAATTCCTTGTACGTCTAGTAGGAGAAAAAAGTCAGAGGAAATAAAATTAAGAGGAAAAGAATGAGTGTAGAATGAACTTTTCTAGTGTTTAATCACAGAAAAAAAAATGAAAGAAAAGAAAACTTAGTATTGATTTTTCTTTTTGCATGTACAAATCAAATTGTGAGGATTGAAGAATGAAAAATATAAGAGAAAAGAGATGGGATTGTCAATTTACCAATTAATCCCCATATAATCTCTCACATTAATTTCTATTAGCATTACGAATGATATAATAGTAAAACTAACACTATTTTCATATTTTTTTTCCTCTCACTTTTCCACTCTACTAAACAATGGGTGAAAAAAACTTTTTTTTTCCTCTTAGTTTTCTATCATCTCTATTAACACGTCTTCTTAGTTTTCATTTCTCTCACTTTTTCCCCTATTAAACACACTCTTAAAGTTAAGCATCCACATCAAGATTATGTTCAGCTTATGAATGATATAATAGTAAAACTAACACTATTTACATATTTTTTTCATTACTTTTCCACTTTACTAAACAATGGTCGGAGAAAATTATTTTATTTTCTCTTAGTTTTTCATCATCTCAACTAAACATATCTTCTTAACTTTCTTTCCTCTTAGTTTTCATTTCTTTCACTTTTCTTCTTACTAAACACACCCTTAAAATTAAGCATCCACATCATGATTCTGTTAAGCTTTGGAAGACAATATGCGATAGTGACAAAATTAAATAAATTTCAAAGCGTTGAAATACATTTGCCTAAATTGAAATTTTAATAACGAAAATAAATATACGAAAAAGTGGTATTTAGCTCTCAATTTCAATGTCATAAATATTACAAGAAGTTAATGGATCATAACAATAAGAACGTATTGTTTATTTATGAAAGGCTTTGGAGTTTATCAAAGAGAGAGAGACTTCTACTCTTCCAAACTCCTCCTTCTAACGTTCCCTTATATAGGTCAGGAGTGGACTTCAAACTGAAATTAAAACTACCTACAGTCTGGACTAATTTTGGGATTTTTAAAACCGGTATGGTTTTGGAATGCCAGGGTTTGAATCTGGAATGGGTGTTTGTGACAACTCTCATTAATAATTTTTAATGCATTAATAGGGAGAGGGATTGAACACGAATTTCCAATACAGGCACTCGAAAAAACCCACCAAATAAAAAAATCGGATTCATTAATATAATAATAAAAATTGCAAGTTTATTTGTAATTCTTTTTCAAAAAAATGCTTTCCAAATGCAATTTTTTGAAAAACAGTTTAACTTTCACAATTTAACACTCTTAACTTGGTTAAAGTGGAATATAATTATTGGAAGACTTTTGTTTTGGGTAAATTACATTTTTAGTCTTATAAGTATACCCAACTCTTATGTTAGTCCTCTGACTAAAAATTTTCTTAATTGATATCACCAACTACTTATTATGTCTTATTTTGGTCCATTCGTTAATTTTTCTTTAAATCTAGAATGTCAAATATTAGATCACCATGCTAACATGGCCAAATTTGCTGAGGTCGCCTCAATTTGGGCGAGAATCACCTTCCTCATGCATGGTTAAACTACATTTTTAATCTTCTGAGTATACCCAATTTCCTATTTTAATCCCCCAACAAAATTTTTCTTTATTTTAATCAGGGTAATATATTTTGGTTTTAACATGTCACAACAATATATACAGGCCATAAAATTGTGCAGAAAACTAAAAAAAAAGATGTCATAGATTTTAGAAAAAAATAAATGTTGATGCTAAGATTTACACGGATATTTTGTCACAGTGAACTTAGAAAAATTCAAACTCTTCACTTTCATAATTTGCTTAATTGTTTTGATTCAATCAAGACTATCAAGATCAATCACTGGAATGGATTTGCCTAGAGGAACAATCAATTTTCCATGTATTTTTTTTTTGTGGGAAAACATAATTTTCAAAGAATGATTAAACATTATACTATTTCAGGATTATGCAGAACAATAGAAAGAATCAAATCAAAAGGAAAACAACATCAATTGTAGTTTTAAGGTTCTAAGAAGAGTTAGGGTTCAATTACTTCATGCGATGGAAAACATGACTTAATCAAAAAGCTTATTTTTAGGATATAAGTCTTGCAACATATAAAAATAAATAGAATTTATTTTTACTAATAATTAATCATATAATAACCAACAATCACTTATTTCATAGCCATCAAATAATAAACTACTATAAGATTATTATAAGGACACAAACTAAACAAGCCATCAAAATCAGAAAATGAAAATTAGATGGGGATGTAAATATTCAAAGTATAAATCTCCACTAGAAGAAACAACTATAAGCAGAAAAATGTCTCTCAATTATGCTTGCTTGTGTATTTGCATATAAGCTTAACAATAGTTCAAACTAGGAAATACTTGTGCAACATAGAAAATCATCATTCTTACCCAATTCAGCAAAAGGAAACCTCATTATAATTTTGAAGCATTAAGGAGAACAAGTCAATTGTTCAATCACAATGACCATGACAAATATGAGAGAAGGGGAAATAGGTTTTTAGGTTTTTCTTTATTTTTTCCCCTCATATTATGAAGAAACAAATATTTACTCTAAAAATTTAGTACCCAAGGGACAAGTGATTTCATAAATGGAAATTTGCAAGTCCTCCATTTCTCTTTTCATATACAATTTGGTTTGAATGTACTGAACTTACGTGGCATATGGCATAATGTGCTGCTACAACTTCTTGTGTTCCAAATTTCATTTCTACAACATAAAACTGCATAAATAAATAAAAAACAGTACATGATGGTATAATGTATTATCTTTCTAGTGTCATTAACCGAAAATCTTGTACCTACAAAGTCTCCCCTAATGGGATCAAATGATCATTTTAATTATGTAAACCGATCTTCCGGAAAATAAATAAATTTGACAAAAATGTTAAGTGCTCTCTTATATTTTTGTCAAGATCCATGTCATTAGTTAGGAGACTAAAATAAGAAATCGAGTACGTTCGAAGAATTAAAAATGTAGTTTATCAATATTTTAACGCATGAAATAGGTGATTCTTGTGCAAATTGAGGCCACCTCGAAAAATATGACCATGTCAGCATGCTGATTTGACATTTGAAGATCTAAATTCGTCAGAAAATTAAAGAAATGATCAAAATATGACGAAATCAATAATTAGTGATATCGATTAATAAAAAAAAATTTAGTCGGAGGACTAAAATAAGAAATCGAATATACTCGGAGGACTAAAAATATAGTTTATTCGTTTTCTTTTCTTTAATTTTTTAATAATTGTGTACAAAAATATTTGACTTGAGACCTATTAATCAAAAGAAAAATGTAATTATCTTCAAACCACCTTCTGAAGACTCCAGTATTTGTAGAGGAGTATTGTCAATAGCCGCTTGAATACTCACGTTTGCATCCTACCGGCCAATGAAGAGAAGCATTCTCATTATACTCACCAGATCAGCCTTATGAAGATAGAGGGATCCAACCAAGCTAATTCAGCTACATAGGTGACAAGTGAGAAACCCAAGCAACAATGTTTTGAAGATTTGTATTTCCCTTTACAGTGAAACAAGTCATCATATATGATGAATGTTGACATCAATTGTAACGAGCATATAGATGCTTACTGTTCTAAATAGAGCTGAATCCATCAGTGTAGATCATTTGTAGTTAAAGATTCTCTCTCCCATGTCATTTCCTCGTAATAATCGTTACTATTTTACATTGTAGTTAATCAATTATCAAAAAAATAAATCTGATTGAAAATGTAACAAACCAAAAAAAAATCACATCAATACTCGTACAGGTGGAGGGCCTTGAAACTGGTATGGCTGCGCCAACATCCTTTTGATCCCTTCTTCACTTACCCACCTTAATCTGAATTTTGCTCATCCCAACACCCAATCTTTCCACATTAGATTCATTTTGCATCTCATTTTGAGTCTTGGGGTTAAGCCATGGGTGTTGCAGGCATTGCTGAGCGGTTGGTCGCTTCTCGGGTGAAAAATTGAATATTGGACAGAGAAATTCTGCAAACTCATGGGCATCAGTCTCAGGGAACTTGTATTTATCAACCAGCAAACGATCAAGTGACCAGAACTTCAGCCTCCGAATCCTCTTTAGATCCCCATGCCTGTCGAAGAAATCCTTGGAACGAGCTCCTCCAATGGCGATCTGTTTGGGCAATCATAAAAGAGAAATGGGTACCAACATAATTGGATAACCAACAGAGGGCGTTAATGGAACATTGTGCATACCTTTCGAGGCATCTTTCCAAGGAGTTCCATCATAAGGGCAAGGTGATCCTGAAGCCATTGCAATGAAATAGTGTGATTATATGTCTTCCTTATTTCTTTTCTTGTGGCTGGGAGGGGGGGGGGGGAGGTGAAGACAAGGACACAATATAAACAGCTCCAGGAAAAAAAACGATATTCCCCCAAAAACATCTGATCCCAAGGCATACTCATCATGCATGATGATTTTACTGGTTAAATAACAAATCGAGTCTTAATAAACTATGATAACCATGTAACCTCGTAATTGATCTGCTAAGATACATTGTCATTAATACAATGAAACATATACTGTAAATTGTAAAATATGCCATCCAATATATATATATATATATATATATATATATATATAAAGCTGGGGTTCACTCCAGATCCATCTAATTAATTAAATTTATCAAAGATAGTTCAACATGGTTATCATATGGCGTTCTTCTATTACCACCCACCCTATATGTTTTGCCCATTCCACCATGAAAACCAACAAAAAAAAAAAGGAGAAGACACAAAAGCAGGGGCTAGGGCAAGGGATGTAAAAGTTGGCATACCAATGGACTCGTTACAGACTAGGCCCACAGGTTCGATACTTCAATCCACACACATAATCACTAATAACATCAACGAAGAACAAGACAAATCAATATTAATTTAAGAGTATAGCATATGCACTCCAATTATCCTTCATTATGTCCTTCATTTGCTTTGTTCTACTCCTATCTTCTGATATTATAATTTAAGGCAGTCAACGTGGGGTCAAATAACAATTCCGAATTCTGTCTGCAATATCAATAGCATATTGCATTGAATAATGAATTAACAATAGTAAAGTAGAGGCAAAACCAGCCTACCTCATCCTCACCATAGCCATGCCCATTTTTAGGAGCAAACAGCATGTCACCGGTAGCAAGCTCAAAGGCAGTACAAGCAAATGACCACATATCAATAGAAAAGGAGTACCCAGCCCCGAGGATGACTTCAGGAGCTCTATATTGCCTTGTTTGAATTTCTTCTGCAAACTGCTTATCAGCCCAACATCCATTTCCAAAATCCACAACCTTGCACCTCATATCAATGCCATCTAGATTTCTCTGAGACTTTGGAGCTTCTACTCCCATTGAAGCTCTTCTTCCAGATATATTAGCAACTGCCCTTTTTGCTCTCCTTTTCAACTTCTTTTCGATAACATTCATGGTAGCTCCACCATTTAGGTTCGTCTCAGGCCTTTCAAGAATTGGAATGAGCCCAGACTTGGTTGGATCCTTGGCAGGATCAATGGTGGAGAATAGAAGAATATTTTCAGGTTTTAAGTCAGAGTGGATTATACCAAGTTTTCTATGCAAGTAATCCAAGCCTATCAATATGCATTTGCATATCTCCCTGACTTTGTTCAATTCAAGCCCTTTGTAATGGTTATACCTGATCAGTCGGAGTAAGCTATCACCAAGAAACTCAAGGACCATGCATAAATGCTGCCCATTTGGGCCTGCATGCTTAAAGTGGTCAATAAGTCGAATGACACACTTTGAATTTGGGGGGTCACCGTTGGCAATAGCTGAAAGCATTTCAATCTCATGAAGTGCAGCTTGAGCAAATTGTTGCGCACTTTTCTGAATCTTGAGAGCAACGTAACTCTTGAAAAAGAAGAGGAAAAAAAGAAGAAAAAACATAAGGATAAAAATTTATAACAATTCAAAATACATTCATCTCATGAATTATGGGATAAAGGGAGAATGCATGCCTGAAGAGATTATTTCTGATAGATCATGTCATCATTATATTCTATAAAATGAGTTGAGCATTCTTGATTGTATTGAATTAATTTCATGTAAGCATTAGCTTTGTCTCGGGTTGGCACCTCCTTTGTGCCCTATAATGAACTTTTTGTAATAAAAAAATATTCTATAAAATGGTTACGGTTGTGGTGCAATGTTTGTTTCAACAGATATTATGGCTTCACATGGAATATATGGAGGAGACAAGAACCAGAAGTTGAACATTTGTCAAACCCCCCAAAAAAAATCCATTGAAAAAGAAAAAAAAAACTTAATAAGCTAATCTTTTGTCCAGATAAATACAAGTCGACATGTCTTTTTAACAAACACATGGATCTCATTGCTCTCACCCCCAAAAGAAAACAAGAGATAATGATTGAAAATAGAAATAAGAAATTTCCTTCCTTTAAAAAGAAAGACCACGAACAGGGAAAACAGTCTACCACCAAAATGGGATATGATACGATTCTGTCATTAAATGTAACGACCCCATTACTACAGAACGGAAATGGAGGCTCACATGTATTAACAAGCGAAGATCTCCATTAAAAATACAGAGCAGGATCCACAAAAACTCAAAAAATTGAGGGATACCCAGCTCATACAATTATATAAACACTGATAAAAACGAATCAAATCCAAAAAAAATTCATAACCCAAATTTTTGTTCAGGTTGGTTCATATCATAAGATACACGTATGCCCACATAGTTAAAAAAAAATAATAAATAAACAGCTTCGAAAAAAAGTGCTACAATCTAGAAAATCAAATACTATACAACATGGATTTCACGCAAAATCAATCAAAGAATAAAAAATATAAAAAAAAACACTGAAACGAATCAAAAACACATAAAACAGAGAGGGAAACATACAGAGGTATGAGTATCGTACGCGAGCCACACGGTGGAAAACTGACCCCACCCGAGCTTCCTCTGGGCGATGTATCGGCCACCGGCGAACGGATCGCCGATTCTCACGGCGTGATAGCCTCCTTTCCTGTAAGAGTCGATTCCCTCATCGTCCTCCTCTGACCCCGATGACGACGAACACGACATATCTCCTTCTACCCGCAGCTGATTTGATCACTGTTGTTTCTCTATTCCTGATTTGATCTTCTATGCATGTGTAATCGTTTTTCTTCTTTTCGTTTCGTTTCTTTTTCTTTTCTTTTAGAGAGAAAAAATGAAATAAGTTGAATTTGATAGAAAAGAGAAAGGTGGTTTCTTTCCTTTTTAGCTGTCTTTTTTTTGTGCACCTGAGGAAGGAGAGGGGGAGGAAAAGACTGTTATTTTGTGTGGCCTTCAATACAAGACTGTCCACTTTTTTCTCTCTTTTTTTTACTCTTTACTTTTTGTGGGTCTTTCAAGCTTGCACTCCTTGAAGGTTTTCTTCTTAAAATCCCTATTTTGCATTTTTGGTGTTGTTGGGATAGGATAGGTTAGGTGGAGTGGAGTGATCAAATTCTCAATTTATTTTGAGGATTGACGTCCCTCTGTCACCTGCTGCTGCCTTGCCTTTTATGCAAATGTCCCTTTTTTACTTACATTATTATTGTGCGTATTTGCTGGGCTTTTTAGGTATGGCTTTCTTCATGATTGGGTAAATTCTCCATTCTTCTTAACTAGATTATTAAATAGAATAAAAATTATAATACAATCCAAATGCACATTTATAATGTGTTTCAATGAAAATGTGTCGCATTGAGGTGAAATTAAGAGTTTGTTTTAAATCACTCGGTGTTGCTATTCGATCTCAACTTTTAAAAAAAAAATGTTTGTTTCCATTGTTGTATATTTGTCAATGTTCTACTAAAAATGTGTTATAATTTGAAAGAAAAAAAATAAAAAGAATGCTAGCATTAATGTGAATGATCTTATTGACGATTAAGATTTTTACTAACAAGTAACACGAATGAATGAACAAAATGATTTTTATTGTCAATTGTGATTAACAGTATAGTTTCTTAATAAATAATTCATTAGAATATTATACTTTTGTTATAATCTTTTTTATTATCTATTTATATAAATGTTGTATGAAAAATATTATTTTACATGGAATGCATTTTTTCTTAATAATTTTTAGGGTAAATAATCCCGATGCTCCTTGAGGTGCCATATAATTACAAAATCCTCCCTTCTATGTTCAAATCCTACACCGCACACCCTGTCAAACGCCTCCGTTAAAAATCGTTTGGTATTGTTTGCCACATGTCCCGAAATCATGATGTCATGGTGATATACTTTCTAATATCCCAATATCACCCCTTGTTAGTGAGGATTGCACCTATTTTAACTAATTTAAGTAGTTAATCTAATATTTTAACAAATAAAACATTAAACTTAATGAAAATTAAATATGTAACTTCTCTCTCCTTTCCATCTCTTTTTCGTTATTCACGTTAGTCAATCAATACTCACAAGAGATGTAGTGTAGGATACAAAAAGGGACGTATATGTAATTAAATCTTACCTCTTTGGATTATTTACTTTATTTTTTATTAAGACAAAACCAAGTTGACTTAGGTCCCGATTAGTCTAATAATATAAATGTTTTATGATTTAATTATGGTTTTTAAGATGTGTTTGTTTTAAATTTTGAAATGGTTGATGAACATGTCAGATCACGAGTAATCATAAAAAAATTTTAAATTTAATACTCAAACGATTGTGGTAAATTCATATCCCTTGCACAAAGTGCAACATGTCGTTGAATTGAAATGTTACTACAAGTCTAACGTAAATGTAAATGAATTATTGATAAATTTGTTAGTATTAAATTGCTTGAATGTAAAGTGGATGAAAAGGTAAATTTCATGGAAGTATGGTTTGGTCAGGGACACCTTCAGTGACATTTTCTTCATAATTTATTTGTTTGTAGCAATTAAACAACTGACTCTTGGCTTGATTCCAATAATCTCATGGCATCTGCCTTAGCCTTTTGCTCCCATAACTGCCATTGACTTCCATGAACAAGACTGTAATTTCTCACTCCCTGACTTCGCGTAATAATGCGCACCAGGTTGAAGCGAAATGAAACTCTTCGTTTCACTTAATTCATTTGTTAGCCACCAGAACGCGCAACATCAAACCATGCCAAAACGCATCACATCACTTCATCTATAAGCCCATACGAAACGAACAACATCTAACCTTGATCATACGCATCATTTCACTAACTCTCGCATATTGTTCTTATTTGAGTCACTCAATATGTTAGCTTTATTTTTTAAAATATTTCAAAACACCTAACCTATTGTATAATGTAGAAGATCAAGTAATTCACCTGAAATCACCGTTGAAGATTAGGTGAATTGATCCTGCTGTAATCGATAATGATGCAGTCAATGAATAAAGAAATCATTGCTAAAGTTTAGGAATGAGGAGATATGATTCTGAGGACTTCAAATTGTATAGCTGTATAGAAGTTTGAATTAGAATGTTTAAATGTTGCAGATAATTAGGAAATTAATTGTAAATGTGTTTATATATACTGCATGTAAGCTACAATCAAAACCGCAACAAAAATCTTTCAAACACTTTCTCTCTTCTATTTCTTTACATGGTATCAGAGCAGCCATCAAAAGACCAACGTCTAAGCCATGTCTTCCTCATCTCCAACTTCCTCTACTACCACCGATAACCAACACTCACAATCTCCCTCTGTCATCACTATGTCCAATGTGGTCACTGTCAAACTAAATCCTGATAATTACATTCTTTGGAAAGTACAAATGGTGCCTTACTTTCGTGGTCAGGACCTCTTCGGATACCTTGATGGTACCATGCCCAAGCCTCCCCAAAACATCTCTATATCTGAAACACCAAATCCTGCTTACTCTCACTAGATGCGCCAGGATAATCTTATTCTCAGTACACTACTGTCCTCCCTCACTGAAGGGGTACTTGCTCAGGTAGTAAATTATACTACTTCCTATGCTATTAGGCATCCACTACCTCGAGCATTGCTAGCAGAAAGTTCCATCACAGCTGTAAAACCGAGCTCTTATACTACAGCATCAAAATCAATTTTTTGGTGAGAAACTATGAACAAAGAATTTAATGCATCGCTGCAAAATGGTACTTGATCCTTAGTTCCACACTCACCAGGTACAAATATTGTGGGATGTCATTGTGTTTACCGAATTAAAAGAAAAGTTGATGGGACTATTGAGCATCATAAAGCTCGATTAGTCGCCAAAGGCTTCCATCAACAAGAATGAATTGCTTTTTCAGAAACATTTAGCCCAGTTATCAAGCATGCCATAATTAGATTGGTTCTTTCAATTGTAGTTTCTCATGATTGGCCCATTCAACAAATTGATGTGCAAAATGCATTTTTGCACGGTGATCTTCAAGAAGAAATTTTTATGACTCAACCAAAAGATTACATTCATCATCAATTTCCAAGTCATGTCTGTAAGTTACATAATCACTATATGGTCTGCGACAAGCTCCTCTAGTTTGGTTTTCTAAACTTTCATAAAAGCTAAAGTCATTACACTTCCATGAAAGCAAAGTTGATACTTCACTATTTGTTCTTACAACAAAAACAATAATTGTTTATGTTTTAATATATGTGGATGACATATTAATCACTGGATCAAGTTCGGCTAGCATCAACCGAGTAATTCATTAAAGGAAGCATTTACTATCAAAGAATTAGGCCCTCTTAAATTTTTCCTTGGTGTAGAAACATTTAGATGCAAAGAAGGTCTTTATCTTACTCAGCGCAAATATATAGTGGATTTGCTCAAAAAGAGCAACATGGATCAGGCAAAACCATGCAGTAGCCCGATAGCTTCCACTTGCAATCTCACTTCCACAGATGGAAAACCATGTGTTGATGTAAGCCTTTACAAAAGTATTGTCGGTAGCATGCAATATCTTGCATTTACACAACCTGATTTGGCTTTTGCAGTACACAAAGTGAGCAAGTTTATGCATAATCCTCTTGAATCACACTACAAAGCCATAAAGTGAATACTTCACTATCTTAAACATTCGGTTTCAACAAGCTTGCTAATCTCTAAAGCTACAGACTTCAAACTTCATGCATTCTCAGACTCGGATTGGGCAGCAGATAGAGATGATAGAAGATCTGTGGGTGCTTATTGTATTTATCAAGGTGCTAACTTGATCTTCTGGAGCTGTAAACAGCAGCCAACCGTGGCTCGTAGCAGCACTGAGGCTAAATACAAGGCACTGGCAAACACAGCAGCCGAGCTAATATGGATCAAGTCGATTCTAACTGAACTCAGAATTTCTATTCAACAACCATCTGTTTTTTGGTGCGATAACATTGGTGCCACTTATCTCACATCCAATCCTGTGCTTCATGCAAGAACAAAACACATAGAGATCGACTTTCATTTTGTTCAAGATCAAGTCTACCGCAAATAATTAATAGTTCAGTTCATCTCTAGTAGTGATCAGTTAGCAGATGCACTAACAAAACCATTACCACCAAAGAAGTTCTGAGATGTTCAATCCAATCTGAATGTTCGTGATATCCCCTTCAGATTGAGGGGGCGTGTAGAAGATCAAGAAATTTCAACTGAAATCACTGCTGAAGATCAGGAGAATTGATCCTGCTGTAACCGATAATGATGTAGTCAATGAATACCGAAACCCTTGCTGAAATTTAGGGATGAGGAGATATGATTATGAGGACTTCAAATTGTATAGATGTATAAAAGTTTGAATTAGAATGTTTAAACGTTGCTGATAATTTGGAATCAGTTATAAATATGTTTATATATACTGCATGTAAGCTACAAGCAAAATCGCAACAAAAATCTTTCAAACACTTTCTCTCTTCTATTTCTTTACATATAACTAGTTATATATAGTCCAACAAGCCATTGAAAATATTGGGATCAAATTAGTCGTTAGGGCTTAATCACTAGCCATTGGACCATTAATCTATTAGCCATTGGATCATTAAGCCACTAGTCATTGGGCCATTATTGGTCATTATCTCACCCAAAATTTTATCATTTAGTGGGCTTGTAACTCTCAAGTCCAATAGCCTATAAAAACACACATTGAACAACCTATCTCCACTCTTTTTCTCCCAATAATTTATCAAGTACTGTGAATGTCAAATAGCAAAGAATTTTCAGTAGCAATATTTTAGCTTTTGTAGTGGATGCACGTTCATTCAAAGGATTGTTGTAGTTGAATCCTTGACGGTAGACGCGTTGAGACCCTATGCACTAAGTCAAAGACTTCGAGGATGCAAAATCTACCTTTAAGGACAATGCTTCCGTGTGCCTCCATAGCTAAGTTGTACTAATACATTTTATTTAATCATTGTGCTATTTAATTTTATTAGTATATTTTATGTGACAAGAATTAAAGCATTCATTATAAAAATAATTCCAAAAATCTTAAAGGTAGATTTCATTATGGATGCTTCAATTCTTGTTGTGTCAAAATATGACTTGATGCTACTAAAGTTTATCCTCTTTTTTATGGAAACAAAAAAATTATGTTATTTTAGATCTTATTAAAATTGCTCTTGTACTAACCGATCTAATACTTATGGAAGACATTGAAATCATGAAATGACCAAATAAATTTTAGAAGTAGCAAATAAAATAACTAGACATACTATTTTAGATAACTTAGCTAATGAGTTATATACTAGACAATATTTCATTGAATAAATTTTTCGTGTGGAAATCTACAAGATTATTATAGCATTATGGCACTAGTTGTTAGGATTTATTGTGAAATACTTTAATGATTAAAGCCTTATAATGGATTTTAATTGTTAATAACTTATGGAATAAATCATGAGACTCTATACAAGAGAGTAAGAAAACTATTGGATGAAGAATGAAGAGTGTCATTGAGTAACAACAATTTTAAAATGTTTTTTATTTCATGAATTTCATAACATGAAATATTATGAATAATTTAGAATTTAATATGGTTTTTGAATAGCATATTGGCTTATCTTACTTGTACAGAAAATTATTTTTCAAATATAAATTTGTTAGCATGGAGACAATTTGTAAATTTCTTTGTTCTAGCAAATATATGATTTTATTTGATATGGTGTGCGTAATTGATATTATTTCATTAGATTAATTTTCTGCGTGATTGGAATTAAAAAAGATTATGAAGTTGAAAGAAAACATGTTTGGAATATATGTGTTAGAAATTTGACCACTTTAAATGACAATAAAATTGGAATAATAATTAATTTGTTAGAAATAATTATGAGTATTTTATGTCCAGTGATCAATGTCCGAGATCAGAGGCGGAGAAGAAGGAAATGAAGAAGGTCCCTTACTTTAGTGTAGTTATTGATTTTTTTTAGAAGAATACCATTGATGCTATTAATTTTCATACAATGAAATATTTATCTTCGATGTGAAAATTATTAATTGATATGGTCATTAAAATATGCTTAATGCTTATCATCTTTACTTTGATTTCTTATTTGTTTGAATAATCAAATAAGACATAGATCATGATTTTTATGTGTAAAATGATGATCATGCGTTTACGGAATCCTTTTCTTTAATAGTTATAATTGTGTTGATATTCTAGCGAAAGGTTGGTATAAAATTGAAGTGTACTAAAAACGATAATATTATTAATTTTTCAAGAGATACTTTCATGTGATTTATAAAGAAATCAAGTGAGTACAAGATAAGTGATTGTTAGCATAAAAGCTATCAACTACGGCCTTACATTATAGATAATAATGTCATATTTTTATCTCAACCACATATCAGTCATGAGCTTAACTTCTCGATTATTAAACTACTCAACTATGAGTGCCTTCATAAAAATTAATTTTATCAAAAACAAACTTGACTTGTGACTTTTTATATATATTGCGAGTTATTTTTGTGAACCAAAAGCAATATGCTTTATATGGAAGTTTTTGTACCAAGTTAAATAATTTTTGATAAATAAATTATGTGGTTGTAAAGGTAGAATTTTTTATAATTGAGAAAAAAATAAGTAAATTGAGACACCTTACATTAATTTTTTGGGACTTAAGTTAACCAATTTTTTTGTGAAATTTTTTTCAATTTAGTAGCATAGGTAATCCCTTTGTTAAAATAAGGATGTCTAAGTGAGATATATTTTATGCAAATAATCAGAGTCGAACATTTATAATCATGTGATTTGCTCTCATTGAGGAGCATTATATTTGATTTTGGCTCGCAAAAGGTATCATGTGATTTGGCCGTTTGTGACATTATTATAATATGTTTTTGGCATTCATATACTCCGAGTTTGCGATATTTGAAAATGTGGGTGTTTTTGAAAATTTTTGTTGTTGGAACCTAAAAAGAGGAAAAAAAATGGTTCTAAAACTTTTAATTATATGTTTATTGATAATGCATATTGGTGTAGTAAAAGGTTATACTAATGCAAGCTAGTTGAAGTCAAAGAATGGTTATCTGTTTACTTTGGCAGGTTGTACAATCTTTTGCAAATCATCCAAGAGATTATCATTGTGAGGTCCACTATGGAGTATGAGTTTATAGCCTTGGAGAAGGTTAACACAATTATTTGTGAATATTCTATTGTGGGAGAGATCAATCACATATGTTACTCTCTATTGTGATTGTCAAGTGGTAATGTTTGTGCTAAAAATAAAATTCATATTGTATCTTGATTGGCCCACTAAGGGGCATACAATTATCGTGGTTAGCTCACTAACGGGTGACGCCATATTATGATGGACCCGTTGAGAGGCGTATTGATATTGTATTCTTTCCCACTGAGAGCTGTGAATTAAAAATGATTTTGTGAAATCAAAAAGGAATCTGACCAATTCTTTGACAAAGTCACTAGCAAGAGAGCTAGTGAGTGAGACGTCGAGTGAGATGAGATTTTTGCCCATTGGTGAGACTATGTGATAGATGCCCAACCTCTTTGATTGGAGATCTCATGAATGAAATTCAATAAGAATAACGAAGTCACTAGAGTCTCGTGTGGCACTGTCACTTAGCTATATGTCTTTCATATGAGATGATTGGTAAGAGTCTTTCCCTATGGTGTATGATAGTGCAACTATGAGTGGTGTGAGGATGAACTTATAGCTTTTAATGAATCCGTAGTCCAAATTTGAATGGGGTGATGATTGCAGTACACTATTGATGGATGCCACCTATATGAGTGTGGGAGTTAAGCCGCTCCCCATGTGACTTGGGCAAGTCGCTAGAGCACTCATGAAAATCCAGGTAGGCACATGGCTGTAAAAGTACCAAATTGTTGGAATTGCTACTGGTTGAGGATGTTATGTGAACAACTATCTTGGCCGTATCATATTCAAGAATTTGGTTAAATAAGTTTAGCTCCACCATTTTCCTGTGGTCCCAAAATGGTTCGTTTGTGGTGAAGTTCAAACTGAAAGGCACTATCACTAATGTGTAACCTCCTTGTATTACTTGTTATTGTCATTTTGAGTGTTTTGAAACATGTGAGGGATTGTTAGCTTTATTTTTTAAATGTTTCAAAACACTTTACTTATTGTATAATTAGTCGTTATATATATTAAGGTCACTAACTCACATTTAAGCCACTAATCGTTGGACCATTAATCCATTAGTCATTAGACCATTCATCCATTAGTCATTAGATCATTCATCCACTAGTCATTGGACCATTAAACCACTAATCGTTGGGCCATTATTGGTTATTATCTCACACATAATTTTACCATTTAGTGGGCTTGTAACTCTAATGTCCAGGAGCCTATAAAAACACACATTAAACAGTCCATCTATACTATTCTTCTCCCAATAATTTATCAAGTATTGTGAATGTCAAATAACAACGAATTTTCGATAGCAATCCTTTAGCCTTTGTAGAGGATGCGTGTTCATACAAAGGATTGCTATAGTTGAATCCTGGAGGGTAGACGCGATGAGACCATACGCACTAAGTCAAAGACTTCAGGGACACGAAATCTACCTTTAAGAATAATGCTTCCACGTGCCTCTATAGCTAAATTGTCCTAATCCATTTTATTTATTCATTGTGTTATTTAATTTTATTAGTATATTTTGTGTGACAAGAATTAAAGCATTCATAAGAAAAATAATTCCAACATAATATACCTGACCTAATCTAGTTGACTTTTAGTCCACATGGCCGCATCCTAGTGGGCTGGGAATATTAGGGTGTAAACAAAATGGTTTATGAAAAAACGACAAATGGAACTATAAACTGTTTAGTGTTTAGTAAAACAACAGTAAAAATAGTTTCTTTGATTTTTTATAAATTAACCATTTCATAAACCTTTTTAGAAATGTTTGACCTAACTTATCTCTATATGGAATGAGATTCATTTTATAAACTCTACCAAACATGTTTATAATCGTTTATAAACTTTTAAATCTTCTAAAAAGCCCATAACTTTCAATTGTTTGGTAAGAGTATTGTAATTGAAGATTATCAAATTTTCCATGTATTTCAATCAAAATCACAAACTAACCTATCAAAAGATTACCAAACTACTCTTGTTATTTCCTCAAAATTTTCATTTGTATCAACATCCATAGATTTCAATAACAAGCCATGAAATAACAAATATCAACCTTTCCAGTCCTTTCTATTTCAACCCACCATCAATCATAGGATTTAAGAAACTCATTAACCATCGATCACAACAATAATTTGTTTACATAATTTACACACATACAAACAAACACAATTTTTTGAAGTGGTGGCTTGAATAACATGTATCGAGAATATTATATGACACTTTTAAAATATATTTCATGCTAAAATCAAGATATTTGATTATAAAACTCTTCTTTTTAGCATCAAATGTATATGATTATGCTAATTTTCAATTTCTTCAAGCATGGCTCGACTTTTAGATCAGGATTATAGCCTATGCTCGTCTCATGGGCTTGTGGTCTTTATTTAGTCTGTCAAAATTAAGCTTGGATTAAGCATGCTGAATGGGCTAGTGACCTTATGACAAGCTTTATGCAAAAGATACATGCACATTAACAACAACTACAAAATATGATATTATATGAAAAATCATCAATCATTTGCAATACCAATTACTAAATAAAAAAAAGAAACAATTATTATATTATACTTTTAATAATTGACAATGTTTAGATTCAACTTAAATGTACTTTAAGCTATAATTTATTTTTTAACATATGTCAAAAACTTAATCAAATCACCTGTTAATTGATTTTTTAACTGTTATTTAATAAAATTTAAGGTAAATTATATTAACCTACCTGAAGTTAGTCCATAGTCATACTTACCTCATCTAGTATCTAAATTATACATTTACCTACCTAGCATTAGCCTTCAGTTAGTCATCTGTTAGTCAACTGTTCAAAATCCAATTAAACATTATGCCAACTCATTAAAATTTATTGGAAACTTGACTTTACCCTTAATAATTTCAAAATCCAATCAAAGTTTGGATGCTACTTTGGTAAAAAAGTTTGATTGGATTTTGAAATTATTAAGAGTAAAGTCGGGTTTTCAATAAGTTTTGATGAGTTAGTATAAAGTTTGACTAGATTTTGAACAATTGACTAATGAATAGCTAACTAAAGGCTAACGATAAGTAGGTAAGTGTATATTCTAAAAGCTAGATGAGGTAATTGGAACAATAGACTAACCTTAAGTAGGTTAATGTAATTTACCCTAAAATTTAATAGGGTTGATTTAATTTGACTGTTCTTTTTTATAAATTTTTAAAAAAATATGTTTAAACTTAAAGTTAGCTTTAAGTTGATCCAAACGTTACCATTACTATATATGATCTATAAAAGAAATTCTATATGAGACTTAGTTTAAGTCTCAATTAAAAGATGTTATCTATTGACTATATTAAAACCATAAGCCATTATGGTCAAACGATAAGGATCTTTAAGATTTTCTCGAACCAAAGGTATTTTCATTGTCAGATGGAGAGATAGATTGGATAAATTTTCTCTTTATCTCTATATATGACGTTGAAAAGTTTCTTTAGTTCAAGAAGATCTCTACATTAGACAAAAATCTATCATCAAAATGGTGTCGCATTTGTCAACACCAATTAGGATAGTTCTATAGTGCCCCTGAGAGCACCATGCCCATGGTAGTTAAAAGGCTAACTATAGTTAAGATTTGAAAACATTTCATATCAATTATAGTTAATGTCACGAACATCGATCTCCCACTTTCCATAATGATTGCGTAGTTTAATTCAATTAATTAGCACAAATCGACTACAATTGACAATAACAAAGATGATCAAACTCATATCAAGTTGAGTTTTTAAGTCTAAATTTAAGCATTTAAGTCACCTTAACCCAGTCCTTTATATCCTTGACAAAGGCTATCATGGTATAAAATTTTTCTTTATCATTTTTATCATTCAAAATTATAAAACAAATCCTTGGAATGACACATTTTATTTAAAGTCTCATAAATGATTAAAATTTAAATATTTTTCAAATTGAAATTGATATACACATTATTAAATGTTGGATTCACAACATTTTTACTTAAAAAAGTTTTATTCCCAATTGGTTTTAAAAGAATGTTTCAAACGAGGGTATAACTGTATATTTTCCTTTGGATTAAATTTTTTATAGCATATGGATAACAACTCCTTTCTTAAATACTTATATTATTGTTGATGCCGAAAAATGGTTGCTGACATGTCGTTGACTTCCAGGGGCCTGGGTTAACTTTTTGAGGACTCCACAAATGAACATGGGTGAACTAAAGAACCCTCGGAAGGAGGGGAATGGGAGACTTCCGAAGGCACTCCGATGCTCAAGTTAGAACGAGGGCTTGGGAGAGGATGAGGGTTAATTTTAAAGCAAGTTTTAGTGCAGATAGTGCAAGAGTGAATGAATGATGAACTCCTATACTTCAGTTTACTTATAGTCCTTCGAGTAGATATTGCCCACGTGGGAAAGGTATGACCTTGCCCATGCCGTTTCTGCTCTGAAGAGTTAGGTCTTGATTGCGTGTTTAGTAAGTCGCATGTGTTAGGGGTCGCGTGCTTCAATAGGGGGTTAGGCCCGCTAATCATGCTTGGATGAGGTGACTGCTCATTGCTTGCTCCACGTGTGTCTTACAATGCTAAGCAGGCTTGACACGTGTCATTGTCCTATTGGTGACATCAGAGCCTACGTGTGGGCTTCTCATTGAATGGGGGTTTTGTGGGCTACATCAATTATATTATGATTTGATTTGAATAATGCTTTAAATGAAATAATTTAAGCTTGGGTTTGAACTTTTTTTCACATAATCCCAAATGTTCTCTAAATTTTTTTGGAATTATTTTCCCCCCGACCCAAAAAATTTACTGTAAAAGTTTTAATCCGATCGAACTTTCCAATCACCGAGCCCATAATATGTAAATGAAGTAGTGCCACGTGCTCATGGTGTTGGCACTAGAAACGGCTTCGTTTTGTAGAGATACAATTAAAAAACCCCAAACACAATCACCGAGCCCGTAATATGCAAATGAAGTAGTGCCACGTGGCCATGGTGTTGGCACTAGAAACGGCTTCGTTTTGTAGAGATACAATTAAAAAACCCCAAACACATGTTTCTGTGCTTCTCTTTATTCCTCTTTTTGTGTTTTTCTTTTTCTTTCCGCAACCACTCTTGCATCACCTGTTATTGCCCTGTCGGGTTTTGATAATTCGATGATAGGAGTATTTATATATTTGCTTTTATTCAAATCCCCAGTATTTTGAAATCGGGGCGTGGTCTGGGGATTTACTCTTGAAATTCGAGCTTCGCGGGTTGATTTGAATAATCGAGAGAAATGGCGGTTCAAAATCAGAGAGCGAACGAAGATCTGTTCGATGCGTATTTCCGGAGAGCAGATTTGGATGGAGATGGTCAGATCAGTGGAGCTGAGGCCGTCGGCTTCTTTCAAGGCTCCAATTTGCCCAAACACGTTCTCGCTCAGGTTCCTTTTATTGTCAACATATCTTTATTTTTCTTCTCAAATTATCATTTGTTCTCGAAAAATGTGAAATTCTCAGTTGAACAAGTATAGATCGGATTGCTTATCTGTTCAATTACTTTCTTGCTGAGAATAATTTGCGATTTCGGTGATTTTCAGTTTATAACACAAAATTTAGGGCTGCCACGCTCAAATAATCCACTTCCAGTTGTTTCAACAACAAAAACCTAACTATCCGATTGAGATTACTTATAACGGGGATACGTAATCAAAGATAGAATTCAAGTGGAATGCATATGATTCGCTGTCATGAGCAAAGATTTGAAATGCGTATAATGTTTCATTGACACTTGTGGAATAGGTGTTGTGAGACTGTGGTGGATACAGGGAACTTTGCAGGTAGATTCGCTTGAATGAATTTTTTGCTACGTAGGTTCTTTGCGCAATGGGGTTAAAGCCACATTGGATGATGGACTGCGGCTACCTTTGATTAATGAAATTTTCCATTTTGTGGATTGAAATTATTACGGTAATGCTTTGGAGAGAGTTTGTGAAAAATAGTTACTTAGATAGTAGTAGCTCTGCTGGTTGTGGATCTTTTATTTTGGCACATTAACTCTTACTAACATTCGAAGTATCTCCTTTGCTCTGTGCAGTCTATATGTCTTTTTTATGCAAATATTCTACTCTTCTACTACGTAAACGCAGTGGGTTGGAGTCTTTTACATGTTAAAGTGATAATAGATGTGTGGTGAAGGCGACAAGGGAAGCTTGTAACTACATACCAAGACTATAACACTGTAGTGTGGTTGTGCATATAAGGATTCTGATTCAGATTTACATTTAGGGTGTATTTAGTATGACAGAAAAGTAAGAGGATAGAAAAGTTAGGAAAGAAAAGTAGAAGGATAGAAAAGTAAGAAGATTAACTCTTTCTTTCATGTGCTTAGCAATGAGATGGAAAACTAAGAGGAAAAAAATAGTTTTCTCTTTAGTAGAGGGGAAAAGTGAGAGGAAAGAAAACGTAAATATTATTACTTATTGCCATTATATCATTCATAATGTTAAATGTATATTAACGTGAGAGATTTAGATGGGGACTAATTGGTAAATTGATAATATCATCTCTTTTCTCTCCCATTTTTCAGGTTCTAATTCTCTAAATTTTGGAGAATTATGATTTGTACATGCAAGATGAAAACATCAGCCCTCTTAGTTTTCTTTCCTCCCCCGTTTCTCTCCTACTAAGAGAAAAGTCTATTCCACAAACTTTTCTTTCCGTACTTTTCTCTCCTACTAAACAAACCCTTAATCCTTCTCTAACTTATTGGGATAGTTAACATTTTCTTTCCTTTGTTTAGTTGTGCTTAATTCCTGCTTTTTGCAGGTATGGATGCATGCTGATCAGCAGAAAGTTGGTTACCTCACTCGAGCGGAGTTCTACAATGCTCTAAAACTTGTCACTGTGGCACAAAGTAAACGAGAACTGACCCCAGATATAGTGAAGGCAGCGCTATATGGTCCTGCTTCAGCTAAAATCCCTGCTCCCCAGATAAACCTTGCAGCTACACCTGCTCCTCAGTCTAGGGCAGCAGCACCTGTTCCACAGGTGGGTGGAACTGCATCAGCACCGTCTCAAACCGCTGGCATCCAAGGATTGCAGAACATTGGAAATGCAAGCAGTAACCAACAGTATTTCCCATCTCAGCCAAACCAGTTTATGAGGCCACCCCAAGGTATCCCTCCTGCAGTATCTCAACCACAACAAGCTCTTGCAGGCCAAGGAATGTTGAGGGGAGTTACAGTTGCAGCTCCACGTGCACCAAATTCAATTGTATCAACTGATTGGCTAAGTGGAAGTATGGGTGGCTCCGTAGGAGTGAATTCACAGGTTCCTAACAGAGCTAGCAATCCTTCCACGAATCAGGATGTGTTTGGGCTGACAGCATCAGGTTTGACATCCTCTGTCCAACCAAGACCACAGATGACCACTGGGCAACCGACCTCCGTGCCACCAAAACCACAAGATCCAGCTATGCCATCCAACCAGTTGGCAGACAAGGATTCTAAGGCATTGGTTGTTTCAGGGAATGGGTTTGCCTCTGACTCACTTTTCGGAGATGTCTTTTCTGCAACTCCAGCACAACCACAGCAAAACTTGTTCGGAGCTACGTCGTCAATGGGTAGCTCATCTGTGTCAACAGGAACTGCTCCAGCATCTGCTGAGCCCCAAACTTCAGTTAACCCAAGCCCACGTGAGTCTTTGCAGAGTACATTTAGTCAGCATCCTGTGGGTGTCCAGCATCAGCAAAGTCAGTCAACAGTTAAACCAGCCCAGCAGTTTTCTGGTCAGAGTACAACTGCTTCCAGTTCAACTGGGTTTTCTGTTGGTGCTGGGAATTCAGCTCCCAGTCAATTGACTCAGTCCCAGCCCCCATGGCCAAAGATGACTCAGGCTGATGTTCAGAAGTACACTAAAGTATTTGTTCAAGTAGACACTGACAGAGATGGTAAAATTACTGGTGAGCAGGCACGTAATCTGTTCTTAAGTTGGAGGCTCCCAAGAGGTAGATTACTGGACTATATTTTCCTCACCTTTCCAGCTACTTTGATTATGTTAACTAAATTGAATATGAGCTTATTGGTGATCACAGATGCATCTGATTTAGCTAATTGAAGTGTAATATGCAATTTCTGTAGTTTCTGGTTGTTACAGTATGCTATTAATGTAAGGAAAAGATTTCTCAGAACACTTGATTGTTTTTATTATTTACTTTTTTTAGGAAAATATGTATTACCCTGAGGGGAAAATTATGATATTTTCTCTGTTAGCCATGAGTCTCATGACAAGAGTCAAACCTATGTTGCATCAGATATAGTCAAAATTTAGTGGGTTGCATCAGACAGCTGATCTTCATTTTAACTCTTCAAAGGGGTTGTTGCTTTGTGTTATGCATTGAAAGCATCTCTCTAAAATTAGATTTAGTTGTTTGGTACAGGTCTTTTTTTCTTGGCATCCTGTTTGCAGCTTGTAGTTTTCTCAATACGGCATATTAAGCCTTAGAAATCATTTTTGCTTATTGTAACATATTTACGTTTAGTGTTTTATTCGTAGATAATCATTGTCCTTATTGTATGATGGTAATTAAAATATTATCCTGGGTGTTTCAGAGGTCTTGAAGCAGGTGTGGGATTTATCTGATCAAGATAATGACAGCATGCTTTCTTTGAGGGAGTTCTGTGTTGCTCTCTATTTGATGGAACGCTACAGAGAAGGCCACCCTCTTCCTACAATGCTTCCAAGCATTATCATGCCAGGTGAAACTCTGTTTTCTGCCACTGGTCAACCTACAGCTCCATATGGTGGTTCAACTTGGGGACCCACACATGGTATGATCTTCCTCATAAGCTCACAATGTTTTTCTTGTTTCCAATTCTCCTCTATTATTGGTGGATTCACATATTTCTTGAATAGGTTTTCAGCAACCGCAAGCTCCGAGTGCTTCGAGGCCACCTTCTGCTCCAAGAGGGAAACCACCAAGGCCAGTTGCTCCTGTTTCTCATGGTGATGGAGTTATGCAGCCCAACCAGCAAAAGGCCAAAGTTCCAGTGCTAGAAAAGCATATAGTGGATCAACTCAGCAAAGAAGAGCAGGACTCACTGAACTCAAAATTCCAAGAGGCAACTGCCGCGGATAAAAAGGCACTTCCCATTTTCTCTGCACTTATTATGTGTTAGTGTGATCACTGGTCAAACTTGTTGGTTGCTGTGAGATTTTTTTTTTCAATATAACAGTCTTTTTATTCCTCTCCTTTCAACCTAATAAATATTGCCAAGTACCTTGATGCTTGTTGAAGTTGTAATAAATCAAACTCATAAATAATTGCTATATTTGAACACCACCCAACCTTTTGACTTCTCAGGAAATAGGTTATTAATATTTCAATGAAGATGATTTATTCAAGTGTTTTTTTTTCCTTAACCAGCGTTATAATTTTATTACTGTATCTGGGTCCTCTTTCTTTTTTTGATTGGTAAAACACACTTACACACCACTCGAACCTGAGACTATTAGGACCCAGGACCATTGAGCCAAGGCCTCATTGGTGGGTCCTTAATAATGTTTGTAGTCTGGATAGTCCAACTTCACTTTGTTCGTTTTGAGAGGTCCAATGACTGCATGGTTGATCTTAATTCTGTAAGGTCTTGATTCTGTTTCATGTCTAAGTGTGCACATTAAGTTGTTAGTATAGCTTATTCAAACTGCTTCAACTTTCTTCATTTTAAATATGTTTTGCGTGGAAGTACTTGGGATAGATTTCTTACAATTTGTGGTTGACTCTGCTCTCTTATTTTGTTATTTCTTTTATATTTTAATTTGAAGGTAGAAGAACTGGAAAAGGAGATAGCAGATTCTAAACAGAAAATAGAGTTCTATCGTGTCAAGATGCAGGAACTTGTGAGTGTCTCTCTTTTCTTTTGTTCCTTTCTCCCCATCTTATGTTTAAATGCTATCATGTTATCTTATCTTTTTTTTCTTTGGTAAGTGTCATGTTATCATATCATTTGCAATTACTTTTTCAGCAGTCTGGAAAGTAAAGGCAAATACTTAGGATGAATGTAGGTTTCTAATGATTACAGATTAGGAATACGAATGCCCCGAAAACATGTTCGATGAAGTAGAATACTCAATTGGATGCTAAGGAAAAAAAGAGAAGAAAAAGATGAAACTTCTCCTTTCTCCAAATGGAATAAGGGATTGGATGGAGGTTTTGGCCTTTTGGGTAGAGAGTATAAAAATGTTGGCCTTACCGAGAGGACATAAATCTTTTGTTTTGTGATTTGGCTGACTTATCCTAAGGGGTTTTTCAGATATTAATTTGTTTTGGGGGATATCTTGGATATACACATTCGTTTGATTTTTTGGTTCAAGAACATTGTGGTAGTTTGTTATGGTTAGATGATAAAGAAAGATTTTAAGGATAAAGATGACTATGATAGTACTTTATTTTCGAAATCATTGAAAATAGTGCTCGCATATGTTTTTGGTAGGAGCGTTAGGGTTTGAGGGTATTTATGTACTTTGACATTATTAAGTTCTCTCTCAGTATATTTATGATTACTAACCTTAGGGTTAGTAACTTATTTACTGCTGCTTATCTTTTTACTCCCTCTCTTTGTCTAAACCCTAATCTCTATCTAAACCTTAAGTACATAAACTATAACATGGTATCAGAGCCATGGTTTGAGATCCTTTTGGTAGTCTCGAGTAAACCCAAATAAAGAAAGCAAATAGAAAAAAAGGTAAACAAACCAAAATTTCGAGACTATTGTCTTCCCAGTCACGAAGCAGAAACCCTTAGCAGCCATCATTACCTTCTTTCCCAGTCAAACCGCCACCACCAGTCAACTCCCTCTCTGGTCATCGTCATCCATGCCGTTCCTGGCGCCGCTGCAATCCACGGTTGTTTTTTCTGCATCAGTTCCTCTTTCAACCTCGCGACAAAACGCGACAGACTACCACGCTGCATCATCTTCAGCGAGATCACGCCTCCTTGCTGGCGAGATCTTGTTCTTTTTCTTTGGCAACCTTGCAGATTTGGTAGCAGATCTTCCTTGACACAGATCTGTTTTTCCACCTCGTATAGCGTGAGATCATGTGCTGTCTTCTTCAGCGAAGCTCTCTATCGTCTCTGTCCGCCGTGCACCATCGTCACCTTGCTCCGGTCGCATCTCTCTGATGCAGTCTCTAGCCGGTTCATTGAAGATGCAGTCTTGTTTTTTTCTTTGGTGTTGCAGCGTGAGTTGGTGAAGGAGTTTGGGGATCGCGGGTTAGGTAATTGAAGTCGACCCGACTCGGATCCGTCATCCCTCTGACCCAGTTTTGCTGACTCGACTCAGATGTGCTGTTTTTGTGCTGTAAAGAAGGCCCAATCCGATCCGTTTCATGAATCCGATCCATGTGAAGCAACCTATTCCAATCAAAGTCAAAGTCAAAATCTAAGACAAAGTCAAAGTCTTCTTCATCCATTGTTCCTAGATATTGTCCACGGAACGTGTTGATCCAATGTCGTTAGGTCGTGGTGACCTAACTGTTGTGGGTCGTGTTGACCTAAACCGTTATGATTTTGTTATATTTGGGTTTGAATTTGTTTAGAACAAATTGGGTGGGTCTATTTGTAACAAGTTGGTGCATGTTTCTTCTCCAACTTGAGGGAGAGTGTTAGGGTTCGAGGGTATTTATGTACTTTGACATTATTAAGTTTTCGCTCTCTCTCTCTCTCTCTATATATATATATATATATATATATTATTACTAACCTTAGGGTTAGTAATAGGTTTACTGCTTATTGTCTAATTACTCCTCTTTGTCTAAACCCTAAGCACCACAAACTATAACAGTTTTTTTTAAATAATATTTTAGTATTGGAAATACTTGAGCATTATTAATAACTTGCTATTCCGTCCATTGTCTTCCTATCCTTGGGGGTCAGATTTTGTATAAAAGCAGATGCGACAATCGATTCAATGAAATCACCGAGAGGGTGTCTGCTGATAAACATGAGGTAATCTCCTCTTATGCAGAATTTCTCATAATTCCCCTATCAATAGCTGCTTTGTTTTACCGGTGGGAGCACCTTGTATTTCAGGTCGAGTCATTGGGGAGGAAGTATGAACAGAAATACAAGCAGGCCGGAGGTGTAGCTTCCAAATTAACTATCGAAGAGGCCACATTTCGTGATATTCAGGTATTTTAGGTATATGATCAATTGGTTGATTTTTCTGCATTAGTTTCATTTGCATGCCATTTTGTGATAGGTTTTGGCATGCTCCCGTTTCATTCTTTTGACATTGTTATATTTCACTGAGTCAATTTCAGGAGAAAAAAATGGAATTGTATCAGTCAATAGTCAAAATAGAAGAAGGCGACACTGCCAATGGTGTTCTTCAGGTATTTTGTAGTCGTAGTGCTTTTCTTATACAATATTTACTTAATTTTTTTTATTTGGCGGGTAATGTGTAAAACTTGTTTGTAAGCCCTTTTTCGGCCTTTGCAGGAGCGTGCTGGACGTATCCAATCAGGTCTTGAGGAACTTGTTAAGACTTTGAATGAACGTTGCAAACATTATGGATTGCGTGGCAAACCAACTTCACTGGTTGAGCTTCCCTTTGGTATGTCTTCAACCTTAAATGCTGTTTACTGTTTGGGGTACTTTACATGTCCCATGGATTTTGGATAATTTATTTAACCAAGTTACTTCTTTTTTGTTGGTTATGTTTCCTTTTCTGCTTCATAAAGTTCATATTTAAATATTAAATTTTAGCAAATGTTACTCTTAATTTTGGCGATTAATTAGCCTACTAATTTCTCTTACCCGGGTAAATTGGAATGTGTAGTATAATATAATCGCCTCATATTTCTTCTGTACCTTTCATATCATTTGGCATTGAATTCTGATTAATTTTAAGTTTATAAATCTTTGTTGCCCCTCATGTTTCATTCTCAAGCTTGTATTGTACTAGAATATTCAAATGTTTTTATTGCTTTACATTTCCAACTCCTCTTTTCCTCTCGAAAAACTATGTTCTCTAATAATGTTGATGAAGGCAGAAACTATCAAACTAGTATCTTCTGCTTCTCAGAAATTTCATAAATTATGGTTTGATGTATATACCCTTGCAAATTGAAAGAAGAGGAAGTATGATTTTCATTTGCTTAGGAAGGCAAAAGTTACATTCAGATCCATGTTTATGCATACGCATACATGAAGTTGAATTTCTCTTACTATAATGGGATTTAAGATCATGTCTTCAATATTTTAGTGCCTCATCCGATTTTTTTTTTTGGTAATTTTTTACTGCTCTTTCTTAAGGTTGGCAACCTGGAATCCAAGAAGGAGCAGCTGATTGGGATGAAGATTGGGATAAGTTTGAGGATGAAGGTATGTTAAATGGTTGTCTGTGATAGTATGTTGAGTTTTTGACATAAGAATTGTTTAAGAGATGCTTATATAACAATGGACTTACTATGTCCTCCAAACAGGTGCACTATATTGCATAATATTGGTTCTCCCTTTCCCCCTTTCTCCCTGTTATCTGGTGGTCCCTTTCCAGTATAATCTGTGAATTGCACGATTTTAATGAATTGTTATTTTCCTCCTTATTCAGGGTTCATGTTTGTCAAAGAGCTTACTCTTGATGTGCAAAATGTCATAGCCCCTCCAAAACCAAAATCTTCCTCAGTTCGTAAAGAAACAGCTTCTTCGACGAACGAGGGCTTAAATGTTTCATCTTCAAATACTGATGCTAAGTCAGAGAAGGTTCCAAGCACAGGTGAAAGCATCCCTGAAAAAGGATTGGCATCTGAACAAGGGGATGTGTTGGCAAGAAGTCCTGACAGTCCTGCTGGAAGTAGTGCAGTAGAGAACCAATCTCAGGATTTCCAAGATTCCAATCATGAAAAGAGTAGCAATGCAGATGGTTCACCTCATGCTAAAGACACACGGAGGTTTGTGGTTTGGTTTTTTTTTTTCCAGCATTTTGAAAGCCTTTTTTTTTCTTGGGAGGGTTTTTTTGGGGGTAGTGATTACTGATTAGCAATCCCGACACAATTATGTGAGCAAGGCTTAGTAGCAGAACTTCAATTCTGCATGTGAGCTTTATTTGTCTCAGAATTTATCAGTCATTTTCTTCTGCAGTGATCATGGTGGTGCTGAATCTATACATTCTGGAGATAAAAGATTTGATGAACCTAGCTGGGGCACATTTGACTCTCACTATGACACCGACTCAGTTTGGGGCTTTGACGCTGACGGTAGCAAGGTATGGAAACAACTAATCTTTTACATTGCAAATCCATGTACTGCAAAGCGTGGACTGGATATTGGCACTGCAGGCAGTGCTTTCCATGTGTGATCCATGTCTCATAACTAGTTTTTCCTTATGTCTTGTTTAAGAATTTGTGATCCATGTAAACAGAACCATATGTGATCCTTTTTTAAACAGAAACTCCATGAACCATGATATGCTAATAAGAACAATTGGTCTCAATCTTACTTGTTAAGAAATATTTGAAAGCTTTAACTGAATGTCTTTACTGAAATGATTGTTATAAATGTAATGAGAGTTGTACAATCCTAAATGATTGGTCTGGATAATGTTTTTCATGCAGGACTTGGATAATGAGAGGCATGATGATAGTTCTGGATTTGGTCTTGGACACTTTAGTATAAAGCCAATAAAAACAGGGTCCACCTACACAGATAAAATATTTCCAGGGAAGAGCTCATCTTTGTTTGCTGATTCTGTCCCAAGCACCCCTGCCTATAACTTTGATTCTGTCCCAAGTACTCCTGCCTATAACTTTGGAAATTCCCCACGGAGGTTTAGTGAAGGGTCAGAGTTCGGTATAAAGCCAATGACAACAGAGACCCCCCGCATGGATAACTTGTTCCCAGGGAAGAGCTCATTGTTTGTGGATTCTGTTCCAAGCACTCCTGCCTATAATTTTGGAAATTCCCCACAGAGGTTCTCAGAGCAGCACTCATTCGACAGCTTCTCTAGGTTTGATTCCTTTAACATGCATGATAGTGAATTCTCCCAGTCTCCACGCCATTCTCTAGATAGGTTTGATTCTGTCCGCAGCTCAAGCGAATCTGATCCGTTTCCGTCAAGATTTGATTCATTTAATGCTTCAAGGTTTGATTCGTTTAATGCACAAAAGTTTGAATCGTTTAAGGCGCATGATAGTGGATTTTCCCAATCCCCACGGAACTCCATAGCAAGATTTGATTCCATCCGCAGCACTAAAGACTCTGATTTTAGTCATGGGTTCTCATCATTTGATGGTACAGATCCATTTGGGTCAAGTGGGCCATTTAAGACATCCTTGGAGAGTCAGACTCCGAAGAGAAGTTCTGATAATTGGAGTGCCTTTTAGTCAGGTAACAAATGTCGAATTGTTGTTGTCTGTTGTTTCCGTTTCTATTTGAAGCCTTCTGGGTGAGATTTGTTCTTTTTACGTGTGGCGGCCTAATTCTTTCATTAGTATATAGTATTGTATGTGACAGAATGGTTTTGCTTGTAGTATTAGCTCGTGTAATTTTGCAAATCTATTTTTTCTTTGAAAGACTTGTGATTTTTTTTTCTTCTTCCTTTCTTTCGCAATTTCTCTTATGTGGATAGCCTGGATATATATATGATCTCTATTTTTTGAGGTTTCCAGAAATCTGGTGTTGCAACATATGCAAAGTTTTGTAGTTTTGGAGCAGCCCTTCATTTTATTTGTAGTTTCATTGTGCATTTTGGCTTTGATTGATAGGGAAGAAAAATGAGAGAAAGTGAGAGTGGAAAATAAGAAATTTGATATAATTATATACACATCATATGTTTGATACCACACTCTTATCTTCCAAAAGTATGGTTTTTTTGGGTTACAATCAAAAATTTCATTTAAACACATTACTTAAACAAATAAATGAGCTTAAATTTTTAAAATACTTGAAATTTTAATGATTTAAATTTAAGTCTTGCCTAATCTACGTCATAGCAGTTGCTGGGTCTTAATTGTATATAAAGTATGAACAGTATACCTGGTAGTAGAGTACAATATGCCAAATACGACATGAATCTATGGGAAGATGATTCTGATCTATTTTATTTCCTCTCAACTCACCCCACAGCACAGCTAAGAAACCAATGCAGTAGAAAATCTTGAATTTGAGACTTTTTACACCTAAATATATTTTTAAAATGAAGATATTCGTGTTTAGATGATGATTCAATTTTTAAATTAATACTAACTAAATAAAAACAAGTTAATTGAGTAGAAATAACATAAGGGAGACAATAAAAAAAATAAAATTAATGACATCTTGTGGTTCCAAAGAATCTAATTACAAAAGAACTAAGAACGAAGAGCATTTTCCTTTTTTTTTTTTGCTCTGATTCTTTCGAATGCTGATTTGAAGAATGAGTGATTGTCTTTCTCTTATGTTTATTGTCTAATTTGAGAGCAAACAAGTATCATAAGAGAATTGTTGATATGAACACATTCTACCTCAAGACCTGAAGGATCCAGATACTTGAGATATTGGGTAACAATTTACCCTTGTTTTTTGAAAGCTTGCACTTTCATGAAAATACTTACAAGTTCATGCTTGTGTTCTTAAATTTATAGATTTATCTACGTTTGAGTCTTTAAAATACAGATTTTTGTAATTTCTATCTAAGGTCAAGAGAGTTTTCGTAATTTATCCTTATTATGGTTTTGGACACTACACTTCAAGCTTGCCTTACTGGCCAATGAATATTCGCAGTTCCTCGCATTTTCCTCCATTTACCATTGTCAGCCAACGTTGGATTTTTTGAAGACTGAAAGCAGAATTGTTGGTTAGCGATTGCAGCCTCCTCTTAGTCTAACCGTCGCTTTTATTTTTTTAGATCATCCTGTGTGTTTGAGAGTGTGAACGGAGGGGAAATAATGATATTTAAAAGGAGGAAATGGGAGGGGAGTGTAGGGTGGTTACCCTCCCTTTCTTAGGATGTTAAAATTGCCTCTTTTTATTTGGTTATGAGAAGAGAAGAAGAAAAAAAATTATTATTGTGATATTATAAATATATCATTATTTATACGATTAAAACTATTAAAGAAAAGATAAATTTTAAATTACATGATATAACAATAACCAACAATACCCTATCCTCCCATACCCCAAATTGGAGTTATTAAAAATGGGGTTTGGAGGGGATTGAATCCCTTCAATCCCAAACAAGGGTATGACATCTCCTCCCCTCCCCTCCGTCCCAACAACATTGGAATTGGAGTTCGTCCCACTCCCTGCGAGTGTTAGAAGAAAAAAGAAAAAAGAAAAAAGAAATGCTGATTAACAGTTCCATTGTTTCAAACTATCAATCAAAAAAAGATGTTTGTTACTAGTAACCTAAGCTCCCAAGGGATCACAAAAAATGCTCGACATAACAGTATCTTAAAACCCGCTCTCTGCACTTTCTAATACAGTAGTTTGCACAAAAGAAGAAATTCATAATAAAAAAAAACTTGTACTTGATAATAGTTTTTAGCAGTACATAAATTACAAACTCTCAATCATAATTGATAACTAGTACTCGAGAAATTCTGGTTTTAAAAATCAGGCCTTGGGTGTAAAAATCTCCAATATGGAAGACCACGTTCCAGTGACTGCAATGATCACACCTAGAACCACAATAACCCCATCCAAAACCAGTCCATTCCAACCCTGCTCTTCCTTGAACACTAGCAAATGAAACAAAGCAGGCAACACAAAACCCAGAACACAGCACACACTGCTACCCACCAGAGACAAGAAATCTGCAAAATTAGGAACCAATAGAGCCACCAAGCTCACCCCTAAAACAACTACCCACCTTAGCCACAAGCAGTACCTAGAACCACATAATCTCCTTTCTACAACCTCATAAACTGGATTCATCATCAATGGAAAAGTGAAAAACAGGTTCACACAAAGACCAATCTGCACCAGATTGCTCACTAACCCTGGCCCAAGATTGGTAGTGATTATATCTTTGGCTTCATCACCAAAAGCAAAGTAACCCAGAGCTCCAAATCCTCCATAAATCAAAGAGATCAAAGCCATACTCAATCCCAGTATTTTCCCAAATTTCTCTTTGTCTTTAGCCTCTGATTCCAATGGCAATACCATGCCAATCCCTTCAAAGGAATAAACTGCAACACCCAAACCATAAAAGAAAACAGAAAACCCACCAAAAGCTTGCAAAACAGGCCTATGCTTCATGAACACCAACACATCCTCCACCATAACCACTCCCATAGCTCCAATATCAACAACATCAGCAAAAATACTCAAAGGAGCCAAATGGGTCAATGTTGGAATCGAATTTAGACCCAATTGAAAAGGAAAACAACCCCATAGATATACAGACATGGGAGTCAAACCCAGAATCCGATTATTATCATTATTGAAAACATAGACTAAAGTGTTGGCGATGAAGACAAGGTAACTAACACAAAACCCAGCTTGTGAAAGAACTATCATAGCATCAACAGCAAAGCGACCAACGGGGCCACAAACAACAAATCCAAGATCCCCAAAAGATGCAATTTTGGAAAATTCGTGGAAGGAATCAAGCTTGCGGCGAGTGAAAACCAAAAGCATCATGCAGTGGTAGGTGATGACTGCCACAGAGAAGAGCATGAGCAAACCCATGAGCCAACCTGTTTTCTTGAAGGTGTAAGGGAGACCAAGCACGCCTGCACCAACAATGGCTATGAATACGTTTGCAAAGGTCTTGGATTGGGAGGAGAGTTTTCGTGGTTTGCCCAAGAGAGGGGTGTCTTCTCTTGGGAATGGGGGCAGTACATGTGAGGATGAGCTTGCTTCTTTATCAAGCCCCATAGCTTAATTTGCTGTCTCTTTGAGAGAGATGGGCTTGATTCGATTTTGACTTCAATCAGTTTTGGGTACTGATCAGAAGAGGGAATTTTAGTTTTGAGTAAAATTATTGCAGAGATGATACCAGGAGGGGATATTGGCAGAGTGAGATGCAAATGCAGATGAGTGGTGGAAATGGATTTTGACTTCAATCAGTTATTGGCACGCAGACGAGAGAATTAGTTTGAGCAAAATTATTGCAGAGAAGATACCAGAAGGGGATATTGGCAGAGTGAGATGTAAACGAAGATATAGGGTGAGAATGAATTGCACTGAAACGGTACAGGCTCTTAGGCGCCGCTCGTAACATTTTACAGAGATATTAAAACAAATATTTAAAAAGGAATTAAAGTAAATTTTTAAATAAAACAATATTTTGATCCATCTTTGACTCAACCCACCCTCTAGTGCTGCTTCTTAAAATGGAAGTAATCAAATCAGATTTTTCTTTATTCTTTTCTTCATAGGTATGTGCCCAAAGGGCATTGGTTAGAAGTCATTTAATAAAAAAATATGAATTTCAGTATTTTTTAAATAAAAAATTCATTGAATTTTACGGTATTTGTTTTGTTAATGTTGGTGAAATTCATTTAGAAATAACTTATAATATGTTTGATTTGATAATAAAAATGTTAAATTTATTTTAAAAATAAAATTTAACAGTAAAATTAAATAAATTGTTATTATTTGTTAGTAATAAATTATTAACAAATTGTTACCAAAATTTACAAATTAACATTACACTGGAGATATGCAGGTGCTAGATCCCTTTTGAAAACCATTAGCTTGCAGCCAAAAGAACTGACAACGATTGATGAAGCATGGGGTGGCCGCTATTATAAGATATGTCAGTCTACCCACCCTGGAGAGACGGTAGCATCAATTGAATTTGTCGCCATACCCATGATTAATAATTGGATAAAATATTTAGCTTTTTATTATTTTTTTTTGCAATTTAGAGAATTTTTGGAAGTGGTTTTTGAAAATTTTAGTTTTTAAAAACTAAAATCAGTTTTCAAAAACTTATTTTCATGTTTGGCGTCCAGTTTTTTAAAAGTTATTTTCTGAAGCCCCAAATTGATATTTTTTGATATAATTTTTGAAAAATAACTTTAAAATCAGTGTTTACTTTTTTGTTTCATTATTTTTCTATGATATGTAAAAAATATTAAAATTTTGAAAATAAAATAAAATAAATTATTTTTAAGTATTTAGTAAATACGACAAATAAAATTAATATAGATTTTAAATTTAAACTCAAAACTAAAAATAATTACAAGGTATATCAAAACAGATTTCAAAATAAGATTATCTAAACAACATTTCACTATTTTCTGTTTTGGAAACAGTTTTCGAGTTACAGTTATCCAAACATGTTTTTTTTTTCATAAAATAGTTTTTAATTTTCGTTTTCGAAAACTAAAAAATAAAAAAATTATTATCCAAATATGCCCTTATTTTTTTGGATAAATTCTTCAAATACCCTTAAAGGTAAGACCTAATTATAAAGGGCTTCTTCCACCTAGCCTTTCTCATCGTATATAGATTAATGTGTCATATTGAATCATGTGAAAAACTTAGACTACCCTCAACTATCTTTACTATTTCCAAACATTTAGGTTTAGTGGGTTTGACTTTTATCATTTTTCCTCTTTTAAAAGGACATATCATTTTTTTTAACGAGTAGATGACACATCAACATTTAAAAAAAATTAAAATTTATATAAATAAAAAGATTATTTGGTAAATGAACAAAATCATAGATTTAATTTTCACTCTTAAAGTTTTTTGGCGATATCGGGACAACTGCAAGTCGAAAAAATGCACCACGTGTATCGTTGGAAAGTTCTCGTCATTAGCTACCAAATGAGACCCATAAATGCTACATTTCGTCGAGCTACTTGCCCTCTGAAGACAAAGTCAGTGAACAATAACTATTTGATTTTTTTATTTTTAAATTTCGAAAAATATGATTTTTCAAAAATATTCTCACTTTAGTGACATGATAAAAATGATATTCTCGTAAGATTTTATTCGTTGTTTAATTTTTTAATGTAGAATTTAATATTTTTTATTCGAAAAAAATCAGTGATACGTCTATTGCATAAATAAACGTGGACATTTTCTTATTTTTTTTATATGTTGAAAAGTAAGCAATTGTAGCATTTAGAATATAATAAATTGATATAATCACTTCATATATTATCATGATCCAACTATTAAAAAAATTAAATGTTAATTTAGATAAGAAAAACTTTATGGCATGTCTTTTAATTATTATTATTATCTACAAGACAATAATTTAATAAATTTTACAATTTTTTTACTTTTTAAAATAAATTAGTTTTAATATTATAAAATTAAGTATAATGTTAAAATATTAAAAGAAAAAAACTAATCAAGAGATTTTGTAATTCATTGTGGTTTTTTTAATGGTTTAATGTATGTGACTAAATGTTAGTCATTGATTTTTCAAATGGTGATGTGTCATCTCCTCTTTAAAGAAAATGAGATGTCCTTTTAAAATTGAGAAAATGATGGAAACCAGCCCCTAGGTTTATCACACTTCTCTCTTTGTTTGAATATAAATAGTATAAGAAAGGATTTTGGTTTTCTAAGAGGGAACTTTAGACTAAAGTTAATTTGGTATTAACCCTTCAATAGTCTCCATTTAATTGACCAATAACACATCTTTGCCTCTCAAGAACAGAGAAGACTTCTTCTTAATTTTTGTTTTCTTTGTTTTCTTTTCATCAAAAAAAAAAAAAAGAAAATGACATCTGATGATGGGCATGTAGCTATAGTATGGTGGGATGGAAACTTCAAGTAGTAACTGAGATTTGAGGAAATGGATTTTTGGAAGTGTTGAATTTAAGAGAGTAAGTGAGACAATACAAAGAGAAGAATTGTATTGAATGGTGTGATTTACTTACAAGGGAGCGATCCTATTTATACAAGCTAATAAGAGAGGCAAAACTATACAAAACCAATGTGGGCCTAAACTAACTAAGCCCATATAATACATTAACATCCCCCCTAAAACTCAAGGCGGTAAGTGGGAGGTGAACTTGAGTTTGGAAACCAGAGAGTGAAAGTGTCAGCGTGGATGAGCCTTAGTGAAAATGTCAGCTGTCTGATCAGCTGAACTGACAGATTGTAGACGAACCGTATTCTGGAGAATGTGATCACGGATGAAGTGGCAATCATTCTTGATGTGTTTTGTACGCTCGTGGAAAACATCATTGTGAGCGATCTGAATAGCACTCCTGTTGTAATAGTGTAGGATAGTGGCAGCAGGAGAAAAGATACCCATGTCAGCAAGTAGCCATCGAAGCCAAAGAAGTTCCTAAGTTACATCAGCCATGGCACGATATTCAACTTCAGTACTGGAGCGAGCAACCACAGTTTGTTTCTTACTACGCCAGGAAATAAGAGAATTTCCCAAAAAGAAATAATAACCAGTGGTTGAACGTCTGTCGGTGGGGTCTCCCGCCCAATCAGCATCAGAATAGGCTTGTAAGACGGGGGCAGACTGTGCTGAGAAATGAAGCCCATGAAATAAAGTACCCTTGACATACTGAAGAATGCGAAGAACAACCGAGTAATGGGTGGTCCGAGGAGCGGACAGGAACCGGCTGACTTGATGAACGATATAGGCAATGTTAGGGCGAATGATAGTAAGATATACAAGACTTCTAACCAGTTGGCGATATAGAGTGGTATCCTGAAGAGGTGAACCATCGAATGGGGTAAGTCTGACGTTTGACTCGAGATGAGCAGTAGCAGTGGTTGAGTCAGTAATCCCAGCCTTAGAAAGGAGATCCGAGGCATATTTGGCCTGAGAGAGAAAAAAATCCATTAGAACTAGATGAGACTTCGAGGCCAAGAAATAAGTGAGCACGCCAAGATCTTTAATCTTGAATTGGCCACTAAGAAACTTTTTGAGTTCAGAAATACCATGTAGATCATTTCTATTAATAACCATATCATCCACATACAGTAAAAGAATGATAATACCGTTAGCAGTATGGCAGATAAACAGAGTCGAATCATGAGCACTCGGTGTGAACCCAAACTGATGAATGGTAGTGCTGAATTTGGCAAACCAGGAACATAGAGCTTGTTTCAAACCATATAGGGCACGACGAAGGTGACAAACTTTGTTTCGAGAGGCATCCAAGCCGGGAGGGGTATGCCTATAGACTTCCTCAAGAAGATCCCCATTGAGAAATGCATTTTTGACATCCATTTGAAACAGAGTCCATCTTCGAATGGCGATGACAAGAAGGAATATATGGACAGATGTGAGCCTCGCCACTGGAGCAAATGTCTCTTCATAGTCAATGCCATATTCCTGAGCAAATCCCTTGGCAACAAGTTGCTTTATATCGTTCAACAGAGCCATCAAAAAGCGTCTTGATCTTAAACACCCATTTGCAACCAATAAGAGTTTTTCCAGGGGGCAGATCAACAATATCCCAGGTATGAGTTTTAGCTAGGGCCTGAAGTTCTTCATCCATTGCTTTATGCCAAAGAGGATTAGTACTAGCCTCCTTATAGGATTGAGGCTCATGTAGATGAAGTATAGTGGAAAAACAATGATAATCACAATGGTAATCAGCAAGATGAGAAGGGCGATGAGTTACCCTGGTAGATCTGTGGGGGTGATCTGGAGGATGGCTCTCAGAAGGAGTCGGTGCAGACTCATTAAGCATAGGAATATCCTCGGGCACGACCGATTGAGTCAGAGAGGTGAGGTCAGCTGATGGTTCTGGAGCTGGAGCTAGGTCTGGATAGATAGGATCAGTTGGTGGTTCCAGAACAGAATGAGTGGTATCAGCTGGTGATTCTGAGGTGGACTCAACAATACCTGAAACTGAATTCTTAGGAAATAACTCAATAGATGGATCAGTAAAGAATCTAGAGTTAGTGATGGTTGACATGTCAAATGACCGTAAGGAATATAACATTTGATGTTCCAAAAAAATGGCATGACGAGAGATACAAAGAGTTTTAGAAATAGGATCCCAACACTGATGAGCCCTTGGTTGTAATTTGTTGTGTTCATGTGGTTTGAGAAGAAAAAAACAAGCACAACCAAAGACTCTAAGGTTAGAGTAATCAGGAGGTTTACCGAAAAGGTATTTGAATGGAAACTGATTTTTGATTGTAGTAGAAAGGACACAATTGATTGTGTACACTATGGTTAAGGCAGCATCACCCTAGAAACGTTCAGGACATGATGACGAAATGAGTAGAGCACGAACAATGTCAAGAATATGTCGATGTTTGCGTTCGGCTCGTCCATTTTGTTGGGAGGTTCCAAGGCACGAGCGGTGGGGGAGTGTGCCATTTTTGTGAAGTAGGTTTAGAAAAGCATGGTCTTTATATTCCATTGCATTATCTGAACGAAATTTTTGATATACTGAGAGAATTGAGTTTGAACCATAGAAGAAAAATCAGAATATATTTGAAAGAGTTCAGATCTGCTTTTCATAAGAAATAACCAAGTATAACGATAATAGTCATCCATAAATATAACAAAATAACGAGCACCACTCATTGATACATGAGGAGAAGGCCCCCAAACGTCAGAATGTACTAAATTAAAAGGTGCAAGGGAAACAAACTGACTCTCATTAAAAGGTAAAGCTGATTGTTTTTCAAGTTGACAATGAATACAATGAAAAGAATCATCTTGAAGTGAACCTAACTGACCACTAGAAATAAGAAAACGTAGAGGGCTGGATGAAGTGTGACCTAACTGAGAGTGCCACAATTCCACGGGTGAGAGTGTTGGGATGAATGCGGCTGATTGGTTTGGTGATGGTGAGGATGGGACTTGGAGGTAAGTGAGCTCAAAGATTCGTCCAACTTTACGATCGATTCCAAGGAGTTTTCCTGTCTGAGGGTCCTGCACATGACAACCAGTAGAAAAAAAAATGCAAATCAAGTCCAATATCACATAGTTGTCCAACAGATATAAGGTTAAGTGTAAGATTAGGAACCAAATATATGTCAGGGAGAGACAAATGAGAACTATTAACATGTCCAATATGGATTACCAATATATTTGATCCATTGGCAGTGTGAATAGTAGGTGCGTGCTCATCACGGGTTTTAGAGGAAAATATAGAGGCATCAGAAGTCACGTAATTGTAACAGGCAAAATCAAAATACCATCGGGATGTACCTGGTGTAGCTAACATGGCTATATTGTTGCCAATTTTTTTTAGAGCCACAGTAAGAATGGTGCAGAAACCACTCCAATAAGGTGGAGAGCTGGATGAAGTTGGTGTAGCATCAGTGGCTACAACAGCAATATTCTTTGGCTTGAAATAGAACCGATTGTATGAGCCTCGAGAGCAATATTGGTTCCCTTTTGACTGATTTCCAGATGGAAGTTTAGGGCAGTCTGCAAGATAATGACTTAGTTCTTTGCAGACTTTACACAGGCGATAAGGACATTTGAGAAATTCATGCCTTTATGAATGACAATACTTGCAATATAAGGGCTTCTGGTGTGGGTTTGCCTTGGCAGTTGGTGTGGTAAGAACAACGGGTGCTACAAAGGCAACATCTGTATGAGATCCTTGTAATGTGGCAAGACGTGTTTCCTCATTGAGTAGATCAAAGAGGACGTCGTTTAGGGGAGGTATCACGCCCCGATGTAGGATTGAAGCTCGTACAGGTTCAAATTCCTCTCTCAAGCCCATCAGGAATTGCATAATGCGTGTCTCAGTTCGGTACTTTCCATGAACATCAACATCTTTTGTGCATTTCCAAGTTGGCTCAGTGAGAGCTAACTGGTTCCACAAGGCAGTCATCTAAGATAAAAAACTGTTGACAGTTTGTCCAGGTTCTTGGCGCATGCTATGAAGGGTGGAAAGAAGATGATACCGATTTGAGATGTCTGCCTTAGTGTAGCGGTGTTGGAGAAGATCCCAAGCTTCTTTAGCTGTATAGAGTGTACCAAATTGAAGTTTGATTTCTGGGATAATAGTGGCACGAAACCATGTGAGAATCTGGTGATTTTTACTATCCCAGTCCTCTAGACAGTCAACATATTTGTTAGCATCTTCATCGTCCTTCTTCTTGGGTTCAGTGATATCTCCAGTCACGTAACGCCACAATTTTCGTCAACGGAGAAAACCAGACATTTTTTGAGCCCACACAACATAATTAGATTCATCCAGAACAGTAGTAATAACCCGGAGTAAATCTGATTCAGTCATAGAAGCAAAGAGGAAGGTGAACCTCCAAGAAACCGGTGACGTGACGATCAACTGATGATGTGGTGGTCAACGGGTGATGTGGTGCTGACGTGTCGTTGATGTGGCGCTGACATGGCAGCAGCATGTCTGAAACAGGAGCGGCGACGGAGATGATGTCGATGGAGAATGAGACTTCAATTATAGTGATGACCCGATAGGTATGAAAAAGATATACTAGAAGTTTTTCTGATGTGAAGGATCCACTAATTGTGGTAATCACAGAGCATACTCAACTCTTAATATACCGAGAACCATTAAGGCTCTGATACTATGTTGAATTTAAGAGAGGAAGTGAGACAATATAAAGAGAAGAATTGTATTGAATTGTGTGATTTACTTACAAATGAACTATCCTATTTATATAAGCCAATAAGAGAGGTAAAGCTATACAAAACCAATGTGGAACTAAACTAACTAAGCTCATATAATACATTAACAGGAAGCATTGGTTTTTCTCTGATTTTGATGAGCAAAAGGAGTGGTAAAAAAACTGTTTGGGCATCGAGAAACTCTTCTCCCCCTTTTTCTTTTTTTTCTTCTATTTTTCCTTTCTATTTCTCTCTCCTCCTATGTATTTCTTTCTGCGTCAATCCTCGTTTTTTTTTATTTTTTTATTTTCTCACCTTCTTCTCTCTTATGTGTGTTCTTTTTACTTCAACTCTCTCTCTCCCAAAGTCCCCAGAAACTTTCCGCCCATTTTTCATCTTTTTCTTTGTTTTTTCTTAGGAAAATCTTGTTTGGTAAGAGCGAAAGTACAAAGAAAATTTATCTTTCCTCTATTCTTTATGGATCTTTGTTTTTTCTTCTCTTTTTTCTTGGTAATCTGGTGACTAATTAGAGAGTTAGTAATTTTCTAGACTTTAGAAGAAAGGAAATGATGTTTGTTTGGGGAGAAAATGGAAAGAATTCTTTCTATTAACTAGTTTCAGTTCAAGAAGTAAAAGGTCGTCCTGACATTATGAAAGAATTTGTGATGATGATGTTAGCAAAAGTTAGGGGTTCTGTAAGGTACAAATCAACGAAGGAGATGTATGTAATTATACAGAATTTATCTTTTTTTTTCAAAATCATTTTTTTTTCTTTTACTCCAAATCCATCCCTGTTGAGGACAGTTGCTCTCACTTTAAAGAGAGTGAATTTAAAAAAAAAACAATGATGTTGGGGCGAACCGTGACCGTTGCCCTGTTTGTCACTCTCATCAATGAGTACAATCAATCATTCAAAGCTGACGGTTAATGTCTCAACAATCCACTGTAATCAATGAATTTGAACATGGAGTTTCTTGTCTAAGATGAAGCAGCTATGAATCATTCCATGTTAAAAAATCAGGAACTATGCCCTTTTCCACCATTTGTGAAAAGAGCTGTAAAGCCTTTTCAAAATCTCCCTTGCTACAAAAACCATCAACCGATGGACTATGATGTTGGGGCAAATTACAATGATTTGCTTGATATAAAAATTTAATTAGACATAACACTCACAAATGGTCGAGAGTTACTTCTCGACTGGTGCAACATGATCATTTATTTGTCACTTTCATGATACAACAGTCTAATTTTACTACGTCGTATAATTCTTTCGATTTTACACTAAAAAGAAAGCTCAAAGCTCCGGACGATATACCTTTCTCTGTCGAAAAAATAAAAGAATAACAAAATGAAAATAAAAACTAATGTAAGAGTGAAGTGTGCCAAGTTGTGTCATAAAGACTTTCACGCAAACCTTAAATATAGGTTTGGAGAGTAAAAGGATAATGAGAATGGAGTTACACATATTGTGTAACTTAATGTAACTCTCACACAAAACGTTTCACTAAAAATAGTCATTCTCTCATATTGAACGCATATTTAATTAATTATTTTTTATTAAAATATCTAACATTCATTTATTAATTTTAATAAAAAATAAAATACTATAAAAATAAATTTATCGGCAAAGATAGATCATTATGCATCACGAAAGTATGCTCTGCATTGAACCTTCATTTAGTGATTCAACTATTCTTATTCCAGAACCAATAGTAGACCAAACCTTAAACTATAGTTACTTAAAGAAGATAGAATATTACTTCACACACATAATAGTCCGAGTACTGACATGAGCTTTATTGGCCAACACGTTATGACATGTGCTTATCACAGTTTCATGATCGATATAGAGAACAAGCCCAATTCTTTTAGGAAGCAGCCTCACTTCCACGCTGGTGAAATCCATCAAAGATACTCTTGTAATTATAACAACCCCGTTCGTAAGAGTTACGACTTTTCATTAAGAGTTTAAACCTCAACTTCTCATTTCATTACATGATAGATCCACTAACACCTTAGGGATAAGTTTAAGAGCTTATATATGCTCTAGATTTAGGGCATCTCACCATCAAATCACTTTATGATTTGTTCTTTCCATTGAACCAGTTATTAGAATCTTCAGTCCTCGTGTTGGGTATCCTTATAATTAGTTTATGCATCTATCGCCTTTAGCCCTATCCCCAACAATGTCATCAAAACCTTTTCTTTAGCTAGATTTTTAGGTAAAGGATCTGTAAGATTATCATATGATCGAATAAAATCAATAGTTATAACACTATTACTCAAATAAGAACTTAGAGCAGTGTGCTTTCTTCTTATAAATCTTGATTGCTGTGAAAATAGGAAATAAGAAAATATCAGCAATTATGGATTTTCTTTTCGAAGGTTTAGGAAAAGAGAATTATTTATAATTAAGCATAACACAATAGTAGTTTGAGAGTTAGAAAACATTTGATATTGTTAAAAGTTTTCTTTGTTTAATCCTTTTTATGGGTTTGTATCAGGTCATTGTCTTTCGTTTACGGTTGTTTTTTCAATTTTCAACTGATTACATGTTTTTTTTTATTTTATAAAAATGACCCCGTAAAATAAAACAAAATTTGATCAATTCTATTAAGTGATATGGCCATACTATTTAATTAAAAAAAGTGATCTACACATTATTGAGAAATCCTTAATCCAAAAGAAAAACAAAGTGACAAGAATAATAAACAATAGGTTATCTACCGTTTTGTACAAATGACCTCACATTACTTTTTCACATGAAATCCGCATATGGTACTACATGATTTAGATAATTCATAATGATACCTGAATTTTCTTTCTCACATTATATATTCCTTATGAATTTGCTATTTTACTGATAATGATTTTTAATTATCTTCCATTTATGTTAGTGTGCATTTGTTTCTTGCTCCGTAGATTATTAAGGTTGTTGCTCAAGCTAATATCCATGGAATGCTATTGCTAAGCATGTAAGTAAGCTCTTCCCTTATTCATCAGGTATGATATATTCCTACCTTTTATTACTGTTAAAGAAAGAATCACTCATCAATACATGTTAAATTCAAAATAGACACAAAGTTTGAACTTTTTCATCTCTTTCTCTAAATTTTATATTCATCTCTATACGTATCTATCTACTTATATATAATATATAGCACAGGTTTATGAAAAATACATGACACAAAAGTTAATCTCACAATTAAATGAAAATAAAATATTTTTTTTCTTTCTTCTCATACCATTTGATAGTGAAATTAACTTTTGTGCTATGATCACTCATGAACATATGTTAAACAAATTTTTTTTCATTTGAAGAGACTTTTGGAGAGAGAGAAACTTTAGAGTCATTTGTAAGGAAGTGACCCGGAATTTTTCTTAACAGATAAACAGTATTAGATTGAATTCACAATCTTTGTTCAATCTTATTCTAGATTTCTTATTTTCGTTTAAAATTCAGCTATTCATAACCTGCGGATTATCCGTTGGCGACTCCTTCTTAACTCTGTAACGGCATAGAGGTGATTTCTACTATTTGAAGGCAACAATGATATCCATTTACATATATGAGTACTGTTGTTTGAGGCCCTTAATTATAACTTCCTTGTTTCGATCATGACCTCAAAACAAAGGCTACCACTTCTCCAAACGGATATAAACAAATCAATTGAGGTAGAAAAAGAAGAAACAAAGATATACAGTGCAAATTCTGCTTTCATTTGCATACTAGCATCAGTCCTGCTGGCGTTGGTTGAAGTTATAATTGATATTATAGAGAAATGGAAAAGTGGAAAGGAAAAAGAGTTAAGAAAAAAGAGATTTTATTACGATCGAGCTTTGCTATTCCGTTCACGCTAAATAATCCAAAAAATATAAAGAGGAATCAACAATGTCTTCTTTTGCTTTGATCCTCTCGATCTATAGCATGCCTACACTTCATCTTGGACCGAGCCAACAACCACCCATTGAATTCTCACTAACCTAAAAGACATCCCCCAAAGATGTATCAATTACTGACATTTACATCAGTTTGTCCAATTCTTTTGTTAGTTGTCCATCCACTATCCCCTTCATCAGTTTGTATGATTTTTTAACATAATATTTACACACGTACTTTTCTTTGTTCTTATCGTAATGGTGTTTTAAAAGTTGAAGATCATTGCTCTTTGTAATAGTCTTTTCCCAATTCTAGTGAAAATCACAAAGCTTGCCAATTACACATGGATAGCTCTGCACGACCTACCCAATCGTGCAAATGAAATCTATCATTTGATTCAATGTCCAAAAGAATGAAGACTTATTAACCATCTCCTTGATTTTTCTACAATGAAAACCAATATTGCAGATTAGAGCATGATACTTATAATTCTCTTGAAATACTTGACCAAATAATTCTTTTTAATTGCATAGATCCCAAACCTTGATATTGGAATTTGCAAAGGATGCCCTAATTCTAAATACACCAGACAAAATGCAATCATGCAATCAACAGTCACCTTTTTCTATATCAAGAATTTTTATAAAGTAACTTCTAGCTGATGAACACAATCCAAATAGTTTTATAAACAAAATTTCTTGTATAGATTCTCAAACCAAGTACTCTTCCCGAGTGAAACCTTAATCTTATTTTACGGCTTAACTGCAAATTTGCCCCCAAGGTTTGGTGGGTAAGAGCAAATTAAACCCTCAACAATTAATTGCAACAAATTAGCCCCTGTTATTAGGAAATTTCTGTAATGTATGACCTCTGTTAAACAAAACCCCACTTCACATGACTTCTTAACTTTTCTCTTCTTCTTTTTACCCAAATTAATGGCTTCCCTATTTTATCTTTCCTTTGCTATAAGTTGTTAAACTCTTTCACCAAAATCTCAACAAACCCACAAAAAATTTTCACATCTAGATACCCGATTACCTTCCCATCTCTCACATTAACTCATCTTTGTGTGGTATATAATTAACACATGTCACAATCCAATGGCTGCTACATCATTAGAAATGTTGGTATTGATATTTCTTGTTTCTAGTCCTCTATTTGTTGTATCTGCTGGACATTACATGGGGAGGTGGTAGAGCTAAGACACTCAACAATAGGGAGCTTCTCAGTCTATCCTTTGACAAGGACTCTGGTTCAGCTTTCCAATCCAAGAATCAATTTCTATTTGGAAAGATAGGGATGCAGATCAGGTTATCCCGGGACAGGGTTTTCTTATTTTTATTTATCATTTTTACATATCAACTGTAAAAATATATATTTTTAATGTAAATAATATTAAAAAAAAATTTAATATATTAAAAATAAAAAATTTAAGTTCTATTAAGATACTATTTTATAAACACTTTATAAATATAAATTTTTATTACTAAAACATGAAACCACTGATCCCTATCCTCTTCCTCCTCGAAATCAATCCTACTGACATTACCAGCAGCAGATCCAACTCACGTTGACGTCGGCATGACTCTCCTCCCTCCTAGCCTCAACGTCACCAACACGCATGACGTCACCACCATGACATCACCCTCCAACCATCAGTGTTGCATCACTTTGTCCTTTCCCTTCCAGCACGTTCTACCCCTCTGTCCCTCACTTCACGCCTCAGCACACAACAAACTCCTTGACCCACCCGTTGACACAACCTACCCCGACCCCGCCGTCCCTTTGTCTCTTCCCCACGCACTCTCTGTTCTCTTATATCTAACTTCAAACCCCACTGTACAGCCTTTAAATTATAACCCCCCTCACCCTTATTTTCCTACCACACACCACGCTGCATCACCTCCTCCCTTAACAGATTGAATCCTCCACTACTTCTTTTCTTAATCTCTCATTTTTCTCTTATACTACCATTATACACTTAATTAGTATTAAACTTAATAACAATAATTATATTTTCTAGTATTTTCAATTTTTCGTAGTCATTCTCAATTTTTCATAGTCCTTATAAGCTATGACCTGTTTGGTTATGATGATGGTACATTCTCCTGTCCCGCACAACATTATTTCACCACCACTATTAACTTTGCTTTTCAAACTTGGCTCCGTACGGACCAGTGGCTTCGCTCATGGATTAATGATACCCTTACTACGAACATCCTACAAGACATCCATGATCTACGTACCTCTCGGGATATCTGGCTCGCATTGGAATAACGATATCTTGATCAGTCTAATGCAAATAAGTTTGACCTCCGTTTGAAGCTCCGCAATCATACTAAAGATCGCAAGTCAATGAAACAATATCTTCGAGACATCAAAGCTACAATTGATGCTCTTGTTGCCATCAATTCACCACTCTCCACCAAAGACCTTATCTCCAATGCATTAGTAGGTCTACCTTTCGAGTATGAAAACTTCATCACTACGATCACCAAGACTAACATCACTCTTATCTTTGACAGTTTGTGTACCAAGCTATTCCTTCAGGAACAATGCCTCAAGTATCTTCGGGTCTCCTCAAATGACCCCTTGCTACCACCACCACCTTTGGAGCTTCTCGTGGTAGGGGATGCTCAAGCTATCGTTGTAGTACTCGTGTTGATAAAATAAGGATAAAGAAATAATTTTATATATATTATATTTAATTAAGTAATCCATTGATGAAATATTTAGTATTAATTTGAAATAATATTGAAAATTTTGTTGAAAAGAGTTAAAATTTTTTGAAGAAGAAAGTACTGAAAAAAATTTGAAATTTGAAGTTGAAATGGAAGAATTTTGAAAAAAAATTATGGACTAAAGTTGAGGAAAATAATTAAAAAATAAATTTTTGAAAGAAAAATAAATTTTTATATTTCTCTATAATTTTTATAAAATTTTTGGAAGGAAGAAAATATAAAAAATTTATTTTTAAAGAGAAAATGGTAAACTTATAATTATATAATGGTAAAATAATAATTTTTAAATAATGAAAAAACTATAAATAACTAATAAAAAATATGTAAATTATATTTAAAAAAATTCTTAGACTTTACGAAGTGGCAATGTAAGACTGTTAAATATAAGACAATTTTATAGGACATGTAAGACTGTTTTGAAGATGTTCCTTTTTTATTTATTATACTACCATTTTTGTTTTGATTCAAGCTCTGAAAAGTAAACAAATTATATAGGGACCACTCCACTTGGAGGATGGACAGCGTTGTTTGCCATGTTGTGAAATCCATATGGGTTGTGGTCAATTTTTTAGAGGCGGAGATGTTGGGTGAGGTATTGAGTGTAAGTCTTTTAAATATGTTGGGGTATTTTAAAATTTTAATAAAATAAAAATAATAAATTAATTAGAATATTAAGAATAAAAATAATTTTAATTAATTAATTTTTATCAAAATTTAATACTTTACTAACTCTCTATAGTGTAATAATTATAATTTTATAAATATTTATATATAAATTATATGGAGTATAACTTATATTTTTATATTGGTATAACTTGTAAGTGATTAATTAAATAGTTTGTAATTATTATTAAACTAGATAACATGTAATATATATTTATGAAGTGTAACAATATCATAACAAGAACACTATCTTAATGGTTAAGATCTATGACCTAAATTCGAGTCTTTAACTTGCATTTTTTTCTAAATTTTAAGTTTTTTAAAAAAACTTCACTTGACATACGCCCGAGACACAAAAATTACGCCTTGGGCGCTCGGGCGAACACTCAAACAATAAAAGCGAGCGCCTAATAGATAAAACACCTAAATGGGGACATTCCAAGACGTTTTTGGTCAATCTCACCCTGATACTCACCCCGAGTGCGCCCTACCAACGCCTTATAATACATTAGTTGTGATTTTTTTGGGCCCTTTCATACTACCTTGTGGAAAAATTGATCCTGTAGTTAGCTTCAACTGAGAGATCAATGAGAAACTCTTCGGGTACCATTTGTGTAGCATTTAAGAATGATTCAGCTTGCTTTTTTGGGCAATCTTTTGGGTTTCAAAAGCCTGTGATGACTTTTGAATGACTGATTACTTTTGAATGGGAAGAAAATTTTCTATCAAATTTATTGCTTTGCAAGTAATTGCCTGTGATGATTTGCAAACATTGGTTACTAGCAATTATAATAGTGTTTTCTTTTTTATTAAGTTTGATTATTTCTTTATCACACATACAAGAATGTATACATTTCTAAGCTAGAGATTGATTCAAGTTAATGAGACCAAAGATCTCAAAAGTAATTCATTAATTTGAAAATTATTTTCACTATGTCCCTGCAATTCTCGGGTGTATACTATATACTAATAAATGCTATAAAGATTGAATAAATCATGACTATTTTTTAGCAGTGTTTGAAAAGCTATTTAAAACATGATGGTCTATGATGTTCTAGGGTTATTTTCCTCCTCACACTATGTTTGAAAGTTCAAAGGGAAAGGAAAGGAAGGCGAAAGAAAGATAAATTTGAAAAGGATTGAAAAGAAAAGTGAAAAACTTATCTTGTTTGGGAGTTTTATATGATACGAGAGAGTAAAAGAGGATAAACACGTTCTCTCGTTATTGAAAACCTTACAAACTCTTTAATTTGGAGGGTTACAGAGAAATCCTCAATGCCCTCTCCCATTTACGAAAAAAAAAAACTTTCAGACAAGGTTTTTAAATTAACCCTTCTTTACTTTCCCTTTATCATCAAAAGTCCCCTCCCAAACATAGTGAAGGAAAAGAAAAAAAAGGAAAAAAAGGATGTCAGTAGCACTAGACACAATAGAACAAGGGCGGAGAGAGGGGGGACAAGAGGGGCCCAAGATCCCCCTAGATTTTTGAAAAGTACGCTTCCATGTTATCTGTTGTGCATTGCTTCATGTAGACCACTTGCTATCTTTCTTATTGATCCTCACAAAGAGAAACTAGTGATTTTTTAATGTGTAGATTTCAGTGTCTTAATGAAGAAATAATCAAATCACATAAAAATTATTTACAGTTTACTAGAGGGGAAATTATTTTGGCCATCAACTTGTGGGTCTTATTTGGTTTTAATTTAATAAAAACAAACTTTTAATTAGTTTTTTTATTCACTATAAAAGTAAAAAAAAAAATTCAATTCATTGATCCTTTAATTTAATTTTTTAATAAGTGATCGTTTTCATCCATTTTTATGATAAAAAATAGAAACAACAACAAATTGAAAAGTAAGGGAACGGTTCTAATTTGAGGTTACACGTGTGGCTTTTATTTGTTTTGGTTGAAACACATTTACTATGGAACTTGCATCTCTAATGCTTAACACGTGATCTTTATCAACAAGTGATATAAACAAATTTACAATTTGGGTTCAAATTGAAACTATCTTGATTTGTTAAGCATTAATTTTTCTTGTTAATAACCATATAGACGGATTGGACTTTTCTCATTTTTATAATTTGTGTTTTTTTACCTTTTCTTTTAATTTAACTAATAAAAAAACATGTTAATTTGATCAAGAAAAAATGAATACTTATTTACTAAACTAAAATATTGAATATTATCTAAATTGAAAATTTTGAAAATTAAAGTTTGGAAAAAAATTACTGAAATTTTTTATAGTAAACATCATCACAGTTTATTTCTATTTAATGAAATAATGACGAGTATAATTTAAAATGTGAAAATTTATATATATATTTTTTTTAATGTTATGAGTTAATTAATCATATACACTAATATATACTTTAGCTACATTACATATTACTCCTCTCCGTAAAAATTTAAAGAAAGTGAGTGCCAAGTTCTTAACTATTTTGCAGAAAAGAAACATCTAAAGACAAGCATACCTGAATGAAGTATCTACGAGGAATAATACAGGTTTTTTTTTTTTTTTTACCACAATTGGAGCATTTATAAGTTTTGAATAATCCATGACCACCAGTAACAGCTCTGTTTCAGAGCTAGTTGGGTAAAATTTTCTTTGAACATGACTGATGTATTTTGAAAATGAATTATCATGATGTAGTCGTTTTAACTAAGTTGACGTTTCGAGTGTAGAAGAAAAACTTTATGGATTTGGGTAATGACAGTCGTTATTGTTCAGACGGTGGTTGTTTCAATGATAATAAGAGCTGTAAAAATCTAGTAGTTATAAGATTATATATAGTAGTTTATTTGGCTAGAAGTATTCATTTTTATTTTTTTAAAGTAAAATTGAATATTTTTTTAATATTATAGAACTTGAATGGTAAGTTTTATGTATATAATTATATAAATATATTAATATATCGACTTAAATTAGAGGTGGCAAACATGTGGGTCGGGTCAATCGGATCGGGTTTGGGTCATTTCGAGTTCGAGCGTATTGGGTTTCAGGTCATGACTGGTTGGGTCGGGTCAATAAAACATATATTTATGCTTAATTAAAAAATATTTTATTTACATATAATGAGACTAAACGAGTTACATTGTCAAATACGTGAAAATTGATTAATAATAAATAAATACTTAATTTTTAAAATAATATATTTAATTTTTTAATGCAATATGCAATGTTATGATTCTTAATATCAAAATTCAGTTTTAAATGATCTCAGGTCCACAAAGTTATTCTCACTAGTAACGTCTTATAACAAATTTTGAAGATTAAATTTCATATAATCATTTCATTCAATTCTATTTTTTCAGGATAATTAAAAATAAAATTTTATTGTGACTTGAAGAATAATGAAAAATTTATTATTTTTCTCGATTTTTTATTTGAAATTAATCAGATTATTCATATTAATAAAATATTAAATCATTATGTAAATTAATAATTAATTAATTTTGGAGGACGCAACTAAAAATATAACAGAATTTACCATTTATTTGAAGCTAAAAAATAACATATTAAATTTTGTTTAAAAAATGCACTAATTTGTACTGTATGACACGAGGCTCAAAAGAGCTGCGCAGCTCAAGAAAAGGACATTTGACCAATGACCATAACATAATATAATAAAAAAGGGGAAATCTGCAGATTTATTTCCTCTGTTGGACTCACTAACAACCTTCTCTAAATTCTCATTGTACATAGTTAGCTAGGTAGGCCAAGGCAAAGTGGCAAACCCCAACAACATAAAAGGAAAACAAGCCATCTATAATATATATGGTCCAACTTCAAAGAGGTCAATCATAATCTTAAGAGAAAGGCTGTTTTTTTTTTGTTACATAAAAAGTGGTTCTTATTGGTTAAGAATTAAGACCACCCAGTAGTGGTGGTTCCTGAACATTATTTTAAAAAAAAAGTTATGCTTACTTTTTCACACTCATTCATACCATAAGTTTTTTTATCTACTGTTTTTAGGTTCATCCTATCATTTTCTTGGTGCCTCATTGTGCCTTGAAGGACCACAAAGTTGTGTGAGTATTAATTATATAGAATACCTTTCCTTTTCTCCACATGGTAATCATTTAATCTGCACCTTGGGTGAAAAACACAGCACCAGTGCACCACTACCTGTCATATTTGACCTTTCTGTTAGTACCATTTACATTCTCATCAATATGAGAGTGACAATTATCACAAACAAGAAAAAGAAATTTCCCTTTTTCTTTTCACCATACAAGAATCTGAAGAACCTACCTTTGTCAGGTGAGACATATGTATTTATAACTATTAGCAGTTATGCAAGCTTGATGACGCAATAGCATCATTAGCAAGAAAAGAAAGATAATTCTTCTTTTAGCTTCATTAATTTTCCTCTAGAGCTCAGCAGAAATTCATGCAGAGTTAAACTCTGCTTTGGTCAAAATTTATGGCTGCTAAATGTTAGTGCTTCTCAGCTACTGCCAGTCTGTGAGTGTTACATCTTTTCCTATTCATGTGAAATCAAACTTCTTCAGGATTCTTTTCCCTTTCTTTTTCCTACTGTTACTCTTTTGATTTAAAAGCCATGATTCTCCTATTGCCTCTTGTGTTCTCAGTATGAAGATATGAACTTCGTATTTTTTTTTTTATTTTTAGAGTTGGTGCATAGTTAGATCTGTAAAACCGTCGACGAACACGGCATTTCGCTCCCAGGTGAGGACAACTATCGAATCGTTCACTTTTTTTTTCTTCCATGTTCTTTGAGCACTTAGATTTCACTTCTTTAAAAAATAATTGTTGTATATTTTGACTATTTTGGTCATTAAGAAGAACAAACCTGGTTCTGGGTCTCGGCCATGCTAGTAAAATTGTTGTTTTTTTAGCCTGGACTTATAATTGTTTATATCTGGATATTCATGGGTAGTTGCTTATATTTTTTGGTCAATTGTTTATTTCCTTGTTGTGGAGACTATATATAATATTGGGTTTCGGTTTGTAAATTCCTTTCTCACTGATCCTTTCTTCATTTTCTGTACATCAGAGAGGTCTCCTGAAATGCAATTCACTATGAACATTGTATGGTTACTGATGTTGATGATAATTGTCAATGGATGCTCTCTCAATGTAGTTGGTACAAATGTTTCTACGAGACCAGATGTTGTGAACATTGGGGCTGTTTTCACATTTGATTCGATTGTTGGCAGAGTTGCAAAAATTGCTTTAGAAGCTGCAGTTGAAGATGTGAATTCCAGTCCATTTGTTCTCAGGGAAACTAAGCTCAATCTTATAATGCAGGACACTAGCTTTGATGGATTTTTGGGTTTTGTTGAAAGTGAGTACTTTTTTCATCTCTCACTTGTTAATTCACAAGTTCTTATATTTTTCTTTTCTTTACAAATTATTCATTCACCGGTTAGGCTATGATTGGGTAGAGAGGAAAGTGAGAGGAAAGAAAAATGTGAAGAAAAGAAAAGTAAACTTTCCTCTCTGTGTTTGGTTGATGGGATGGAGAAGTACAAAGAACGAAGAAAAAGACAAACAAATTTAGCCCATCTTACTTTTCACTCTTCAATCCTCTCAATTTGGGAGGATTGACAATTATACCGGCATTCAGTTGTATAAAATTTTCTAGTTTTGCATGAAAATGCTGCATTTGGTAAGCATTTTTAAATTTTCTACAATTGAAACGCCGGCCTGAATCATCCCATTTTCTTTCCTCCCACATTTCTTTCTTATTGAAAAGTGGTTTACTCTTCCTTTTCTTTCCTCTGCATCTTCCTTCGTCCCACTTTTCCTCTTTACCAGTTATAGCCTTTGAGTGAATTTCTGAGTGTTTTTTTAGAGTGAGTGTTGATTTCATTACTGATAACAGCTTTACAGTTCATGGAGAGTGACACAGTGGCCATAATAGGCCCTCAGTCTTCAACAACAGCTCATGTAGTATCTAGTGTTGCAAATGAGCTTTATGTACCTCTACTGTCATTCTCAGCTTTAGATCCTACATTGTCTTCACTTCAATTCCCATTTTTCGTCAGGACTTCACAGAATGATCTGTATCAGATGGCTGCAATAGCAAATATTGTTGACCATTACGAATGGAGAGAGGTGATAGCAATCTATGGAGATGATGATAGTGGCAGAAATGGGATTGCTGCCTTAGGGGATAAGCTATCCGAGAAACAATGCAAAATCTCATACAAAGTACCTTTGAGCCCTGAAGCAACCAGAGATGATATCACTGACATGTTGGTTAAGGTTGCTTTAACTGAATCTAGGATTATAGTAGTTCACACTTCTGATGATTTGGGTTTAATGATTTTCAATGTGGCTAAAAATCTTGGGATGATGGGATCTGGGTATGTATGGATAGCTACTCTTTGGCTCTCTACTGTTCTTGATACTAATTCTCCTCTCTCCCCCGAGACCATGGATGATATTCAAGGAGTTCTTACATTGCGTATGCACACTCCGGATTCAACCCTCAAAAGGAATTTTGTTTCTAGATGGACCAACTTGACAATTGAAAAGAGTAAGACTGCTGCAGGTAAGGTCCCTGTTGGGTTAAGTACTCCTGGTCTATATGCCTACGACACTGTTTGGTTGCTTGCTCATGCCATTGATGAATTTTTCACTCTGGGAGGAAACATTTCCTTCTCAAATGATTCTAGGTTATCTGAGCTGCGCGGCGGAAACTTGCATCTTGATGCTTTGAGCATTTTCAATGGAGGGAAGCTGTTGCTTCGAAACATTTTAGAGGTCGATATGATTGGTTTAACAGGAAAAATCAAGTTTACTTCAGATGGGAATCTTATTCATCCAGCATATCAAGTCATCAATGTGCTTGGCACTGGTTATAGGAGGATTGGTTATTGGTCTAATCATTCTGGTTTATCAGTTGTGCCTCCGGAAATGCTTTACGCGAAACCAGCTAATCATTCGAGTTCAAACCAAAAACTTTACAGTGTCATCTGGCCTGGACAGACAATACAAAAGCCTCGCGGATGGGTGTTTCCTAACAATGGAAGGCATTTGAGAATTGGAGTACCAAATCGTGCTACTTTTCATGAGTTTATCTCTGTAGGAGGCAATGAGATGATCACTGGGTACTGCATTGATGTGTTTACTGCTGCACTGAACTTGTTGCCATATGCAGTCCCATATAAGCTAATTCCATTCGGGGATGGCCATACCAATCCAAGTAATACTGAGCTTGTACGTTTGATCACAGCCGGAGTGAGTACTATAAACCCAAAACCTTTAGGGTGTGTTCAGTTATAAAAAAATTCTTCAGTTTTCCACAAAAATATGCTTTCCAAATGCAAAATTTTCTTGCAAAGCTAGAGAAATTTTTACAACTGAATGAATCTTTTATGCTTCAGAAGGTTTATGGATGCTTTTCTGATTCTCTTTACTTTTTATTTTATTTTATTTCCAAACAGTTCTATGATGCAGCAATAGGTGACATTGCAATCATCACAAACCGAACAAAGATGGTGGATTTTACGCAGCCCTATGTTGAGTCTGGATTAGTTGTGGTGGCTCCAGTTAGGAAGTTGAATTCTAATGCTTGGGCATTCTTAAGGCCATTCACTCCAACAATGTGGGGTGTTACAGCTATCTCTTTCCTTATAGTGGGGGCAGTTGTTTTGATTTTGGAGCATAGATTGAATGATGATTTCAGAGGCCCCCCAAAAAAACAAGTTGCCACTATGTTATGGTGAGTGGTTATATGTTTCTCAAATTCATTTCAGAGCATCATTAGTTACATGACACTTCTGTTTGGATCAAGGGAGAGGAGAGGTAAAGAGAGGATACGAGTACCTTTCCAAATCCTCTTGCTTTCTCTCATTTCTTCAAGTTGCTCTCCCTACAAACTCCCAATCAAGGGAGAATTAAAAAAAACTGTAGTTTCGAGGGGATAAGGTTATCCTTCCAAAACCTTTCCTTTTCATTAACACTATGTTTGGATGATGAAAGAGAGAGTAAAGGAGAAAGTATGGATGTAAAGTATAGGAAAGGAGAGAAGCAGATTTGGATGATTATACAGAAAGCAGAGTAACCAATTCATCCTTATTTCTCTAATTTGGCAGAATTTATAGAACGGGGTCTAAAGGGGATTTGAAGGAGTAAGCGTACCCCTCCAAATCCTCTCTCCTCACTAAAAAATGTCCGAACAAGGGTACATATATCCTCACTCTCCCCGCATCCTAACATGCTATAAAAAAGCTTCCAAACAATAGGGTATATTTATCCCTCCATTTCCTTTCCCCTCGTTTCCTCTCATTTCCCTTTATCCAAACACCTACATATGTTCTTTTTTTCCCATTAATCAGTTGGCAGATGAGAATCAACCAAAGAACACTTTGATGGTGTCTTATCTGAATTCTTTTTTTTTTTTTTTTGTTTGTATCGCAGGTTTAGCTTTTCAACTCTGTTCTTTGCTCACAGTAAGTAATACTGGTTTAATTATTTCTCCTTTAACCCCATGAGTACAAAAGCAATATCCATTGAACTTATGAAGCTGCTCCCTTTTTCGGTTTGGTGCAGAGGAAAATACTGTCAGTGCCCTCGGTCGGTTAGTGCTAATTATATGGCTATTTGTGGTTCTTATAATCAATTCAAGCTACACTGCTAGTCTCACCTCAATCCTCACAGTGCAACAACTTTCTTCACCCGTCAAAGGCATTGAAAGTTTAATATCAAGCAATGAACCCATTGGGTATCCGCAGGGATCATTTGCTCTAAATTATTTGATTGATGAACTCGGAATCCATGAATCAAGACTCATTCCTCTTCACTCACCAGAAAAATATGCTAAGGCCTTGAAAGATGGTCCTGAAAAGGGCGGCGTTGCCGCAGTGGTTGATGAGCACCCGTATATAGAGCTCTTCCTCTCATCCAGATGTGAATTCAGTATAGTAGGCAAACAGTTCACTAAAAATGGGTGGGGATTTGTAAGTACTTTTCATAGTTAATAGTACTTTTCATAATTGGTGTTAGTAACTTACTAGTAACTTAGGCTGGGATTGGTAGTGGAAAAGTGGTGGGAAGGAAGAGGATGAGGAAAGAAAAATGAGTGAAAATCATTTTTCTATCATTTGGTAGAAAAAAAGTAAGAGGATCGATATTTTCTTTCTATATGTTTTGTCCTTTTTCTTCTTTCTTTTCATTTTTCCATCGTCCTTTTTCTTTTCTCTCCTTTATTCCTCCTGCTTTTCTTTTCCTGCCACTTCTCTCTCATACCGGTCATAGCCCTTTATCTTCGACCAACAACAGCAGAACTGATGCTAGTATGCAAATGAGAGCAGAATTTGCATCTCTATATATTTGTTTCTCCCTTTTTATTTCAATTTTATCTCAAATGATTTGTTTTTATCGGTTTGGGGATGTGATAGCTTTTGTGCAACACAAAATTTTAATTAAGGGGTTCAAATAGCAGTACTCATTCATATAATTGGATATCATTGTTGCCTTGTAGACTAATATGATTGTTTGGCTTTGTTGCAAATTGAATCATCAGGCATTTCCACGGGACTCGGCATTAGTAGTTGACATATCAACTGCGATTTTGAAGCTTTCAGAGAATGGAGATTTGCAGAGGATCCATGACAAGTGGTTGTTGAGAAGTGCTTGCACTTTACAAGGTGCAAAGTTGGAAGTGGATAGGCTACAGCTTAAGAGCTTTTGGGGTCTGTTTTTGCTATGTGGATTAGCTTGTCTGCTTGCTCTCTTTGTACATTTGCTGCTGATGATGCGCCAATTCAGTCGCCATTACCCTGATCAGGAATTTGGGTCTTCTGGCAGATCGGCACGTATTCAAACATTTCTTTCATTTGCTGATGAAAAGGAAGAGGAAGTTAAACATCGCTCCAAGAGAAGGCAACTGGAAAAAGCCACCTCTAATACAACTGAAGATGGATCAATAAACGGTTCCAGCTCCAAGAGAAGAAGCATTGAATTTGCTTAAAATAAAAGCCTCTCTTAAAGGGTCCAACTCTGGTGCCTTGCCTATACTCAAAGCAACTAGTAAATCTTGACACCTACTGTAATTTAGTTTAAATTTGATGGTCACAAGTAATGTTAGGTAAAACAGATCATACATTATTATATTACAGCTAAATTTACAGTAGTTATATATTTAGCTTTATTAATCATCATCAAAACATATGTAAAACTGATATAAACTTCGAAGTTCATGTAATATTATAGTAATAATATTATTATTTTAAAAAGTCCAAGAAACTGAGGCTAAGCTGTCTGTTGTTGAGGCGCAATAAACTTGACTTCAAGAGCTTCACTAATGCAGTACGGAAATATCTGAATCTAAGACCACCTGACCCTAAACTAGCACACGGTTCAAGTTCAAGTTGACATCTTCCATTTAGTCTAAATGGGCTAGATTCAGGATGTTGATAAAAATGGTCAACAGCACTTACAGTAGCAAGATGGCCCCCAAGAAGGCGCTTGCTAATGCTCAAATCAGAAAACAAAAAGAACTTTCCTTAATTATCAACACATTTTGAGGCTTTAAGTCTCGATGAATGATACCCAATTCATGCAAGTGAGCAATCCCAAAAACCATGTTCCTGTGTTTAACAATACAGAAAAGAAAATTAAGAAGATAGAAAAATTGAATTCAAATGTTGCATAAAGTTCTATAGAACATGAAAGATTACAATTTCTATTCACATAACTCTTGACTTGCATGTATAGCCCATGCCTAAAGCATAGAAATTCACATATTGAATGTGTATTTCATTCACCCATGCACCAAATTTGGGGGAAATTTTAAAAGATCTCAAGCGTAACTTGTACCACTGTTAACAATAATTTGAAATAATTGTCTCCTAGTTATGATGTTAAGCCTTCATGTAAAAGAATAAGAGTTCATATTTTTGTTATTAATCACGTACAAGACTTAGCTCATTTATGAAAAACTAGTTTGTAATAATCATTTTATAATAGCAAAATTCACCCCGAGAAAAGTTTCTCAATATTTTTTTGTAATTTTCTATTTTTTGATAATGAGCCATGAAATGATGGGTAATGGGTGCGTGATAGACGGAGTCGGTCCACACAGAAGAAAAAAGAAAGACAAAGCAGACTTTGGTGTCTTAATTATTAGGCTGTGTTTCGGACAAAGTTGCAAAAACGGCTAGGCAAGTATTGGTAAACCTCCTCTCCTCAATTAATGCCATAATGTAAGTTTTTTTACTTCTTTATTCCAACTCCACGCGGTAATAGCTGTTTTCACCATTAATTACTCTCTCATTTTCTCTTCCAAATCCTCCTTTCTTTCAAGTTATATCTTTAGTCCCTTAATTTTATCATGTGTCAATTTAATTTTAATATCTTGACAATTTTCGCATTAACGAGAAAAAAAAATAGAATTAAAGTTTCTTATATAAAAAATTAAAAAATAATTACTAAGTCAATAGATCTAGCATTTTAATTGAAGTAATATCTTTCCTTATATAATAAACGGAGCTTAAACATACTCACAAACTGTTTTATATAATAAACAGAGCTCAAAATAAATATATATATTTTTATTTATGTTCTATATGTCGAAATTTATATACCCAAGCTTGAAAATAAGGGTTAGTTGTGCTCGAATCCATAGAGCAAACTCTAAGCCGATTTGAGTTTGAGCTTAATCAAGTTCAAACTCGAAAAAATAAATACAAAGCGAATCCGAATATGAATTTTTATGCTCAATTCGATCCCTAAATGATTTGAGTATCCAAAAGCTCTACTCAATTCGACTTGTGCTTACTTAGAAATTTATGTATAAGAAAATTAATCTAAACTGTTATCCAAAGTTACTACTAATCGATTTGAAATTAAATTATTATTTTTTAATGATTATTTAAAAAAAATTAAAAGAGATTGAATCACTGTGGTTTGCATGCAAAGATGAACATGCAACATATCTGTAACAACAGTTTCATACCAGATTTTGTTCTTTAACCTCACTTTGTTATCTAGAGGATGATAATTTGAGGATGATATTGCTTTAATTTAAAACGTTAGGGATAAAAGTGACATACTTAATAAAATTTGCTAGTTAGGGACTAAATGTAAAATTTACCCTTTAAGAAAATAAAAATAAACGTTATTATTGGAGTATAAAAAACAAAAAGAGAAAACATAAAATACACTATTGACTCTCTTTTATACCAAGACCGCTTCATCCTTTTTATTTATTAGCGCGTTGTATCCGTAGTGGCAGCACTGCTTCATTATCCACACCAGTCGCCACCCACAGCACGGTAGGCGGCCATAGTCGCTGATCGAAGTCTCTTCTCTCTGTTTTCTCTCTCTCTCTCTCTCTCTTGGTGTACCCAAATTATAGGTACATGCAATTAAAGCTCTCTTTTTCTAACCTTTCGTCCATTATTATAAAGGCCCCACCCATCACCTACAGGCTACAGGGAAAGAATAATTTTCGTTTTACGCTAATTGGCATCCTCTCTCTGTCTCTTTCTCTGTTCTAAGACTGAATTGAAAATGAGAATCAATGTGTTCCTCCTCTCGCTGTGGTTGCTGGTTGAAAATAGAGTGGCTATTGTGGCATCCTCATCGGAGAGTACTGAGAATCAGAGGAAGCTTGATCAAACACCCACATGGGCTGTTGCTGGTGTCTGTGCTGTTATCATCATCATCTCCATCTCCTTGGAAAAGGTTCTCCATAAACTTGGAACGGTGTGTTTCTTTTCTTTTCTTTTTCTTTTTTCTGTTTTCTGTTTTCTGTTTTTTATACACAATTAATTACTGGATGGCGTTTCCTCTTGTTTTTTTTAACTCTCCTCAACATGGGTTTTGTTTCTTTATACCTAATCTTCGTTTTCTTTGCATACGTATGTTCATCTCACTTTTTTTCTTTCTTTCTATAATCAGTTTTATTTTATTTTGGGAATTTATTTGTTGATTCAATTCTTCGATTTAGTTTATGGTGTTTTTATTCGTTTCACTCTTTCTGGGTAGCTGGGGGATTAGATTGTTAATACCATACTTAGCGATTTTTCCAATTTCCCTGTGAAAAAAGGTTCTTTTGGGCCTGAAAAAATGAAAGCAGTAAAAATTCCTTCCTTTCTCCGTTTCGAATTTGATTAGTTTATCCATTGAATCTCTACTTTCTCTGTTTTTTTTTCTTTGGTGTTAAGGATTTTAATGAGAGATAAACCACTTTTCTTTTCTTTTGCTTTTTTTAATAGCACTTTTATCTAACTAATCCGCTGTTATCTAATTATCTTATAAGTTGTAGTAACTAGAAATCCAATCCCATGATGTGGTTGTATTGGGTCCCTGTAATTGATGCTACTTCCCGTTAAACTTTTTTTTCCCCTTCAATTCAGTGGTTTACAGAGAGGCACAAGAGAGCTCTGTTTGAAGCCTTGGAGAAGGTTAAAGCTGGTAAGACTAAAATTTTATGATTATGATTCTCCTTTTTTGAGGCAAGAAAATAATTTCAAAAAAAATTTTACTCCTTTTATTTTGAACTTTTTGATTCTCTCTGTTTTTTTTTATTGGTTTTTTGGAATCTGTAAATTAGTGATTAGTGATGTGCATTTGACTTTTTGACATAATTATTTGCAGAGCTGATGGTTTTAGGATTTATTTCACTACTCCTGACTTTTGGGCAGAAGTACATTCTCAAAATCTGTATTTCTTCAAATGTTGCAAACACCATGTTGCCATGCCGGTCCAATGAAAAAAGTAGTAAAAGCGAGGAGGAAAATCGCCGGAAACTCCTCTGGTTTGAGCGTAGATTTTTATCTACCGATACTACTACAAAGTGCAAGGAGGTCAGTTTATATGTTGACTTATTCTTTGCTTATTGAGTTTTGGCTTCTTGATTGGTAGGTAGGAAGTGGTAAAAGGCTTGATAGACATTGATGTTGTTGCTGGCTTAAAATGTATGTATATTGTGTGAGGTGGCCTTCTGTAGTGGATACAAGGGCTTGAATATTATGTTGACAGCCAGTAAATAAAATATTATACTGGTAACATAACCAAAAAATGACTTTTTAATAATTTCTTTTTGGGAATGAGGGTTTGGTGGTAGATAAACCAAGCTAATCTTAATATGAAATTTAATGCATCAAGATGTATCTCTTTTCATGCTTCTATCAACTGAATCAACCTTCTTATATGTTAGGATATCCACATGTGAGTTATCTCACATCTGAAATAAATAAAAAATAAGAGTCGGTTATATACATAGTTTGGGTCCAATACTCATGAGCTTAAACTTTTGAGTTATATTGGCGTCTATCCATTTATATCAAACTTGTATTCGTGTGATCTCCCACCGTGAATACTATAATGACTTCATAGCTGCAGACAAGAAGTGAAATTCAATTAGTTTGATGGAAGAAAGTCATGAAAATATGTGCAAACTATATCTGATGGTTATGTTGTTCGGATTCCTAGATAAGTAAATTTCATTTTTTAAAACTTTTATTTAACAATTATCAAGCTATTGATTTCTGTTGTTACCAAGTTACTATACAGTTTTGCATCTGCATCCTTATTGCTACTCCCATGGGCTCTCCCTTCTAATGCTAATGTCTTTTATCGAAGAATGCAAGTTGTTGATAATGGGTGTTTAACTTTATCCACATAGTGCCTTTATTTGTAATAGAAACCCCTAAATTCCATTTAGATTTACTTAATAATCCTCCAACGTATAGATTTGTACTCGCGCGTCCTGATATGTGCTCCCTTGCATTTATATTTCTAGGAATTAATTTTGCTAGTCACTTCTACTGGATCATGATATTTAGAAAGGATCTTAATTTTGTCTTTGATCAGTGTATGACATGTTGTATTTCTCAAATAGTAACTTATCAGATCTTTTTTGTAGGGATATGAACCACTTATATCTGTTGATGGATTGCATGAGTTACACATCATCATATTCTTCTTAGCAGTCTTTCACGTCGTGTACAGTGCTGTTACTATGATGCTCGGAAGATTAAAGGTACAAGATGTTTATTTGAATCTTTGCATTTCTACGCTTCATTCTTATGCCACATCTATGTTAGAAAGGGCAAAGTTTCTTGTGCTTACACTAATCTTCTGAGGCTCCTCACTGCATTTGAGAGATCCTGTAACTGTAAATCTTAGATATGTGACCGTACCAAAGTTCTTGAATGTAAGATGTGGTATTAATAGGTTCTATAATGACTGAATAACGGGTTACAGCTTTGGTAGTGACTAAAGGGAAAATTGAATAAAGGGTCTCATGTTCAGCTGCAGTACATTCAACATTGTATCATATAGGTCGAAATTGGAATGATATCTCTGCTCATTTTATTTTGTTTTAGGTCTAGGTATTCTTGCTTGTTATTGGATAATTAGGCTCATTTCAGTTGCTCCATGCTAATGGGAGAGCAAAACCACTATAAAGATAATCAACATTAATTTTTCTTTTGAAGTACACAGTCTGGCCAAATTATGGCTTTTAAAGACTTGAGCTGGACCCTTTCAATCTTTTCAAAATTACGGTTTTTAAATCAAGCTCAGACTAGCCAATTGGTCAAAAGTAGTTCTCTTCTCTGTGCGCATCTCAAATTAGACGAACTTGATGACAACACTCTGCCGTAAAAATCAATTTCTTTGTGGTATTTAGGGTGTTAATTTTTTATGATAATATTTTATGACTGAAAGTGGCTTTGAACAGACTCGTGGCTGGAAAAAATGGGAGCTAGAGACTACAACCCATGACTATGAGTTTTCAAATGGTATATTATCTGGTGATAAAGAAAGATTCTTTCCTTTTTTGATTGCTTGAAAATTTGCAGTTCATTACTCTTGAGTATGATTTGCCAAGTGGTATATTTCTTAATACCTGCCTCTACATGCCATCTTGGAACTGATGTGGATATACTTTTATGCGCAGATCCTTCTAGATTCAGGCTTACTCACGAGACATCTTTTGTGAGGGCACACACTAGTTTCTGGACCAGGATTCCATTCTTCTTTTATATTGTAAGAAATGTTTCCTTTAGGCTGCAGATTTTTATTTTTATGATAAATAAAATAGTATAGTTTGTTCAATGAGTTGAGGCACAAATGATGTGAGACTGAGCGGAAGATTTCAAGCTCAACCACAAAAGTTCCAGTTATTCCCTTTAAAATGAGCTTAATGTGTGAAAGGATGCCAAGATGGATGAGTCGACAAATTGGGAATGACTGCTTTTGTAAAGAGAAATTGCACAATTATTGAATAAAAGTGAAAATTTGAGTGAGTGCTGTAGTCATGTGCAGTGACGATTAATGGGTAAAAAGAATGAAAAGACATGGTTGCATCTATAATGAAAAACATGACGGTCTAACTTTTGGTTGATTTAGCCTCGATAATGTAGAATTGCTAACTGGAATCAACTGACCGACCCTTACTAGTAAAGATAAAAAGTTTTTTGAGTTTGGTTACTGCTTAGTAGTCTTAACTATTTTAATATATAAGGTTACATATTTTCTATATAAATGAATATTAAACTTCTTAAAATATAAACTATTGCAGGGATGCTTCTTTCGACAGTTTTTCAGGTCTGTCTCGAGGTCTGACTACTTGACATTGCGCAACGGATTCATCTCTGTGAGTGTTCAATCGCACAACTAGTAGTATTTGATGTTAGATTGTCATTCTTATTTTCCTGATGCTGTATTTATAGGTTCATTTAGCTCCAGGAAGTAAATTTGACTTCCAAAAATATCTCAAAAGATCATTAGAGGATGACTTCAAGGTGGTCGTAGGAGTAAGGTGATAGACTTTCTATATACCTGTGTTCTTTTTTTATTCAGTTATAGTTTATGGTTTCATATGACACCTTTGTGTGATTTACAGTCCGGTTTTGTGGGCGTCCTTTGTGGTTTTCTTGCTCATAAATGTTAATGGTAAGACAATTTTTCCTTGGAAAAGCCGTTCAAGTGAATAAATCTGAACTCCCTAACTGAATTTCAAGTTGGTATTTGTTTGTAATATATTTTCTGCCTTTCAGGATGGCACTCTTTGTTTTGGGCTTCCTTAATCCCTGTGATTGTAAGAGATCTTTTCTCAGTCATGAATTTTCAGAATGATTGAAAATCTTAGAAATCTTACTATTTGACTGGTTACAGATAGTCTTAGCTGTTGGGACAAAGCTCCAGGCCATTTTGACGAAGATGGCCCTTGAAATCATAGAAAGGCATGCAGTTGTCCAGGGGATTCCTCTTGTTCAAACCTCAGACAAATATTTTTGGTTTGGTCGGCCTCAATTGATTCTTCATCTCCTCCATTTTGCTTTGTTTCAGGTACTTAGCAGCCTCTATTATTGCAGGTTCTTAGCATTAGGATTACCATGATTAGAATGGAATGATTACTTTAAATTTTGGTTGTATCCAATAATGCAATTCTTTTCCTTTTTTTTTCTTCTATGTCTCATACCTCTGGCACATCATCAGAGACGTGACAAAGGGACCCAGACTTTAGATCTCTTCTTTATGGTGGGAATGTTCAAAATTTATTTTTCCTTGCCACAAACTTTATGTATGCTGGGAAAAATGATCCTAAATCTATAGTAGAGATATAATCCTAGTCTATGTTACCCGACTCCAGTATGTGTCCGAGTGTCAAACTCATCTATTTTTTGCGAGGTTTTGTAAGTTTTCCTTTGGTTTGGCGTGTCAAAGGTAAGGATCCATATTTGGAGTGTCATGTCCAATACGAGTACAATAAGATAAAGTGAATACTCCAAATAACATAGATCCTAGTAGCTATTCTCGATGCTGACTGCCAAATCTATGCATGATTGGAAATTTTAAGAGATTTTTTCATTCATACTTATTGAACTTTCCTCTTTGTGCTACTTTCTAATTGGTCTTTTTTGGGCTTGCAGAATGCATTCCAGATAACATATTTCTTTTGGATATGGGTAATGATTAACTGTTCTAATCTAACTTTGCTATCCCTTCTAGCTTTTCTTTCTAGTTTCATTATTGCTAATACTTTTTACTCTGTTGTAACAATTTTTGTCTTATGCAGTATTCCTATGGGTTGAATTCTTGCTTCCATGATAATATCAAGCTTGCCATATTAAAGGTTGCTCTGGGGTAAGCTTTTCTTCCATACTCACTAGTCAGAACAACCTATAGATATTGTTACTATGCAGGTATATTTTGATATGATACTCTTGTTGGGAAACCACCTTGGATAATGCCCAAGAGGTGATCTTCCAAACACTCAAGTCTGGAGTGACTTGTATAAGAAAAGAAACAGCAACCAGTCAAAGCAAGAAAGAAAAGAACACAAGAAATTTGTTGACGAGGTTCGGCAATGTGCCTACGTCCCCGTGAGCTCCTTCGAGGTCTCTGCACTATCTTATCAATGGAGTTCTTTACAATCAGCAACACCCTTCCAAGAACTCACAGGTTCTTGAAGAACAAAAGAAGAAGAAGAAGAAGAAGAAAGTAATAAGAACTAACCCTAGAATTTTCACAAGAAAATTTCCCTTACAAGCCCTTGAATCCCTTTCTATTCTACTCTCTCTTTCTAAACAACCAGCCTCTCTACAGAATCTCTCTTGAGTTTAGTGTCTTTGCACTCTTACAATTGATCTCACTTTCAATCACAAGTTATTCCTCACATTTCACATTGTTTTTTAGATTGAAGCTAGGTGACCCTTTATAGTGCACCAACTTCTTGACCAATCTTGAGGGTCAATATCCACCTTTAGATCTTGAGTACCAATCAACCTTAGCCCTTCATCAATCCTAAGTGATGTTGTGCGTTTTGAACATGCCTCACGCACCTAACAAAAGGCTGAACCAAATGGACCATGTGTGCCTTCAAGCCGCGGCCTAAATCAGGGCAAGCCGCGACCTGAAGAAGGGCTGAAGCACCTCCTCTTATCACCTTTCTGGGCGCCGCGGCCTGGGGGAGTCTGAGCCGTGGCGCACACTAGTGCTGAGCCTCCTCCATGTTGGGCGCCGCGGCCTGGAAAGAGCTGGGCCGCGGCCTGACCTGGTGTGCACACATTCTTTAACATACTGATCTTTTCCTCCTTCCTTGCAACCGTTTAATGCTAAGACAAATACCAACAACTCTGTTGACCAGAGCTCTGCTGTCCTTTAGAGACGCGCAGGGGGACATTTTAGTTAGATACTAACACCATGGCCTTAATAGGTCTTGTAGAGGATTTTATAGGTTAAAAATTGCTTAATTTTCTGTTAAGATCTAAAATAGATTACCTTGTTATTAAACTCTTGCTGGGGTTTTTACAGGGTAGGGGTCCTACTTCTCTGCAGCTACATCACACTTCCACTATATGCCCTTGTAACTCAGGTACCTTAATTTTTCCTGTCAAAAGTTATTTCCTTTAGTGTGTGACATTCCGTGAAAGAATATTATCAACAAGTAGCTTTCCCTTGTGAAATTGACATAAATAATGGAGAGTTGAGACACATTTGAGGACTAATTTTCCGATTTCAAGTTCCTCATTTGATGCCACCCTCATGCTTTCACTAGTGAAGCAAAATGTTTGTGTCTGTGCATGGGTGAAATGCACTTCTTTTTTTTTTATATGGCAGAAGAGAAAAACTAAGATCATTAATATTTTTCTGTTACATGTACAAATCATAATCTTCCTAAATTTAGAGGACGGGAGAGTGGAAAATGGGAAAGAAAAGAAACGAGACCATTATTTTACCAATTTATCTTCATTTTAATCCCCACATTAACATTAACGTTTAACATTATGAAAGATATAATGGTAAAACTAAATCTATTTGTATTTTCTTTCCTATCATTTTTCCACTGTAGTAAACAAAGAAAAAAGAAAACTATTTTCTCTCCTTCTAGTTTTCCATCCTCTACTAAACACATGAAGAAAAAAGTCAAATTTTTTAGTTTTCTATCGTCTCACTTTTCTCTCTTACTAAACACTCCCTCCTTAAGATATATTCTTTGAATAATAAGTAGCATTAGTAGAGCTTATTTTGTCTATATTTTGTAAAATAAGATCTGATTGATTGGATAATATTTGTTATGGTGGACACTTGCAGATGGGTTCAAAGATGAAGAGATCCATCTTTGATGAACAGACATCGAAAGCCCTAAAGAAGTGGCACATGGCTGTGAAAAAGAAGCATGGGAAGGGAGGAAAGACCCCCACTAGGACCTTGGGTGGAACTGCAAGCCCAACTCCTTCAAAACTTAACTCTTCAGGAGCCTCGCTGCACCGTTTCAAAACTACTGGTCACTCGAGCCATTCTTACACCACTTATGATGACCATGACGCGTCTGATCTTGAAGCTGAACCTTCATCTCCCACATCATCAACAAGCGATTATATCATAAGAGTGGATCATGATGGTCAAGCAACTGAGATAAATGAAACCCATCGTGAGGTAGAGACTAGCAATGAAGACGACTTCTCATTCGTCAAGCCTGTCCCTGTTAAAGATACAAGATGAAAGCGCTCGTGGTTGCTCTAATGCAGGCAGTGGCAGGTAAAACAGGCTGTCTGCATAATTGCATTCTGTTCTATAAATTCTGTTAACATGTATTGATGAGGAAAAGAAAAGGAAATTTCTTACTGTAATGCGGCCAGATAGGGATTTTTTTGTTTGTATATTTAAGTTGTTTAAAAATTAGCTGTTGTTAAATTTAATATAGGTCTTGCCTTTTTATGCTAATCGATCTAGATGTTTGTTTTATGGTTCAATTGCTAATTCAGATGGAACACTTTTGGTTCTGTTTGGGAGTCAAAAGTGAATTTAAGAGAGTTTATGGTGAAACAATTGTACAACTAAAAACTAATCAGTGATATGTAAAAATTATGTTAAAAGAACTGTCAAATTAAAAATTAATAAAAACTTAGATCTTAATAATCTACTTTTAGTTTCAGATTTTTTACAAAAACCTGTTTTTTTTTTTTAAGTGTTTGGTTTAATTTCTATTTCTTGGAAGCCAAAATCTCTGAAGAAGCTAAGTTATAAGGTGATAGAGAGGAGAAGTTGAAAGAAATAAGATAAGTTATAATTATCAATTCTTTCAAATTTGTAAAACTAAATAATGAAAAGTAAATTGTATTTTTTTTTCCTTTTTCTTCTTCACACTCTTTTTCCTTATCAATTACAACAGTAAGAAACTCATGAGATATATACTCCTAAAGTTCGGTGTTTGGTTGCTAACGGGAAAAGGCCAGTGTTCATAGTTGGTGTCTCAACACCCTTTTCTCTATTTGGAATAAGGTGAATATTTAATAATTGAAAAATGAGAAAAACAGTACAGTAGAGACAACAAAAGAAAAGCTTCAGCCCCCAATTCTCAACTAAACTGGCAATAAGGTGATCAAACCCTAGAATCTTGTCTCTAGCATTCTTAACAATTAAGTCGCAGTGTGCACAATTTACCTTTAAACCTTTTTTATTAAACTTGGTTCACACTACTTGTCCTACGAATTTGAGGAAAACTTTTGCAAGTGCATTAAAGTGTTCTAGAGAAATGCTTTCTCCATCACTAACAGATAAGATTTTTAGGTGTACATATGAATTTTGCACATGCGAGAATCTCAACCATCAATCACATCCAACTTTGCATTATCATCGAAGGTTAAGCTTTTGTCAAGTCGCTGTCAGTACTAGTACTCCTCATACAAGAGTATCCTCGATGCTACCAACTTTGGCCTTTTACTTTAGGGCTTATCCATGACACTTTATCTCCCTCTCTCTCTCTCTCTCTCTCTCTCTAAAAAACTGTTGCATGTGTAGTCCCATTTCATATGGATGGAGAAATTTTGTGTCTCATGTCTTATAAAACTTTTTAAAATTCCTCCTATCATACCATTCTATTTATTAATTTATATTTTTAATCAGATAGTACGATATGATTAAATGAGCTTTAGTATAAAGATAGAAAATTAAAAAAAAAAGGTAATTATAACTTTTGTTTAATTGAATGAAAAAGTAAGACGAAAGAGATATGTAATATCAAATTTATTATTATATTTTTTTTATGATGTTAGTTTGATGGGTTAAATAAAAATAAATTAATAAAATAATAATTTTATCTCTTTTATTTATTTTTTTTTAGTTTGTAAAATTTAAAAATATTATGATTTGCATATAAAAAAAATATAATCAATTCTCTATATTCTCTCATTTTTTTTTTGATAAGAGAAAATTTTTCCATTTTTCATTCATCTAACCTATTCTTTTCTACTGCTTTTTATTCTTTTTATTAAACACATTTTGCATGTTCAAAAAATGTTAACATCAATTGCAATTAATGAACATTCGCACTTTTAATTGCGTTTATGAATTACATGTAAAAACCTCAGCCGTTAATTGCGATTTAAAAATAAAAATGTTAAAACAAACTGAAGTGATACCACCCAAGACCTTATCCTTAGAATTCAAACGCACCTACTCACCCATTATCATCACCATACCGAGTAGGGATTTAAGCTAAATTACATTTAAAGTAAAAAAAAATTGTTTTAAGAATTTAAACAAATTGATTTAAGACATTTCAAAGGGCGCCTATATATACCACTGAAACAGAAGTATCCAATACCGTCACCACATCACCTGATTTCTCCTTTAACCTCATTACCAATATTCAACATAATACTACTCTGCTTACTTATATGAGAAGACGATGACACGTTCTCCAAGAATCCTGCAGGACGGCTCAAACCCGTTGGCGGCGGCGGCTCCACCTCCAGACCTAAATGTGGCAGTTGAATCAGACTTGGTTGTCATATTAGCGGGTCTGTTGTGCGCATTGATATGCGTTGTGGGGCTCATGGCTGTGTCTCGGTGCGCTTGGCTCCGCCGAACCATCAACCCTTCTCTGTCTCCTCCACAGAGGCAGGGCTCAGTACCCAATAAAGGACTTAAGAAGAAAGTTCTTCAATCCCTCCCCAAATTCACATACACGTCTTCCACTTCCTCTTCTCCTGTAATTAGTGATGATTATTATAATTTTCATGGCGGGGCCAAGTTGGCATCAAAAGAAACGGAGTGTGCTATTTGTTTGGGTGAGTTCGAGGAAGGAGACGAGATCAGGGTTTTGCCGCAGTGTGGCCATGCCTTCCACGTGGCTTGCATAGACACGTGGCTTAGGTCCCACTCTTCTTGCCCTTCCTGCCGTCAGATCCTCGTCGTCGCCACGTGTCACCGATGTCATCGCTTCCCTGCTTTCACTTCCTCCTCTGCTGCTGCTGAGGTTCAACTCAAAGCCAGAGAAGATAATCAATCGGCTATTATCAACATTAATAATAATCATAGCATTGCTGCTTTCTTGCCTTGACATGAAGCAAATCATATTCAAGGCTTTCTCTTTGTGTTTATAATGTAAAATCAGTTTGCAAGGTGAATGTTCAAGATTTATCTTTTTCCTCAATTTTTATTTTAAGGGTTTAGTTACTGATAAAATTTAAAATAATATTACATTTAGTTTTGTATTTTAATATCTATTTATATTTTAAAAACGATTAATTTATCGTTTGTGTTTTAGATATGTGTATAATAAACTATGATAATTCTAATGAAATTAATATCGCACATAAAAATATTGACTATTAAATAATAAAAAATTGATCAAGATTTATGTGTGCGTTGTATCAATTTCGTTAAAATTATTACTAAAAATTTATTAGACACATGCTTCAAATGTAAAAGGTAAATTGATCGTTTTTAAAATGTAAAGTATATATTGAAATACAAGACAAAATGTAAGAGTGTTTGATTATAATAACTTTAAAATAATAAATAAATTATTTTTTATGCATAATTTTCGTTCTTTTAGTTTTTTTTTCATATTTTAAGATGCATGTTTGAAAGGAAAAGTGAAAAAATAAATAACTAGGGAGGGAAGGAAAAAAAAAAAAAGGAGTGAATTGATGTTTTTAATTTTTTTTAGGTGCACATGTTATAAACCTCTTGAATTGTAAAATTTGATTGATTGAAGAAGGTAGGTTAAAATAAATTAATATTTTATACCATTTATTTCATAATCTTTATCAAAAGCGCTATGAATATCAACTTTATTATTTTTCTATTATTTCTTTTTTCCCCTTCACCCCCTTCTTTCCTTTCACATTTTCTTCTCTATCACAACACAATGTACTCCCTTTGTTGTAAGTATTATTTCCATTATCAAAGCTCCTCTCTTGTCATTCAAGCATCAACAAGGTTTCTTTGCATCCTTTTTAGAGAAGGAAAAGAAGAAAATCAACTCCTAAAAAAATTGTCACTTTATTTTCAAAAAGGAAAGAGTGTAATTATCGAATCTCATTTTCATGCCTAAACATGAGTCTCAACAACACTAATTGAAGTAATAATAATTAAAAGCATTTAGCGTGTGCGCCCACGAGGATCCAATGTTCCTTGTTTTCTTTTTCACTATCGATTGTATTGGGATTATTCTGCAATATACGATGATAAGTTGTCATCAATCAAACAGAACTACACAAAATTGTTTATTAGAGAACTTTCATTAGTATAAATTTTCATACCTTGAGCTTCAGGTCGGTGTAAATACTTCCGCCGTCATCTTCTCAAGTCTCAAAGGCACTCGAAATAACCAAACAATAATAATGATTTTATGGCGTTGAAAAGCAAGCCACCCAAAAAAGTAGATACCTTTGCCAACTCTTCCACTTTTATCCAATCTAAATGAATCCAAGTGTAAAACAGCACAATATCCCAGGTGAGCTCAACCAGGCTGATGTTGTCCTCTTTCACTTTTATCCTTGCACAAAGCATGGATTAGGGTCCACCTTGCAACCGAGGTTATCCTTTAACAGAGTACGGCTGTAAATATCTCATGGGTCATCTATCTTGTATGATAAAGTTGTAGCCGATATTTTTCTTCTTACAGCTAAACATGATTAGAAAGAGCACTAAAGCCAACATATAATAAATATCTCACGGGCCATCATTTAAGCTCAGAATCCCTTTAGACCTAATTCTGTGCTGGCTTGCCTGCTCTATTGTAACTTTCTAAAATCATAATCACAACTAGATACCTCCTCAGCATTGGGCATTCAAACCCCGATTTTCCATGCTAATATGGAAAAGAAAAAAAAAAAAAAGAAGAAAAGAGGCGACAGTTAAAAGATTCATCACTAGAGAATATCCAGCCTACCACAGAGTAAATTGTTCCTGAGATCTTTTCATTTGAAACAGAAATGCAAACGAAACTTTATTCATATGAAAAAGTGGCGCTTTCTCTACGCAGCAGTCTTGGACTTCTGCTTACAAAAACCCTGCCTACCATAAATCCGATATGCAAATGAAACTCAGAAAACATCACGATTGAAAATGCTTCATATATATATATATATATATAATCTGTCTCATTAACACAACCTTTAAATGGCTAAAATTTCCAGCATTCATGCACTCCGTTGCACCAAACCCAGAGGCAATTTCATAGCATTTATGTAGATCATAGGCTTTCTCAATAAAATGAAATTTCAATCACCCTCATACCGTGACCATTTGGATCATTGGTGGCTAACATTATGAGCAGGACTACATTTCTACCATATATGCCCACAGATTCAGCACGTAACAAAGTCATGGGCATTGATTCCTCCTGAACTAATATCTGCAGCAAACAAGAAGCAGAGAACAAAAGCAACCCAGCATATTATGAAAAACTAGCTCATCATTTCTTACTACTCTCATACAGATGATAAAGCTCTCTTTCCAAGACCACCTCTTAATGAGTGCAGGTCCAGGCATGAGATTCATGAATGAAAAATATTTTAAGTACTTACTCTACATAGTAATATCTCCTTCAATCAATCATATCCCATCCTCATTGTCACTGCCGTCCCCAAACATGGCAGCCATTTTCATGGCCAGATTTGCAGCCATTTCCCTCCGTTGAAAATCAGGCATCAACCTCAAGTTGTCCCGTATGTTCCCTATCTCAGACATCAGCTGTTCCAAATCCTCAAAGTCAAAATGTGTGCCCTCTTCTGATTCTGAGGCTTTGACAGATTGTTCTTCATTAGGCAGCACTCCCCTTTCAATCTCATTCTGCAATTCTGTCGTTGACATTGAGGGCTGCATCTCTTCTTTCTCAAATGTTGTTGAATTCTCTCGATCACATTCCGTGCTTGAATTATTATGAGAAACAGATCCTCCTGTGTCTGGGACTGTGTTAATTCCATTTGCAGAAACCCATCTCTCATCGGTATCATCCCATGGTTCAGCTGAACCCACAGATAGCACTTCATATTCAAATTCATAATCTGATTCTTCTTCTGACAACTCTGAGCACAGAGCATTAGAACATTTAGCAGTCCAGTTAATAAGTCAGAACTCAAAAAATGAAAAAAGGAGGCATTTATTAACCTTCTTTCTCAGGTAATGATGGTTCAGTTATCTTATCGCCAGATTTTAGGACCAATCCAGGCCACATATGAGCAGAAAGAGCACCATAGAGACGCTCAACTCCTTGTGAATCCCCATCAACTGACAAACCTGAAAAGAACAGCTTCATTACATCACTAATGCCTACAGAAATATCAAGAAAATAAGGTATTACTCATAGCACAGAAGTGTAAGCTGATAAGACTCTTTGTGTAATGTTACGCACTAAAGAGCTCATGTTTAACACTTTCGAATATACAGAGTGGTTTTTTATTTCTTCTGATTGTCAGCATTGAGCATCCACCAAAAGATGGATGCACACACAGACACACGATCTTCCCAGCCTGCATGAATAATTCCAGCCTTAAGCATAAAAGAAGCGCACATGAAGAGGCACACCTCACTTCCACTTGGTATGAAAATACTGGCTTTGAGCATGAAGAGGAAAACATCTCTCTCACACACACACACACATGCACCTTGAAACACTGGCATTCAAGCAAGCTACAACATAATCATCAATACTATATATATCTAGTCTAATGGAAAATTGGCAAAACAGAAAGGGTCATGTGATTTTCCATAATAACTAAAATTAGCTACTTAACTCACGGCAGGTGATAAGCCTTACATTTGTCAAAATCAGCATTAGAAGCACAAGCTTCAATGAATTCAATATTGTGTTCACAGCACCATTCCAAACAGGACTTCTTAATCTCCCACGATGGTTCTTCATCCCCCAATAGACTACTTCCTTCAGCTTCAGAAATTCCATACTCAGCAACAGCTGAATAAGGATCAGCGGAGGAGTCTGCAAGCTTCAGCAGATGTCGTCTATATTCAGCATGAACTGGATGACCTGGAACAATATCCACTTTGTTCCCAATGCACAATAATATATCAAACTTACTAATATCAGTATGAGAGACCCAATCCTGAAGTGCAACAAAGGTCGATAGCTGCACATAATAAAATGTAAAGCATCAAGAACTATAGTATACGCTTGCACTTTGTTGACGAATATTGAAGCATTCACGACTTTCAATAATGCAGAAGTTACTTATGATAAGAGGCTAACATCACTCATGTCAAAGACCAGAACCAAGGCATCCAGCTGATCAAAGATTGGCAGGCTCTCAATAGAAAACCCATCATGAATATGTGCCATCCATACAGAAACATCAGCTGTGTAATACTTTGTGTTAATAGTCCACCTGTTTACATAAAGGCACCACGTTTTATTAATACATTATTCAGAAGATCCCAAAAAAGAATATTATTTAAGTACTAGTGTACTACTACTATTTTAAGGAATATGAATTTTTTTTGATAAGTTATTTTAAGGAATATGAATTACTCCTATAAAACATTAGTTGCTGGAGAAACAATCTTTAGTCAACATACCCATGGACAACTACTTCGGATGATGATTCAGGGGCATCTTCAAAATCCACAGAGAGTAATTCTACAATAAACATATAGTTTAAGTGATTGCCTGCATCTGCATAACTATATGACCAAATTTTGAATAGTTGAAGCTTAAGAAAACAAGCTATAGTAATACTATAACATTAAGGTGACAGCAGATGTCCTGCATTACTAACTTCAAGTCTCTTTGTGCAATGACACAATCTACACAAGCAAAATTTTCCTAGAAACAACATTAACATTTAAAAATTTCTGATGCAACAAGTTTGGTGCAAGAATAGAAGTAACACTACAAAGTCAAATAGGCTCACAAAATGAAATTTGAGCATGTTTGGTACGCTCATTGAAACATACAATGGAATCAAAATTATATAGAATTAAGTGTACCAAGCATGATCATGATTCTAGACGATGAAAGAATTCCACAACTTTTTTTATGAAATTCATTTGCAAATTCATAGTCTATTATGTCCAGAAAGTTAAAGGAGGCATTTAGTTGTGGAAAATTTTCATCTATATATGTTTTTAACAATTTCTTCAACAATTTGGACGATCTCAACACAAATTGAAAAACAACATTTCTCCTTCTAATATAATATTTGAAAAGTTAGAAAACCATTTTTTTTGTTTCCCACTTTTCTAATATTATGTTGGAAAGAGAAATATTGTTTTCCAAATTATGTTAAGGATGTCCAAATTATTGATGAAAGTGTTTGGGAAAAAATGAAAAGTTTCCACAACTAAACTCATCCTAAAAGATTTTGGAATTCATTGTGAATGAGTTCATTATGGAATTGAGTAAGCTAATGATAAATCAAGAGTTTGCAAATCAAATGAATTCCATACTTCATTTGATTCCAAATGACGGGCAAAAGTAGAGAAATTTAACAAGGCAACTAGGGAAACATACATTTTAAGTTTAATTATTTGCTTTTCTTCAATAAATTAATAGAGAAGTGCGAAAATTCAATTCTTTTGAAAAAGCAAAAGGCTTAAGTGGAAATTATTTGCAACAAAATTCAAAATCCCAAACAACAACAACATATTGTTTGAACAATGACTTATCAAAAAATATTGTTTGAACAATGAAAAGTTAATCCCCTAAGCTGATCGCCAATAAACCAGACATCGCAACTTAAAAGTTGACACAGACTCATACACAGATCCATTACATAGATTAGGTAGGCTTCATTTCAAGCAACAAAAATCAACATCGATCGACGTGAAGAGAAAGTGAGTGAGAGAAAGAGAGTTACGGGAGAGGAGGGTCCGTTTGCCGACGTTGGAAGATCCGACGATAAATATCCCCGGCCGGGTCTGCAGAGAGCTCCGATCCGATGCTTCCATTTTTCCGTTCATCTCTTTTGCTCCAAATCGCTATTTCTATTAAAGGAAAAATATTATCAGATATTTCTATTTTCGTAACCCTAGAGGACAAATAAGAGAAAGAGAGAGATATAATCGGCAATTGCAGCAGTTAAACAGACGACTGCGCGTCGGGTGTGCAGCTTAGATCTCCTCTTCTCGTCTACCTTAAGGGGTTATTCAACTACCAGCCGTAATACGCCAATGTCAACATTTTCCACACATCAAAAGTTCAATGAACTGCTTGCCGTTTCTTTTTCTGAAACGAACCACCTGGCGGAAGCTGGACCAATCATAAACGCACTCTAAGGTATTGTTAAACGAAACTATCATTTTAACACGCAGATTTACTTTTTCATGATATTAAACGGTAAAATTGTATTACAGGAAATAATTCGACTAACAAAATAAAAACAATAAAAATACTTTTAAGTTTACAACCCAAAAAAATAGAATATCATGAAAGATAGAAAAGATGATATGAGTGTTGTTTGCATACGTAAACTTAAAACTATTCTTATTATTTTTTATTTTGTTAATTTCATTATTTGTTTAATGTAATTCTATTGTTTAATTTTATAAAAGAGTAAATTAACACGTGCTTATTAGAATGATAGTTTTGTTTAATCCGATAAAAGAACATATCAACACGCACTGCACACGTATTAAGATATTAGTATTTCATTTAATCCGATAAAAAAAAACAGTTCAAAAGCTTTTTTTTTTTGTTTAATTTGTGCAGCATCTGTATTTAGTTCATAGATTTTTTATTTTTTACTACATGGAGTTTCACCAAGCCGATATGGATCTGTAATTATACTTGATGCACGGGTTTGGTTTAATTATAGTTTTGAAATAAGTTTTTTTATGCTTGATACGAAGAATGAAAATTTTTATAAAGCTAAGTTGAAGCATATTTAATTTATAAGTACCCCCAAAGTTGTGAAAGTTAATTAGAAGCATACATATCATAAGTGAAATTTAAAAAGATTTAAAAAAAACCATTGGCTACTATGCCAAATATGAAATTATGTGAGCATAAATTAACTACAATTTACTTGCAGAACTGGTAAGCTATATCTATCAAGTCTTCATCAAGAAAGGTGTCACCATGGATAGTGACTCCCCCTTCCATCAACATAAATTTTATCTCCACCTTTGATCATGAGAGCAGATAACATACGATAAATAATGTCTCCCTTACGTTTGAATCCTGGTGTTTCACGCCTCCTGTAAAAAAAAAAACAATTTCCTAAACTAAACACTCAAAACTGTTTCTGCTGGTAATATTTAAGATTAAAAGGCTGAATAAGATATGAAATTAAGGCTCCAAGTATCTGTGCATAAGCCTTGAAATGCCTCAAACAAACCACTCAAGAATTGGACAACTAAGTAATATGCCAATAAACGACAATAAGCATGATTAATACATAAGCCATCAAGGTTTTTATTTTAACAAACGCATAATCCAATACATTACAGATTATCTTATTCTGCTATAGACCCTTACAGAACTAAAGAAGAAGTGAATCAATGCTGAAGTATTTCATCACAGCACACAAAAAGAAACAAAGAATCATAACTTTAGAAGTACTTTATTACAGCACACAAAAACTTAGCTATTTACTATTCACTGTTAAATAAATTCACCTGAATAACTTTAACTAACCCTTCTTTTTATAACTAAATAACTTTAACTAACATGAAGCAAAAAGGATCTAACATTTTCCTATAGTTTTCTTTTTACCTTTTTTTTCCTCTCTTTCAAACAATGAATAATTTATCATATTCTAATGTTCTCTATCTGCAAATCAATGATTTAAAATTTACATTCAGCGTATTCTTGTTTTTTTTCACACACCCCACCCAAGCATAATAAAACTGGGAGTAATAGAGAAGGAAATGAACCATAAATACATCAAAGACATTGGTTCTTTCAAAAGTATGAGCTGAAATTCCATGCGGTAAGTAGAATAAAGCATGTTCTCCATTCCTGCACAGAAAAAAAAAAATAGATTGTTTCTTTGAGAAAAAGAAATCGTGATTGTGACTATGATCAAAACACTGTCAAAGTGCACAAAATGAAAAAGCAACACCCAACAAACTTATACACATGAAAATCATTCCATCACAAAACAACTGGTCCGAAAATTTGAAGCAAGCCAAACTCGGTAACAAATCAAGTTGAAGTAATACAGTATCCAAAGTACGATTGCTACTAAATGACCATCCCAAAGATGTAACAGGCAACTGACATATAAAAAAAATGGACCCCGCCATTTTTTTGAATTTTCCTGTAAAGAAAGCAAGTTTATGGGTCCTTAAATTTACATATATGAAGGGATTAAAAACATCTATGTCAGACCTCACCTTTATTATTTGTTTGAGTAGATGCAATCAAATACTTCATATCAGACTCGAGAACTATGAGGGATGTATTTATGATTAAGCTAGCATGAAAACAAAAATTTAAGCTTGCTCTTCTTGTATGGGAAATTGAGCAGAAATAACCTCCTAGTTTTTGTATTTATATTGAATTTTTTTCTAATCGAGATGTATCAATTTCATACTGCACAAAAACTATAAGATAGAGAGATAAACCTGCAATAAAAGAGAGATGATAAAGCCCTAACTCAGTCTGTTATAATTAACTTGAATCAAAGGCCTAAAATTAAGGAACATGTAAGAGTGTTCCTTTTAATCTCATGCAAGAGGACAAATACCTCTTCAACTACCACCTCAGTTATTCTGCTATCTTGTATTTCGTTAACCACTTAATTTATTAACTTCAAGCTCAAAATTCTTATTCATGATTTTTTATTCAAACTTACAATGAATTACCTTTAAAAAACAACTCGCAACTAGTCATAATTGAGAAGATCAATGGCGATGTCTTGTGACTAAACGGTTTGGTACCTTTTCATATCCTCTTGAGCAAGGTAATGTATACATGTATAAACCCAAAAACTAATAAGAAGGCAAAAAACCATACCTGAATCAATAATGAAGATGGGTATGAAATGTCTCAGCGAAACATAGCATACCTGGAAGGTATGAGAGGGAGATGATGATTGAGATGTTCTTATTCAGTTTTAAAAGTGTCTGCAAGTCTTCTATACATATATGAACTAAAATACCAAATAAGAAGGGAAAAAAAAGAAGGCAAACCTGAAACAGTAATGCAGATGGATTTGGTGCAATTTGAAAGAGAAAAAAATGGAATAAAAACCATAGAACTGCTTCATTATAGCCTGTAGCTTTCCACTTAATTAGGAAAACGAAAGGTCTATGGAATTAGAGGTCTACAAAGTGAACCATGTATTATGCTCAGTTGGAATAAGGTTAAAGGCACAATGGTCAAAATAAAAGACTACAACTAATCAGAGACCACATGAAATCTTTATCTCTCAAACCAAACAAACAAACAAATCGCGCTGTTTCAATTCGTCCTCAACTCGTCATGAATAACTAACCCAATTTGAAAAATTAAACATTAATTTGAAAGAATTATACCTGATTACTGGTTTTTCATCCAAGAATAGAGAGAGAGGGAAAAGAGTCGTTCTTTTGAGGAATCAAAACGAAAGAAGTGAAGAATTGGAAATTACACGCAGAACACCTGCAAATTAACTAAGAAACAATGAAAGAAATAACCAAACCCTGAATAAAATATACATACAGCAGTATATGTAAACAAACAAAGAAAAATGATCATCCTAGAAGAACACTGAAGAAAATGAGAAATATAGGAAGTGGAAAACATGAGGAATAAGTGAATGAATTTTGTTCTTCTTTTTTTTTAAAAAAAGAAAAGAAAACCCATGTAGGTCAATCATATTTGAATTTTGAAAACCTAATTGGATGAGATAAAAGGTGAAGAGTATGGTGAGAGAGAAAGGAGAACCAGGCAATCAATATACTCGTTACAGCTCCAACAATCTTCAAAGAAAAGAACTCAAGCTCACAACCCCAAAATAAAGATAGTGAAGGAGATTCTCTCTCAAATTCGCACATTTGAAACCAAATTAAAACTACAAAATGGAAGCAATAAGTAATATGAAGGATCATAACGAATATTTTCACAAAAATTTCCCTCAAAAAGAAAACCTATGTTGATCAATCATATTTGAATTTTGAAAACTTAATGGGATGAGATAAAAGGGGAAGAATATGGTGAGAGAGAGGAGAACCAGGCAATCAATATACTCCTTACAGCTCCAACAATCTTCAAAGAAAAGAACTCAAGCTCACAACTTCAAAATAAAGACAGTGAAGGAGATTCTCTCTAAATTCACACATTCAAAAACCAAATTAAAACTACAAAATGGAAGCAATAACAAATATGAAGGATCCTAACAAATATTTTTCACAAAAATTTCCCTTCAATTTCTCAATTTCCATACAAAAATTGAGATAAAAAACAGAGGTAAGTAAATCAGTATCTGATCGACCAATTTATGAAGAGCACATAAGCCAAGAAAACACCAACTGAAATCTAGTGACAAATTCAACATGAAATTCAATTAAGGAAAAAAAATCAAAACTTGAAACCAAAGTCAAAATTAGACGGCAAGAAAGCAAAGTGATTCCATATGAGAACCATAGCTAACACAACGAAATCTAATACCATATGTAAATTATAAGGAAAAGGTAAAGAGGAATGCAAAATAATTGCAGTAAAAGAAAAAAAATGACCGAACAACATGCAACAACTTTTTTTTCGAAAAAGAAAATAAAGGAAAATGATAACCTTTCTTACCATGGATTAGCTTTCCATCTTCCTGCTGTTTTTCCGACTGGAGTTTGATACCTTTACTCCTCTGCAGGCAAGCTTGTTCTTCTGCGATATTTCCGCGTGGATGACCGATTGATGCTCTGTGGATGTAGATCACCTGGGGGCCCTTTGGAGATAAGCCTGACGCTGCTAGGCCAGATATAGCTAAGCTGACCATCTATCTGCCCTAAAAGCAAGAGCTTGGAAAACGGGTGCCAGCAGTTCGGTCAACACACTGCGAATATTTCCATACAAAAATTGAGACAAAAAAATAGTAGTAACCTGAACATAAGCCAAGAAAACACCAGCTGAAATTAAGGAAAAGAATCAAAACTTGAAACCAAAGTCAAAATTAGACTGCAAGAAGGCAAATGCAATTTGGCTGAAGAACTGTAAGATTTCTTCGACGAAAAGATCAGTTCGCTGAAGAAGATTCGTAAACACTAGAGTTTAGGTACATGAAGATGAACAGGATGATGGTTCAAAAACGTACCTGGTCTCATGTTTAATCCGAGAGAAGATAAAGAGAGTGCAAAAAATTAACCGTTAATAATTGCAAGTCTGCAAGAGGGAGAGTTGTTCACAGGCTGGAGTTGATAGAACATGAGAGACGTGAGGTGTAAGAGAGTGAGAGTGGAGTCGGGGTGAATTTTGGAAATTTGATTTATTACCTGATGACATCAAAAATTAATAATGATTAAGGTATTTTCGTTTTTAAAAGATTAAAAATTACGATTTTAAACTTAATGGTAAAAATTATAAATAATTATATCATTTTTTTTCTTTAAAAAAAAGACATCAAAAAAGTCTGTCTTGTTTTATTAATAATAATATATAGATATATATTTATGTTATTAGTGTACACTAATGAACAAAAAGTATTTAAAATCACATTAAAATTTATTTATAATTTTAAAATCTCAATGCATTTATGCAAAAAATTATTTTATTTAAATATTTTCATATATTTCATATTATTTTATTTTATCAATTTTTTTTATATATTTTTAAGAGCAAAAATTGTAAAATTACATTTTTGTAGAGCAAAATACATATAATATAGTAAAAAAAAACCTTAAAAAATGGGGGAAGGGTTTGGACCCCATTGGAAAGAGTTGTTCCACCAATGTATATAGGCAACTTCAATTAGATTAGGAAACCTAATGAATTAGTCAATGGGTTAGAATTATTGTCCATATTATTGATGATGTTAGTATGCAACTTCGATATATAGAAATTAGAAAGATAAATTATCGTTTTAATTTTAAAAAATTATTATTTAGAAAAGATGATTTTTATGACGGTTAATTCGGATGATCAAAATGAAGACTCTAAACCTTTACCATATCAATCCATAAAAAAAAGATTTAGATGAAACATGGATAGATAAAGCAGTGAGGAATCTGCTCGAAATATTTTCTTACATCTTTTTTTTTTCCTTTTTTCTTTTGTCACATTTTTTAACTGTTGGATAGTAACTATTCCATCAATGAATTCTGATTCAACATGAATGTAGGCAAGGCCAAAGAGATACACAGATCCAAATTTTAATGTAAAAAACATCAAAAATTAACAAAAGAAGATGAAGAAAAGACAAGAAAAAATAAAACAATGAAGCAAAAACATAATACTGTGACTTAAACATGCACCATACAATCTATTTGAAGATAAACAGTTTGATCCTTAAAACAAAATTTTCATATCCATTTCATGTCATGAATATCAAGCACCCTTTTATCCTATAATCAAAACAACTTGTAGTTAAACTTCCTTTAGAAGAACAATTTCATTAGTCCATCTTAATTGGCAGCGCCAGCCTGCTTTGCACCCACAGCAAAGAATTCAGAGATGACCTCTAAGGGCATACCCTTTGTCTCAGGAACCTTCATAAACACAAAAATCCACGAGATGGTACATACAACAGCATAGATTCCAAACACGCCACCAAGGCCAAGGGAATTGAGCAAAACCGGAAGTGTGTAAGTGACAATGATATCTCCAGTCCAGAACGTGAGAGCGCATATAGTAATGCAAAGGCCGCGAACACTTGTAGGGAAGATCTCCGCGCAAATGATGTTAGGGATTGCCCCGAAACCCATCACAAAACAGCTTAAGTAGATCACAACACTCGCAGTCGAGATAGTAGCATTTACTGTGGTACTTATGTTAACAACAGAGCTAAAGACTAATGCAATGAGTGATACTATTAGGATAGGGATTGTTGAAAGCATTAGAAACCTGCAAGAAGAAATTGGAATTTATGGTTGGTTACTATGACAGTTCTTTGTTTTTAAAACCTGAAAACAGTTCTCTGACGCGAAAATACGTTTGGTTTGTGTTTTCATAAACAAGTTTTAGAAAATTGTTCTCGGAGAAAATTATTTTTGGAAAACAGGCTTGTTTTTGAAACTATCTTTTTGATGTTTTATATATTTGTTTTTATATTAGTTCTTAAAATAATAATTTAAAAGTGGATAATAAATTTTTGTATCATTAAATTGTATCCATTGTAATTAGATAGATTTAATTTTTCTTACAAAAATAACAGATTATCCAAACGTGTTTTAGTGGAAATAACAGAAAACTGTTTTTCTGTTCTTGTTTCAAAAGTATAGTTTTGAAAAACAAAAAACAGAAAACAAGTCCGTATTTCAATTGTACTAATAGAAAAGAATCCCAATTACCTTCTGCCAGAGACATCCATTAGTCTCATGGAAAGAAGGATGCATGGAAGCATCAACAACGTTGTGAAACCACTTATGAGCAGTGATGCAGAGTCTGAACCAATGCCTAAATTTGATAGAAGAACTGATACACCTGCTTGCTTTAGAATCTGAGGAGTGTAGTAGAGAACCCCATTTATACCAGCAAACTGCAAGAACAAGCAAAATTACACATCAGATTCATTAAGGGAAATGTTGGCAAAAGGCTGTCATGTAGTGAATACAAACTTACAGCTAATAAGCTTAACCTTTTGGCCTAGCTTTCCAAAGGATTTTAGTTTCCGAAAAACAAAAGTTAGGCCCAACACCCCAAAAAAACTGTTTTTGGGAGAATAAGAGTTGAAAATAGATTCAAGGAAGTTGAACTTTTTTATCATTTTGTAGTTTCGTAGCTCTTTAAACATAATTTTTAACAGACACTAAACAACTTTTAGCTCAACAACCATTTTACCAATAACAGTTTTAAAATCACTTTTGACTAACGACAGCTGCAGGTGCAGCTAGGCCAAACAGGAGTTTCTAAGTGGAGGGGAAAATAAAATAATTTTGCTCATAGTTTTATGATTATGAGAGAAAAAGCAGCACATTGCATATCAACATTTCATAAACTCAACTTTCCAGCCAAGAGAAATGTTAGTAAAACATAGATCATAAGGTTGTTTCTGATATCAGAAGCCAGAGTTGAGAAGAAAATAATCATATTGCGATTTTGTACTGCAAGGTAAGAAGTCTTCCGGAGTTGGGCAGTATATTACTACCCCAACTGAACAATATGATCAAAGTCTTATGCTTCAATCTACAATGATTAGAGGAAGAAATCCATATGATTATTGTTATGGAAGATACTGTGCAATTCATTCCAAATTTTCTGGTTGTGTTTATATATATAGAATAATAGTGGAATTCCATCCTAAGAAAAGATTTTAGCAATCCTTTCTAGGCCTACGCTTCTGAACCCTAATTTAAGTTAAATTTCATCAGGAAGGTAAAACAAAAACCTCATGACAAGGAAGAAGATCATTGTATAGAAGACTTGGAATGAGTAAATCAGTCTCATATTTAGACTTGATTGTGCAAAAGAAGTGAAATAATGGAATAAAAAATTATTTAGCATAAGCTGAAAACTTTACCTGCTGAAGTATTTGAATTCCTACTCCAACTAACAATGCGCGCTTGACTCCTGGTTCAAAAAGATCCCTCCAGCTTGGCCGTTTAGCGGCAGCTTCTGATGGGTGAACCAGTGTTGTTCCAGGCTGATGCTGACAGCTTCTATGCATGGAACAAAGAGCTGTCTGGCTGACCAGAGCTGCAGCCTGAATGTATTCCCCTTCTTCCTGAATGTCAGCACCATGGACTGAAACAAGAGATCCACGTCGAGATGCAGGGGCACCCTCCTGGTGAAGGTATATCCTCTGAAGTCCTCCTACCTTCTTCCCATCTTCACCTACCTTTTCTGACCATTTCCATGCCAGTTGCCAACCACCACCAATTCCCATGCTACTGCTTGTTTCATTTCCTTGCAATAGGCTGCTGTTGCGTCTAAACATGCTGCCAGAAGGGGCTGGTTGGAGTGGCGTATCCTTCTCTACGCCAGTGGCTTGACGCGAAAGCAAAGGGCTACGAAAATTCTCATGATCAGAATCATGAACAGCAGGATCTGATGCAAAGTCATCAGGATCCCTCTCAACATCCCAATTTTCTTGCGTCCTTCCTTGATTTCCTATCATACTGAACATACTGCCCATGTTTGAGAAAAATGTGCTTCGTGTTGTGCTTCCCATTTCAGAAGGGAGTTTCTCATGAACACTTCCAAAGAGAGTGACTAGAGGATCAATGATAGATGAACCGTGAACTAAGGTGCTTCCATGGCGGGACACCAGACCCAAATTACTCTGTCCAATCACAGGTTTGGCAATCCATGAGAGTCCCTCCTCTGGCCCATATAACCTGATATCATCTTTCTTGTTGGCTTCATGCTCATCACTTAGCTCATTGTCAGGGCCAATTATGTATTCTTCTATGTATGTTTCATGCCCAACACCAAGTCCTTCAACTAGCAAAGCCAACTCACCTACACATCAAAGGAGCTTTCGGTAACTAGCATCAATATGTCAATAACAGATAGAATTCAGTTGTAGAAAAATCTTTAGTTTCTCAAGAAAATTTTGCATTTGGAAAGCATACTTTTCATCGAATTTTTTTTCCTAATGGATCCTGGGAAAAGAAAAACATCTCTTTGTTTTGTTTGGGTGTCAAACTAAAAGTTAGAAGAAAATAACACTATAAAAAAAGCCAAGTGGAAAAAAAGTTCTTCAAATGAAACTTTTCTTTTTCATTTCCTTTCCGATTTTATTTTCCTTCACATTTTCCAAGATCCAAACATACTCTTACTAAGGGTGTGTTTGAATTGAGGGTGCAGGTACCCCTCCTTTCCTTTCCCCATTCCACTCAATTCAAACACAGGTTAAAGAAGTGGAAAAATTTTCAAAGCTAATAATCACAGTTCACTTTATTTTTCTCTTTTAAAATTATAAAAACAGTGCTTATGGATGAACCTGAAACATCTTCCCTGCCACGAAGCTTCTGCAAAACCATTTTCGCTTCAAGCATGCGCCCTTTGCTGACAAGCCACCTTGGGGATTCAGGCAAGAAAAGAACTGTTAACAGGAAATAAACAAGAGATGGAATAGATAGAACCCCAAGCATCAACCTCCAATTGGGTGAATCCTTCAATGACATCCCAAAAACCATGCAATATGAAAGGAACATTCCACCTGAACCACAGAATTGTGGGAAAGTATTCAATAGTCCCCTTATCTCTGATGGAGCTGTCTCTGATATGTAGATAGGAACCAAAGTAACAGCAAGACCAATCCCAAAACCATCTAGTAGCCTTGCCAATAGAAGAATATAAACATTAGGAGCCCACAACATTATCAGACCACCAAAAAAATATAGAACTGATGAGATTATCAGCATCGGCCGCCTTCCAACTGCGTCAGCTACCGGTCCCGAGAATGTTGTGATAAATGTAGCTCCAATCAGTGACATTGCTACAATGAGTCCTTCAGTTGTTGGTTCTTTTTCCAGATTGAATTCCTTCTTGATGTAAAGGACAGCTCCTGCAAATAACAACAACATTGAGACTCCTCGTGTAACAATAAATCATTTTTTTTTTCTTTTCTTATTTTTATAACCCACACATAGGCCTCGAACCTTTGTTCACTTGTTGGGCATACCAACACTCCAAAACGGACAGGATCATAGCAAAACGTCACTTAAGATACTTTGCATGAAGAAATCCTAATTGCGATTGTAAATCATTAAATGCTATACAAATGCAAATACAAACACAGATTCAGTAGGCCACTGCACAAACATAAAGTTTGGTTGCGTTTGGTTTTGGAAAAGGTTTTCTGTTTTTGCTTTCTATTTTCAGAGAATGAAAACCCTTTTTCATTTTTCTATTTCAGTTTTATCTTCTCATTCCATAGAAAATCGTTTTTCATTTTCTGAAAACAACTTTTTCTTTTCTTTTCTTTTCTTGAAAGTGGCCCCTTTTCATTTTCATATTTTAGAAAACATGTTTTGTCTTCAGCCACCAAATGTATTTTCACTCCTGCTTTCTATTATATACAAAGTAAAAACAGAAAAACAGGTTTGTTTTCCAAAATCAAATCAACCCTTAAATAATTGATCTGCAAAAGGCAGCAATCATAAGTATACCTGCAATGGTTGCATTGTCCCATCCTTGTAACAAATTCCCAATTGCAGCAGCTAGCGAAACGAGCACAGCTCCCATCTTTTTTCTCAGCTGATGAAAATTGCAACCGGCCTGGCCTCGAGCTGGGTTCAGATCACAGAGATTGAACTGTTTTTTTTCAGCAATTAATTACAATATCATCGGGCAACGTGGTATTGTTCACAATGGAATTGTCACATTGAACCTACATCACAATGTCAAGAAACTAATAAAAAAAAAGAATTCACTGCCTTATAGCAGACTTGTATTTGAGAAATTCACAATTATAGTTTATTTTGTTGAATGAAAGAAGGTACCTCTGGAGAGAGAGGTTGTAAGCATTTTTGATGATATTGATCACACAGACATATTGGACTATAAAGAATTTTTAAAGCCTGAAAATTGTAAGGAAGGAAACAATCAGAGATGAGAAAATGGATCCAAGCACCTGAGAATTGTAGTCAAGAATCTTATTGATTAACAAATCATATAAAATTAAGAGACAGAATATTGCATGAATTATAGTATTAAATGGGCAGAAACAAACCTTCCATATCAGATTGGATTTTGAGCAGTAAGTAACATTATACTTATAGGAGAGTTGAAGAAATGCATATGAAACCAAAAATGTTAAGGTTGGATTTTGATACATTCAAAAGGGCGATGTTTTGGGATCTTTTTCTGAAAATGTGAGTCACTAAGTTTGAAGTAGTAACTGTATCCTATCTGTCAATGAACATAGACAAGGGTGAGAGTAATCGTATTACCAGTTCCACGTCCAAACCTAGACCATATAATAGGCTACAACCTAGCTAGGAACCTGCTTTAACTCTCTTCTATTTCCTTATTTCTCCATTTTTCCATTTATTTCAAAATAAATATTTTAGAGGTGGTAGTCGGGTCGGTTGGGTTCTGTCATTGAGCAGCCCCGATCAGGTCTGGTTCGGATCATCTCAATCAGATTGTTTCAAGTTTCTTGTTGCCCCGTTGGGTCAGCTCAGTTTTCGTTATTTATTCATTCTTCCATCATTACATTTATAATTACAATGAGGTAAATAACGCAGTTTTATTAAGAATAATATTGCTGGTTTATAAATATTAAGAATATTATTGTAATGCTTAATATTTTTTAAAAAAGAACTAAAATCAATTTGTATTAAAAATGTATATATCAGAGGTAGTAATAATAATAAAATAAAGACTAACTATTATCAAATAAATAGAAATAAAAAAAAGGTTTTACGTTTTTCTTACTCTAAAACAATATTTATTATAATTAAGAATTTAATGGCTCAATCAAAATGTGAATGGTTTTATTTTATATATATATATATATATATATATATATATATATATATATCTTTTTCTTGATCATCATTAGATTATTCAGAGTTTTAAAATTTTCTTATATAAAATGCATGTTAATTTGGATTTGGTTTCGGTGTCAATTTTAGTTTGGTTAAAGTAATTTTGGGTTAAGTCACTCGATTTAGTTCAAGTCATTTCAATTTACAAATCTTTCGAATCCGAGTCATTTTTGTTTTCAAGTTATTTGGGTTTGAATCAAGTCAGGTTCAAATTATATTGTTTTAACATATTTTCATATTCAATCGTTCGAGTGAGTCAAATTTTTGGGTTAGATCATTTTTTGCCACTTCTAGTAAATAGAGTAAAAGAATTAAAGTACGTTTCAGTTTATCATTATTTTCTATATTCAAGAAAAGGAAAATCAGTACTCAAGTGATAAAAATAACTTGAACATAACCTCCAAAATTCTATCTTCCTTGCACCTTCCTTTTAAACTTTTTCAGCAATCAAACAAGAACAAACTTTTCTTGGAAGGAACAAAATATAATCGTGTCGAATTTTTTTATTATTAGTCATCCAGGTATAAGTTTAGGCAAATTAATAGGTAAATCAAGTATTTTTTTTCTTAATATATTACTAGGGAATTTTTGTTTTGTTTTAGGATCTCTTATCAGATGTATTAAACAAAAATCCAATCCCAAATTTTACAGCAAAGTACTTTCTCTAATATTTTATTTACAACAACTACATAAAGAACAAGAAACTCAAAATCATCATGACTTGTAACTTTGAATAAACAACAAGAAACTAAAAATAAAAATAACATCAAATGCAAATTCAAATGAAGATTTTCATTTTTCAAAACATTTTCATTTTCATTTTGTTTAACACTTTCTTCAATAATTTGTACATTTTTATCATAGTTTGAAATGCGATATTTTCTTTCAACATAAAACTGAAAAAAAAAATCGAAAATATTTTTTTTTTCTTCGTTTTCTATCATTTTCAAGATTATGTTGAAAAGAAAAGTGTTTTTCAAACTATGTTAAGAATGTGCAAATTGCTTAAGAAAATCTTAAATAAAATGTAAATGAAAATTAAAAACATTTTCTACAACTAAACGCACCCTTATATTTTCATTTCTAAGACTCAAATGTGGAGTAAATAAGTCTTTTCCTAATTCTTCTTAGCGATACTTTTGCTTCCAACATGATTGAGGGATTTAAATGTTCATTTTAAATTACAGAGATGTAAATGTAATGCAGTTGATTGGGGTCAATCCGACATAGATTTGTGGTAAGTATTGGGAATTCCGACGATGACTGGTAGATCTAAGAAGTAGCTTTTCAGTCTTTTAAAGAGAGAATGTGGCAATAAAGGTTTAAGGCTGGAAGGAGAAATTATTATCCAAGGCTAGTAAATAAGTCCTTATTAAGGCAGTTGCCCAAGCAGTTCCCACATATGATATGAGTGTTTTTAGACTGCCTATATCCCTTTGTGAAGATATTAAGGCAATTACCTAAGCAGTTCCCACATACGATATGAGTGTTTTTAGACTGCTTATATCAAGTTGTGAAGATATTCACAAGTGGGTTTGTTAATTTTTGTGTGTGTGTTGGTGGGGGGGGGGGGGGTTGAGAAAGAGAAGAGGATGGGTTCACTGGTATGAGATGTGCAAATCTAAGTAGGAGGGTGGACTGGGGTTTAGAGATATGAACTGTTTTAATGAGGCTATGTTAGCTAAGCAAGATTGGTGTTTGACTTATAATTCACATTCCTTAGCGACATGTCTGCTTAAGGCTAGGTATTTTCCTTCTTGCTCTTTTTTAAAGGTTAAGTTGAGCAATTTTCAATTCTTTGCATGGCAAAGTATTTTAGGAGGCTAAACATGTGCTTGATAAGGGGGTTCAGTGGAGGGTTGGTGATGGAAAATCTGTCAGGATTTGGGGTGATCAATGGTTGGCTTCCCCAACCACTTACAAGGTTTGTTCCCTAGTAAATTTGTTGCTTCTTGGTGTTAAGGTTGATGCTCTTATGAATGAAGTTGATGGGGGATGGAATAAGTTCCGAGTTAAACATGTATTTCTTGACTATGAGGCTAAGTTAATTCTTCAAATGCCTATTTCCAGGAGGGAAAATAAGCTTATTTAGGCTTTAGTTGGCAATGGAAAATTCCCAGTTAGGTCAACATATCATATGCTTTTTAATACTTAGACTGAGAGGACAAATGAGGCTTCTACTTCATCGAGGAGGAGTGACGGTTTTATGGGCAACAGTGTGGAAGCTAGGACTACCTATTAAGATTAGACATTTTATTTGGAAATCATCTCGACAAGTTCTCCCTAGAAGAGCTCAATTATGACGTCAAAATATTGTTCCTGATGATTAGTGTTCAATTTGCAACAAAAAGATTGAAACTAATCTGCATACTCTCTAGGAGTGCTAATTAGCGCGGGATGTTTGGCATAGTAGTTCTTGTTGGTATGTAGTGGAAAACTTGTGCCCTTATGTTGTTCATGATTTGGTGGAAGGATGTCTTCTATCAAGTATTGATACTCAATTGATTGATCTCTGTTTTATTACTGCCTAGGCTATCTAGAACGAGCGTAATAGGAGGTTGTTTGAGGGTAAGTTTAATTTGGCTTCAATAGTTGTAGAACTAGCGAAGGATTTTGCAGTTGTTACGACCAATACATATGATGAACGCAATCCTCAAGTGAGTTCAACTAGGAATGATACATTAGGTGGAAGGCGTTGTTGTAGGAAATCTTGAAAATAAATTGTGATGCGGCGATGGATAACAATGGTGGGTGGATAGGTCTTGGTATCGTTATGCTAGACACAGACAGGTTTGTTATGGCTTCAATGGGGGGTAGACAACCTTTGATGGGTTTTGTTATTGCCATGGAAGCTTGTGTTGTGTTGGAAGGATTGATTGGCGACCAACGATGCAAGATGGGTGGACATCATGGTTGAGTCTAACGGTTTACCATCGGTTCAGGTTTTTCAATCTTATGATGAGTGTTTGGCAGCATATGGAAGCTTGGTGAAGGACATTAAAGATTGGAAATTGCAGTTCTGATCTTTTTATTTTTTGCACATGAAGAGACAAGGTAATCAAGTTGCCAACGAGCTTGCAAAGATATTGTTATATCTACAAGAGTTGTAATATGAGCATACTCGTAATGCAAGGTTCAAAATCTCTAAAGACTTCTTTAGCTCTTAGATTCTCGATGGATCATCAGTCCATGAGCGTGGATTGAAAATGATCAACTATATCAAGTAGTTGGATAGAATTGATTTTAGTATGGATGCAAAATTAAGTAATGACTTGATCTTGTAGTCCCTTTCAGATTCGTTCTTGCATTTTATTATGAACTATAACATGAACAAGATAGAAGCTATGCTTCCAGAGCTTGTTAACATGTTAAAGACAACAAATGCAACGATCAAGGAAGAGATGACACCCATTATGCTTATTGATGGAGCTTCTTCTTCCAAGCTCAAGTGCAAGAATGTCTTAAAGAAGAAGATGAAACCATTGAAAACAAAGGGAGGTGTCAATAAGGCCAGTTCTTCAAAATCCAAGAAGGAAAACGACAAGTGATTCCATTGTGTCAAAGATGGACACTAGAAGAAAAATTGCAACGAGTACTCTATAAGTTTAGAGGGAAAGCTTTCAGAAGGTATGTCTAGTTTATTTCTAGTTGAAGTCAATTTGTCAATTAAATATGCTTCTACTTGGGTATTAGATATCGAATGTGGTTCACACATTTACAATAATTTGTAGGGACTAAGAAAAAGTAGGAAGCTGAATAAAAAAGAAATCATCATTCACCTTGGAAATGCAACAAGTGTTGTTGCGTTAACCGTAGGGACTTATTACTTAGTTTTACCATCTAGGAAAATTTTGAAATTAAATGATTGTTTTTATGTGTCAGTTTTGATTAAGAATATTATTTTAGTTTATGTTTTGGATAAATAGGGTTGTGAACTATCTTTTAAAAATAGTTTATGTTCTTTTTCTTTAAATAATGAGTTATTTGGTATTGACAGGCATATAAATAGTCTCTACATTCTAGAATTGAATGGTAATATATTGTATATTGATCAATAAGGTAATAAAAGGAAAAAAGATGAAATCAATCCTTCTTATGTATGGCATCTCAAATTTGGTCATATTAATGAGAGTATGATTAGCAAGTTGACTAAACATTGATACTTTGATTCATTGACTTTCGAGTTATACCCAATATGTGAATCTTGTCTCATGGGAAAGATGACTAAAATTCCAATTAGTGGACATGAAGAAAGGGCTGCTGACATATTAGAGTTAATTCACACTAATGTTTGTGGGCCACTAAGCTCAATTGTCAATGGAGGTTATTCTTACTTCATTACATTCACTGTTGACTATTTGAGGTTTGGGCATGTATGTCTTATGAAGTACAAATCTGAATCCTTTGAAAAGTTCAAAGAATTTATGTATGAAGTAGAAAAATTTTATAAAAGGATGCTTGACTTGTCCTAATCTACATATATAGACAAAATGTTGAAGAGGTTCAATATTGAAAACTCCAAGAGAGGATTGTTACCTTTCAGGCATGGAGTATATCTCTCTAAGTAAATGTCCCGAAAGACAATTGAAAAGAGAGGTAACATGAGTCAAATCCCCTATACTTCAACCATGTGAAATCTCGTGTATATGATGTTATGTACTAGACTTGATATGAGTAATGCTATAAGTGTTACTAGCAGATATCAATCTAATCCAGGTTTGGAACATTGGATTGTTGTGAAAAATATTCTTAAAAACTTGAGAAGGGATAAAGATTTGTTCATCATATATGGAGGAAGCGATTTAAAATTTGAAAGGTATACTGATTCAAACTTCTAGTATGATGTGGATGATAGAAAGTCCACTTTTAGATTTGTGTTAATCTTAAATGGTGGAGTAGTGAGCTGAAAGATTTTTAAACAAGTTACAACTATAGATTTTGCCACTGAGGATTGAATATATAGTTGCATTTAGGGCTACAAATGAGACGGTTTGGATGAAAATTTTATCATCGATCTTGGTGTTGTTCCTAACATTGAATTTGCAGTACCTTTTACTATGATAGCAATGGGGCAATAGCTCAAGACAAGGAACCATGGTCTTATTAGAAATCCAAGCACATTGAGAATCTTATCCACTTGATTAGCATGATCATTAGAAGAGGAGACATGATGACACAAAAAGTTGTGTCAGCATATAATACAACAGATCCACTAACAAAGGCATTAACACAACAGCAAATCGATCATCATCTTGAGAAGATGGGTATGAGATACATGAGTGACTGAATTTAGTGAAAATTAAAAATTGTTAGTAGTATGCCCAATAAGCCAATGATATTTCATATCTTAGCATATTATTTCTAAAACAATCTTATTCAAATTGTTATCATAATTAATAACAAGTTTTATTTATCATGAATATTTGTTAAATTATATGAAGTCCATAGAATAAGAGCAATGTAGATATGATTATGATGTGATCATAATTATGAGATCTAATCTTCTTGAAAGCTTTATTCTTAAATGTTCCTGATCGTAGGATACTAATTGGACATTAGTAATTCGGTTAAACTAGTACATACTATGTTTGTTCAATTGGTAATGTGACTGATCTCAATGTCACTTGTGTGCAAGACACTAAATAAATTATGTTAGTGCTAAATTGAGATTGAGTTCATTGAACATGACTCGACTTAAGAACATCTACATGGAGTTTTTACTTGTCAGTCAATAGGTAATTCTTACATTACAGTTGTGCATTTGATCCATAGACCTGAGGCACCATGGTTATCTTGTATGCAACTTATTATACTTTGATGCTATTTAATATTGTTCTATTCATGGATCATTAGTAAGTAGTAATTGGGTATGATAGGTTTCATATGAAGATATGTGAGTATACAATAAGGGATCTATCACTCTTAAGTAAAAGAGAGAATGTCTTATATGATCTACTAAGATATAATTTGGTAAGTTACTTGGCCAAGGCAGTGTGAGAATTAGAAAAGAGTTTCTAATTTCACCATTAGAATTATAGTCTTGAGATCTAGACACATATAATTAATGCTAAGGGTTTGACAATAATTCAATACCTTAATTAGCTTGATTGGGACATTGCTTGATGGAAAAATTGAATTTCACAGAAAGTGATAATAGAAAGGTTTAAGATTTCCCAACCAAATTCACATTATCTAGGTAGGAATGATATATTGCTCGGTGTCACTCACGATCGTAGAAGCCATAAGAATTAATTTAATGGATAATTAATTGATTCTAATAAAAGGGAGAATCAAAAAGAGTTTTGATTCAAAATAAATTAGAAATGGTTCTAATTAATTGGAAAGAATTTCAATTACAATTATAATACATAAATGTTATGACCTACAACCAGATTAATATGAACCAAGAGGTCACACACAAAAATAGCAATGTGTAATCAGTGTTTTCAAAGGCGAATACGTTGGGCGAGGTGTTTTGCCCCAATGAAGAGAAGCGTAAGCCCCGAGACGTTGGGGCATAAACCTTTTGAAATGTTGGAGTGTTTCAAAATTCTAATAAAATAATAATAAGTAATTAAGCAAAATAATATAAATGATATAATAATAATAATTTAAATTTAAATTAATCAATTTTCAACAAACTTTAATGGTTTTACTATCTAGAGCTTGTAAATTATAATTATAATTTTATAAATATTAATATTAATATATATTTATATGTACATTATATATATTTTTATAACTTGTAGGTTATTAATTAAATAGTTTGAAGTTATTATTAAACTAGATAACATATAATAATTATTTATGAAGAATGATGTCACAACAAGAACAATTAGAACAATGGTTAAGGCTTATATTCCTACTCATTTAGGCATGAGTTCAAACCTTAGACTTACATTTTTTTTAAGGTTTTTAAGAAATCTTCAGTGGGGTGTAAGCCCCGATCAAATGGACGTAAAAGGTGTACCCCTCCAGCGTAGGCGTGGGTGTGAGCGTGGGCCCCGGAGCAAAAGGCATACCCCCAAATAAAGAAATGCCTAAAATATTGCGTCTCAAGGCGTTTTGCCTATTTCTGGGCGCACCAATGGCGAGCCCATAAAATGTTTTTTTTTTTAAAACATTGTGTGTAATTAAAAATAATCACAGGAGTTTAGTTTACAATTAAAGGTTAATTGTAAAGGAAAATTACGTTATCCCACTTGAGGTTCATCCAACGGTTACAATTACCTCACCAAAATTTTAAAATATACACTTATTTGTTTTTAATATTTTGTTAGTCAACCGTTAAAAATTTGGTCAAAGGTTATACCAACTCATTAAAACAATTTAGAAACCCCATTTTACCCTTTCATCTTCTTTTTAGTTTTTTCCTTAATTTATTTGTACTATTAATTCAATTAAAACAAAATTAACTTTAAAACAAGATTAATAAACAACAAAACACTGTAATAGAAAAATTCTTCTTCCATTTTTTCTTTTTTTGATTTCCTGTGTGGTTCGATTCTTCTTCCTTTCTAGTTGATTCTTGAAGATGAACAAATTGATTAATAAAGAACAAACATTTAAGGAAATAAAACAAGTTTAATAAACAACAAGGAACAAAAGACTGTAATAGAAAGACTTCACTTTTTTCATTTTGGGTCAAAGTTCAAAATGGTGTAAAAGGAAGAACGAATGAAGAGAAAAGGAAGAAGGGAGAGAGGGATAGGTGATGTGGGCCATATTTTGTTGGATTGCTTCAGATATGGCCAGATGTGATAAAATTCGATGAGATCTGCAAAAAATTGGTGAGATCCGCTCGGTTCAATTTTAAGTTGATCAGTCTCGATTTCGTGTTTTTTTTTATACAGGGATTAGAATCTGAGGAAATGGAAAGGAAACACCCATCTGGGATTTCAAAAGAAGAAATCCAAGTGAGCAACAACAACGAGACCAAGAAGACGTGTTGATTACGGCACCACCTGGTTTTAGTTTGGGAAAATGACTTTTTGTAGTCTCTATGTAACGCATGTGGGATTAGGAGCAAGAAAAAAGAAAGGTTATTCTTTGTGAAGGATCAGAAGAGAAAAAATCAAGAAGAGGCCAAAAATTATGCTTTGTTTTAATTTTCAAAAGAACATAAATCCGTGATTTAAACTAATTGATTTTTAAAAAATTTCTGCAATTTGGACTTAGGGTTTTTTCGAAAGATTCAAAAACAGAGAGAGTTCAGATGAGAGAAATTTCGTTGACTCTAAGTCAATGTGATTTTTACTCTTCATGTCTTTTTTGCGTGGTTACTTGGTCATTTTATTTGTCCCCGTTAATACTTAACAGTTTAAGGTGGATAACGGACAGGTCGAGCCGGGTGCAAGTAATTCATTGCGGGTGATGGATCAAACGGGTGATAGTGAAAAAGACCCGATTTTAAACAGGTCAAATGTTTCACACCCAAACCCAACCCAACCCACGGGTGACTCTTTGAAAAACTTATATTAAATATAAAATTTAATTCTTGTAATTTGATGGGCTTTCTTTGCTTTACAATTTGCACTGTTGGTGTGCTAGTATCTACTGACTTTGTGTCTGTGTTGCATACATTTATGAAGTGCCATCAACCATTAGAAAAAAAAAAAAAACCAATTGCACATTGAGAAAACAAAAATAAAGTAAATAACTTCTTCTAGTAACTTCATCCCCAAAATCAATCATATCCACCATTACATCCAAAGATTGAGTAGTGGGAGTTTCAATGGAAAGTTTCCTAGCATATTGTACTATATTATCCATACAATAATCCAAACATATACACATTCCTATTATAACCTGCGCAATCTCCTAAAAAGCTAATGCACGCCTAAGGCCTTTCAAATCCACACCTGGCATTTCCACTTCCTGTTAAAAGTTTCATTACTGTTAGAGAACGGACAGTTTAAGAATTGAGGCCAACATTTCAACTGAAAACATTTTACATTTGAAAGTGATTTCCCTTTCGCTTCATGTGTTTAATTTCAGATTTCAACGGACGAGCATAGAAATTAAAAATATGGAGCTAAATCGAATCTAATATGAAACTATTTACACCTAAATCTAACAAGATAAGACGCATGAAAGAGTCAAGAATCTGAGTCCTCTCAAGCCTTAGGCAGTGAGGTCGAGAGGACTACATAAGACTAGTACCAGTATTGATGCTCATCCTGGATTTTGCCACTGCTGTGGTCTGATCAGTGCGAAGATGCTCGAGAAGGGGACTCACTTTTTCCTGGGAAGAGAGCGACGATGGAGGTCAGAGACGGAGGGAGGCCAGAAACAACGAAGCTGTGCACGGCGCGCTAAGGTTCTCACTTCTCACTTTGGATTCTCTGAATGATTTTTCCAGGAACATGCCATAAATAGGCTTTGTAATTTTAGGCAAAGCAGGGGGAAAATATGTAAAATGGCCTTGTAATTTAATGGGTCACCCGTTTGACCCGCAGGTAAACCCAATCCAACCTAGAAATTCGCAGCCCAGACTGGGTACGGGTAAATTTTAAATGGACCGATAAAATGAAACTCATACCCACTTTTTAACGGGTAAAAAAGCAAGTATAATGGGTTCGGGTCCAAAGTTCCACCTCTATTAACAGTTATATCAAAGTCAAATATGGTCAAGGTAGGTAAGTGTATATTTTCAAAACTTTGTGAGGTAATTGTAACCGTGGACGTACCTGAAGTCGGTTAATGCAATTTTTTCTAATTCTAAATAACTCTAACACTATAAATAGTTTATGAGTGTGCACACTTTTTGTTAGCACATTATTTTACACACAAGTTTTTCATAGTGATTTTAGTTATTCGAGAACAAAATTTAGAGAGAAATCCTAATTTAAGATTTGCCCTGTATAGATTAAACCTTATAGATGACATAGTTTTGTAATTGTTGTGGATTCAATAATGCAAGGAATTAGGTGATGCTATTGGAATCGTACAAAAGATATCAAGAACACTACAAATCAAAGGTAACTGTTTTATCCTTATATGTTCTTGTAGTTGAATATATGTTTTATGTGAATCATAAGGTGATTTGAGTTTTTGGGAATCGATAAAAATTTTAAAATTTTTGCTGCATTTTCTATATCAATTTACTTCATAATTTTCAAAGAAACCAAGGCGCGGCAATTTTTGGCTCTAAGTTCGAGGTCTTGGAAACTGACTTTGGCAAGAGCAATAATTTAAAATTTTAAAGACTCTAGAGCTTTGTTGTTCAAAGCAAGCTCATGGAGCCATTCACTATCTTTCTCAAGAATTGAGCTCCTTTCCGAAAATAAGGTCTTTAATTTCCTGCAAGAGCAAGTGATTCTCAAGATCCCATAAGTAAAGAACCCGGAGCACTTATCAAGCTTCAAAACCTTGAGCTCATGTCCCCTGGCTCGAGCTAATACCTCCAGATTCGAGTTACTCACTATCATTCTCCAGAAATGGAGTGACTTTAGGCACTTAAAAGAAGCTGAAATCTTGTTGACCCAGGGGTGATGAGCCTGCTCCGGTGCTAAGGAATAATGTTGAACATGTTGTCTCATGACTTGCCCTTGAGCTTGAGCGACTGGAGCTGGCTAAAGTGGCACTTAAGCCATTCAGGACTCGATGTGTAGTAAAGAGCTATGGTTATGTGCTCCCTGGTTGTCGCGTCCACCTTGTACCATTTGCGACATACCAAAGACGTCACGTCTCGATCATTTGCGTCGTGTATGTATGGCATCACTAGATCTAGAACAATGTCTATTATTGTGCTATGCATCCTGTGTATGCTAGTCTTCATTTCTGCTCCCAAGATCTATTATAAATTTATTAGACCAAGAACTTTCCTCTACGAAGGTAACTCTGCAAAGAAAAAGTTGAGGGAGAATCATAATATATCAACTCTTAAGTATAGAGATTGAAGAACAGAGAGCAAGCGAGGGAGAATCATAAGTTATCAACTCTTAAGCACTTCCTAAAACAAGCAGCCAATCCCACATTCATAAAATCAACTCCAGACAAAAGTATAGGATGCAATTCAAAAACAAAGAGCAAACAACGAAACAATGCATGAGACGGACCTAAACAGATCAAGGTCAAAGCAGCAGTATTAATATCATAACAAAGTAGTTTGTCTTTCTTTCTCCATCAAGGTCTAGGAAACAATAGTAATATCATAACAGATCAAGGTCAAGTTATCAGTAATTACACCAATAATTATGTGACTTGCAAGAAGAAAAGAACAAGTATACCAACAATAAAAGAGTAGTCTATCTCTCACTCTCTCACTTTCTCTCTCTTCATCTCCGTGAAGTAAAGAAAACAATATGACAACAAGCAAATGAGAAGATATCATAACAAATGAAGTTCTAAGGCATGAATGTTGTTGCAATTTGTACCCAAATGCGGAGTCTTCTCAACTTTGCAATTGGTGTTTGAATTAAAAGAAAGATATAAAAGAAAAGTGCAAAATTCTTCAGATTATTCTTTAACATCGAATCAAAATAGCAGCTATGGTAGCAAGAACAACAATAATGCAACAATTCCATTTTGTGGGCAATGTCCAATAATTGATCTTAACATTATAGGAAAATTACATTCGCACCATTGAGATATAGCGTATTTTACACTTGCATTACTTTTTTCTTAAAACATACACTTACATAACTTGTCTTATTCATAATTTGAATTTTTTTTACAAAAACACCACTGTTGTTATCTTTCAGTTAGTCAACGTAATTTTTTCGATCAAAAAACATGACAACTCATCAATTAATTTTCAAAAACCCAAAGTATCCCTAAATATGTCTCAATCATTTCCATCTTGACTATACATTTTCAAAACCTAGTTTGACTCCATGTTGCGTCGTTGACTGTGCGTCCTTGTCTTCTTCATATCAGCATACTATTTCTATCTGCATATCTATTCTAGATTTACAAAAATCAAATCAAAGAAATCACAACGATCTTCAATCAATGATCATAGCTTCTTTTTTTCTTTGCCCTTTTTTTCTATAGGCACCGAAAATCCTTGTTGCAGCGCGTCCCCATCATCCATCTCTTTTTTTATATTGAGGATTCAACCCTCTTGTATCATTATAAAAAATAAAAAATTATGTACCAAAACAAATAAGAAATTTAGCATTGCAATCAATTTACAATAACTTTAACTAAACAGCTAAATTTGACTATTAGAGAATCAATAAAAATATGAACTTCAAAAAAGAAAGTTGAATACTAATCAGAAAAAATCACAACATTTGACCCTACAACAATGGTAACGGCGGCGCCACTGTGCAAACTCCACATTAAAAATTCAGTCTCATACATGACCAAAAAACAAGAAAAAAAAAAAAAAAAACTTACGCAGCCCTCACTGAGGCATGCGACCCTGCAACAGTGGCAACGACGACGCCACTAGCATCACCAATATCTGAGGCTGCGACTGGCTCTGCACCGCCGGCTTCTGCATCACCATCGTCGTGGACCTCGTGGTAGTGGTTGTTGTCGTAGTGGCTGCCACAAGCTTAGATTGCAGGTACTCCAGCAAAATCACACTCCCCAAAACCCCACCAAAGCTACCGGTGAAGTTCAGCTGTCACGCCAGCTTCTTTGCCCGAAGTCAGAAGGCTTGAATCACAGATTAGAGAGAGAAGTAGAGAGAAGGATAGGAGAGAGAGAAGAGGGAGAAAGGTTAGGGACTTACCCAGTCCTTTTCAGCGTTGAATCGCCGGAAACCGATTGGCCAGTGACTGAGTCGCTGGCAAAGACGAAGTGAGAAAAAAATGTTATACAGAAGGAGAGGAAAGAGAGGAGTGAGGAGTGAGGAGAGAGAAGAGGAAGAGAGGAATTGCATTGGGTATGGGCAGTTTAGTAGTCTTAATTTTTCTGTCCGAAGTTAACAGTCAAATATGTTCCAATGGTGTATGTATATATTTTAAAAATATGATAATGCTAATGTAGAATGTATTATACCCAATAATACGAATATAATTTTTCCAAACATTTTTATTGGAGTATTATGCATGAAAACTAATTAATGGGACATTTACACTAAGCAAACCAATAAGAACATTGCAACAAACAATTAATCCTAATTAGAAGGAATGAAAAGGGTTTTACATTAAGCATATAAATTGATATAATTTTTTTTTAAAATAGAAAAAAAAATTACTAATAAATGATTGAAATCAATAAGAAATTGAGATATCCAACTTATCAACCAAAAAAAAAAAAGAAATCGAGATATCCGCATAAAATCGAAAAATCATATACTTAGATAATCATTTTCTGACACATAACTCAGAGATGAGAACAAAGAATAGTAGCAAGAAATTATAAAATAAAAAAATTAACCTAAATTATAGAAATAAATTACTGAAATCAAGAAGAAATCGAAACATCCACGTGAAATCGAAGAATCATACACTAAGATTATTATTTTTGAAACACAAATAAGATATGAGAAAAAAAGAATAATAGCAAGGGATTTCTCAAAAAAATTAACCTAAAATAATAATATATATATATATATATATTATCAAAATAAATACAACATCGATCAAAATTTGAGACGTACACAATTTTCATCATAGTTGTTGAATTTAAGAGAGGAAGTGAGACAATACAAAAAGAATAATTGTATTGAATGGTGTGATTTACTTACAAAGGGAGCTATCCTATTTATATAAGCTAATAGGAGAAGTAAAGCTATACACAACCAATGTGGGATTAAGCCCATATAATACATTAACATCCCCCCTCAAACTCAAGGCGGTAAGTGGGAGGTGAACTTGAGTTTGGAAACCAGAGAGTGAAAGCGTCATGGTGGATGAGCCTTAGTGAAAATGTCAGCTGTCTGATCGGCTGAACTAACGGATTGTAGACGAACCGTATTCTGGAGAATGTGATCACGGATGAAGTGGATATCATTCTCGATGTGTTTTGTACGCTCGTGGAAGACATCATTGTGAGCGATCTGAATAGCACTCCTGTTGTCACAGTGTAGGATAGTGGCAGCAGGAGAAGAGATACCCATGTCAGCGAGTAGCCATCGAAGCCAGAGAAGTTCTTGAGTTGCATCAGCCATGGCACGATATTCAGCTTCAGTACTGGAGCGAGCAACTACAGTTTGTTTCTTACTACGCCAGGAAATGAGAGAATTGCCCAAAAAGAAACAGTAACCAGTGGTTGAACGTCTGTTGGTGGGGTCTCCGGCCCAATCGGCATCAGAATAGGCTTGTAAAACAGGGATAGACTGTGCTGAGAAATGAAGCCCATGAAATAAAGTACCCTTGACGTACCTAAGAATGCGAAGAACAGCCGAGTAATGGGTGGTCCGAGGAGCGGACAAGAACCGACTGACCTGATGAACGGCATAGGCAATGTCAGGGCGAGTGACAGTAAGATATACAAGACTTCCAACCAGTTGACGATATAGAGTGGCATCCTGAAGAGGTGAACCATCGAGTGGGGTAAGTCTGACATTCGGTTCGAGAGGAGTAGTGGCAGTGGTTGAGTCAGTGATCCCAGCCTTGGAAAGGAGGTCCGAGCCATATTTGGCCTGAGAGAGAAAAAATCCATCAGAATTAGAGGAGACTTCGAGGCCAAGAAAATAGGTGAGCACGCCAAGATCTTTCATCTCGAATTGACCACTGAGAAACTTTTTGAGTTCAGAAATACCATGTAGATCATCTCCAGTAATAACCATATCATCCACGTATAGTAAAAGAATGATAATACCATTGATAGTATGGCGGATAAACAGAGCTGAATCATGAGCACTCGGTGTGAACCCAAACTGATGAATGGTAGTGCTGAATTTGGCAAACCAGGCACGTGGAGCTTGTTTCAAACCATATAGGGCACGGCGAAGGTGACAAACTTTGTTTCGAGGGGCATCCAAGCCGGGAGGTGTATGCATATAGACTTCCTCAAGAAGATCCCCATTGAGAAATGCATTTTTGACATCCATTTGAAATAGAGTCCATCTTCGAATGGCGGCGACAGCAAGGAGTGTACGGACAGATGTGAGCCTCGCCACTGGAGCAAATGTCTCTTCATAGTCAATGCCATATTCCTGAGCAAATCCCTTGGCAACAAGTCGGGCTTTATATCGTTCAATAGAGCCATCAGAAAGTGTCTTGATCTTAAACACCCATTTGCACCCAATAGGAGTTTTTCCAGGGGGCAGATCAACAATATCCCAGGTATGAGTTTTAGCTAGGGCCTGAAGTTCTTCATCCATTGCTTTCTGCCAAAGTGGATTAGTACTAGCCTCCTTATAGGATTGAGGCTCATGCAGATGAAGTATAGTGGAAAAACAATGATAATCACAATGGTAATCAGCAAGATGAGAAGGGGGATGAGTTACCCTGGTAGATCTGCGGGGGTGATCTGGAGGATGGCTCTCAGAGGGAGTTGGTGCAGACTCATCAGACATAGGAATATCCTCGGGCACGACCGATTGAGTTGGAGAGGTGAGGTCAGTTGAGGGTTCTGGAGCTGAAGCTGGGTCCGGAACGGAAAGGGTGATATCGGCTGGTGATTCGGAGGTGGATTCAATAGTACCTGAAACTGGATTCTCAGAAAATAACTTAATAGATGGATCAGTAAAGAATCTGGAGTTAGTGATGGTTGACATGTCAAATGACCGTAACGAAGAGAACATTTGATGTTCCCAAAAAATGACATGACGAGAGATACGAAGAGTTTTAGAAATAGGATCCCAGCACCGATACCCCTTATGTTCAATACCATATCCAATGAAACAACACAGATGAGCCCTTGGTTGTAATTTGTTGTGTTCATGTGGTTTGAGAAGAACAAAACAAGCGCAACCAAAGACTCTGAGGTTAGAGTAATCAGGAGATTTACCGAAAAGGCGCTCGAATGGAGACTGATTTTGGATTGTAGCGGAAGGGACACGATTGATTGTGTACACTGCGGTTAAGGCAGCATCACCCCAGAAACGTTCAGGACATGATGACGAAATGAGTAGAGCACGAACAGTGTCAAGAATATGTCTATGTTTGCGTTCGGCTCGTCCATTTTGTTGGGAGGTTCCAGGGCACGAGCGGTGGGGAAGCGTGCCATTTTTGTGAAGTAGGTTTAGAAAAACACGGTCTTTATATTCCATTGCATTATCTGAACGAAAAATTTTGATATTCCGAGAGAATTGAGTTTTAACCATAGAAGAAAAATCAGAATATATTTGAAAGAGTTCAGATCTGCTTTTCATAAGAAACAACCAAGTATAACGAGAATAGTCATCCACAAATATAACAAAATAACGAGCACCACCCATGGATGTATGAGGAGAAGGCCCCCAAACGTCAGAATGAACTAAATCAAAAGGTGCAAGGGAAACAGACTGACTCTCATTAAAAGGTAAAGCTGATTGTTTTGCAAGTTGACAATGAATACAATGAAAAGACTCATGCTGAAGTGATCCTAACTGACCACTAGAAATAAGAGAACGTAGAGGGCTGGATGAAGTGTGACCTAACCGAGAGTGCCACAATTCCACAGGAGAGTGTGCTGGGATGGATGCGGCTGATTGGTTTGGTGATGGTGATGATGGGACTTGGAGGTGAGTAAGCTCAAAGAGGCGTCCAACTTTACGGCCGGTTCCAAGGAGTTTTCCTGTCTGAGGGTCCTGCACACGACAACCAGTAGAAGAAAAATGCAAATCAAGTCCAAGATCACATAGTTGTCCAACAGATATAAGGTTAAGCGTAAGATTAGGAACCAAATATGTGTCAGGGAGAGACAGATGAGAACTGTCAACATGTCCAGTGTGGCTGACCAACATATTTGATCCATTGGCAGTGTGAATAGTAGGTGCATGCTCATCACGGGTTTTAAAGGAAAATATAGAGGCATCCGAAGTCATATGATTGCAACAAGCAGAATCAAAATACCATCGGGATGTACCTGGTGTAGCTGACATGGCTATATTGTTACCAGTTTTAGTTAGAGCCTCGGTAAGAATGGTGCATAAACCACTCCAATCAGGTGAAGAGCTGGATGAAGTTGGTGTAGCATCAGTGGCTACAGCAGCAGTATTCTTTGACTTGGAATGGAACCGATTGTATGAGCCTCGTGAGCGATATTGGTTCCCATTTGACTGATTTCCAGAAGGAAGTTTAGGGCAGTCTGCAAGATAGTGACCCGGTTCTCTGCAGACTTTACATAGGCGAGAAGGACATTTGAGCAATTCATGCCCTTGTGAATGACAATACTTGCAATATAAGAGCTTCTGGTATGAGTTTGTCTTGGCAGCTGGTGTGGCAAGAGCAACGGGTGCTACAAGGGCAACATCTGTATGAGATCCCTGTAATGTGGCGAGACGTGTTTCCTCACTGAGTAGATCAGAAAGAACGTCGTTTAAGGGAGGTATTGCACCTCGGTGTAGGATTGAAGCTCTTACAGGTTCAAATTCCTCTCTCAAGCCCATCAGGAATTGCATAATGTGTGTCTCAGTTCGGTACTTTCTATGAACATCAGCGTCTTTTGTGCATTCCCAAGTTGGCTCAGTGAGAGCTAACTGGTTCCACACGGCAGTCATCTGAGATAGAAAGCTGTTGATAGTTTGTCCAGGTTCTTGGCGCATGCTATGAAGGATGGAAAGAAGACGATACCGATTTGAGATGTCTGCCCTGGTGTAGCGGTGTTGGAGAAGATCCCAAGCTTCTTTAGCTGTATGGAGTGTACCAAATTGAAGTTTGATTTCTGCGATAATAGTGGCACGAAACCATGTGAGAATCTGGTGATTTTTACTATCCCAGTCCTCTAGACGGTCAACATATTTGTCAGCATCTTCATCGTCCTTCTTCTTGGGTTCAGTGATATCTCCAGTCACGTAACGCCACAATTTATGTCTACGGAGGAAACCAGACATTTCTTGAGCCCACACAACATAATTAGATTCATCCAGAACAGTAGTAATAACTCGGGGTAAGTACGATTCAGCCATATGCACAAAGAGGAAGGTGAACCTCCAAGAAACCGGTGATGTGGCGGTCAACTGATGATGTGGTGGTCAACGGGTGACAGGGTACTGACGTGTCAGTGAGGTGGCGTTGATGTGGCTTTTAGGGCTGACGTGATAGCAGCATTTCTGAAACAGGAGCGGCAGCAGATGTGATGTCAACAAGTGACGTGGCACTGACGTGGCAGTGAGGTGGCGTTGATGTGGCCTTTAAGGCTGACGTGGCAGCAGCGTTTCCGAAACAAAAGCGGCAGCGGAGATGATGTCGATGAGACTCCGACTATAGTGATGACCCGACAGATATGAAAAGGATATACTAGAAGTTTTTCTGATGTGAAGGATCCACTAATAGTGGCAATCACAGAGCATACTCAACTCTTAATATACCGAGAATTTCTGATGTGAAGGATCCACTAATAGTGGCAATCACAGAGCATACTCAACTCTTAAAATACCGAGAACCATTATGGCTCTGATACCATGTTGAATTTAAGAGAGGAAGTGAGACAATACAAAAAGAAGAATTGTATTGAATGGTGTGATTTACTTACAAAGGGAGCTATCCTATTTATATAAGCTAATAGGAGAAGTAAAGCTATACACAACCAATGTGGGATTAAGCCCATATAATACATTAACAATAGTGAACAATCAAACTATTTTCGGCACAAAGAACAAAGATGAGAACAGAGAATAATAGCAAGAGGCTACTACTTGTTGGAGGCCGTCCTGTTGCTTGTGAAAGGCAGACTCGTGACTGTCTACAACATCTGGAGCTACTACCTGCACGGGTCAAGACCGAGGCTTGTGAGTTGTGAGGGGTCGATCGGAGCTTATTTCCACGTTCGAGTGCCAGCTCAACAATAGCTCGACGCCAACTGAATTGATGGTGTCCGAAATTGAGCCTGTTATGCCGGAGGAAGAACACTGATATGAAATCAATAATCAAGAGACATAAATGAAAAAATTGGAAGGCGGGAGATTAAAATGAAGCCTTTAATTTAACAACAAAAGTTGCTGAGCCACTCTTTAGAATCGGCCCAAGTTTCTCATACTCATATCTTCAACTATACCCAAAATTGGATCAAGCGCTTGTTGGGCTTCGCCTAAACCCCCAATCTGGACACAAAAAAAGTACTTTAGGAACAAGAACTGCCCCCAAGATAGAAAAAAAAGAAGAAAGGAAGAACAGGTTTCAAACGACAGCGTATTGGAAAACAGCAACAGCGGCTTCAAATTCATTGAGAAGCGTATAGTGTTCACGCCTCCACTCCCTTAACAAGAAAACACGTTAACATTATAAATACGAGGTTTTGTGTTTTGCGTAGAAGTTGAGAAATAAAAGAGAGAATCAAGCTATAATTACAGGATCCACTGTTGAGGCAGATACAAGGAGAATGGGGTAATTCTCAGAGACGGGTTATTGTCATTGAACTAGGAGGAGGAAGATGTGTGAGGAGGAGCACAAAGCGAAAGGCACAGTGAAGGGTTATTATGGGCTTTGCGCTTTTGGAGGAATGGTCAGTGCTGGAGCCACCCATCTCGCCATCACTCCTCTCGATGTCTTAAAAGTCAATATGCAGGTGCTCCATTTTTACACTCATTTTTTCTTTCTTTTTTGGATTTTTTCGAATTTCTATATTCGTCCTTTGATGAATTTGTTATGTAGTCTGTTCTGTACGAATTCAAGTTTAATTTCATTTTTGTCTAGTGAAAGAGGACTTTATCCTTAGAAAGGTAATAATATGATGTTGCCCCCACTCTGTGATGGGATTTTATGTTACTATGGAGTGGGTCGTCTCTCCAGCTTAGATCAGTTCTTCGTGTGGGTTTGTTAATCGTTTCATTTTAAGATGAAAGTGACCTGTATTGGCTTTTTGTTGATCTTTCTTGGTTCTACGTGAGTTAATTTTATTATCTCTTAGCTAAGAACCTTAATGAATTAAAGTCGGATCTAACTGTAGGTAAACCCAGTGAAGTATAGCAGCATTGCCTCATGTTTCAGTACCCTATTGAGAGAAGAAGGCCCTTCTGCATTTAGGAGAGGTTGGGCTGGCAAGTTATTTGGGTATGGTGCTCAAGGTGGTTGCAGATTCGGTTTGTATGAGTACTTCAAGAGTCTGTACTCCAATGTATTGGGAGACTGCAATAGGAGTTTCATTTTCTTTGTTAGTAGTGCATCAGCAGAAGTTTTTGCCAATTTGGCTCTCTGTCCCTTTGAAGCCGTTAAAGTCCGGGTTCAAGCACAGCCCCATTTTGCCAAGGGCTTGGTCGATGGCTTCCCAAAGGTTTATACATCAGAAGGGCTTTTCGGGTAAGTAACACGGAAACGATGTCTTCATTCTTTTATTACTTATTGGCAAATAACTATCATTATGTTAATATACTTCTCTCCAGCTACAAGGATTCTGTATTTTTTTGTTGGTTGCAGATTTTACAGGGGACTGGTTCCACTTTGGGGTCGAAACCTTCCATGTAATTGGACATTTTTTTTCTAGAACTTATATTTCTTATCTTTCACAATATTTAAACGTTACCAGCATCTTTATCTAGTTCACTCAAAGCATGAGATCCTCTAATCCTGATTCAAGGTTTTCGTTGGGTGTTTTCAAAATTTCTTTTTCTATAAGTTGGACATCTGGCTAGCCCAGTATCCCCCATAATGCATCAGCAGTAAAATTATATAACCTTTCAGAAGCTTTGAACAAATTGTTTTACACAGTGAAAGATACACAGGCAGTTTGTCCACTGTTACGTGTTCTAACAAGCATTGCAGCTCAATGAAAATTGTAGCTTAACAGTTTACTCGAATTGCACAATTTACTTATACGTTTACAATTTCCCTACCAGTAAGCATATATGTATGTTTCATGCATACGCTGCAAGCTTGAATGACATAGGATTCCAAACATCATGTCACTATTAGTTGTAACATTCATTATTCTTTCTAGTTCTTATCATTTACATTAACCTTCCTGGATTCTCTGTTGGCAGTCTCTATGGTCATGTTCTCAACTTTCGAGCATTCTGTAGATTTTCTATATAGTAATATTATTCAAAGGAGAAAGGAGGATTGCTCAAAAGCTCAACAGCTTGGGGTGACATGTTTAGCTGGCTATGCTGCTGGATCTGTTGGTAGCTTCATCTCTAATCCTGCTGACAACATTGTTGCTTCTCTGTATAACAAAAAGGCTGATAGCCTCATAATGGTATCATCTCTTAGTTAACTTTAATTTTCATACTTTGCTGAAAAGAAAGAGGAATTGAGTTGATTTAAATTGCTGTTTCAAATGTTCAGGCCGTCAAGAAAATTGGGTTTCGCAATTTATTCACAAGAAGCCTTCCTATCCGGATATTGCTCGTTGGACCTGTGGTGACTTTGCAATGGTTATTCTATGACACTATCAAAGTTTTAAGTGGATTGTAAGTGATGTTACCTGCCTCTGAAATTTGATAATTACGTATGAATTCATTATAGGATATTATAACTAATTGACTTATAAAAAAGGATATTATAACTGATTTCTCAAAACCAACTAATTGGAATAAGATACATTATAATGATAAATGCAGTTAGACCAATAATATTAAGGGTTTCAAAAGCGGGTGGAGAAAAGGAAAACTATTGTTAGTCTTTCTATTGTGGTTCATGGTTATCTGGTCCACTGCACGATGGTTTTTCAGCCCTGGGATCATGGTGTGAGCCCCTTTCAACAACTGGTCTTCTGTTCGTGTCTAGAGTTAATTTTCGTAATGTTAGAACTTCAAATTGTCGGAAATATCATTTAGAAACTTGCTGAAGAGAGAGCAAGAGCATAATTACCCTCATGATCATATCTTTTGAAAGGATGACTTTTTAGGGGCCCATTTAGTTGTGGAAAGTGGAACATTTTCCATTTCCATTTTCCACTTTTTTCAACAATTTGGTCATTCTTAACATAATTTGGAAAACACTACTTTTATTTTCAACATAAAATTGGAAAAGTTAGGAAACAAAATCTTTATGAACGACCAAATTGTTAAGGAAAATGTAAAACATTTTTCACAACTAAATGGGCCCATGTAATAGTAGAAGTTTGGGATCGGTGGAGGAACTTCTCAAATTAATGAAACTCCAAGATAAGGTCTAGATTTGCTTAATGTACCTCAGAGAGAATACTTCCATGCCAAGAGTTGATAGTTTCTTTCGCATCTCTTTGATCAACACTCTTCAGAACATTGAGGATGGAAAGATATTTAGATAAACAGTTTAATAACATCATATTTAATTATTTTGTTTTTTTTTTTTCTATCTGCTGCTCAGTAACATTTTGAAATCTTGCAGGCCAACTAGTGGAGAGGTTGCTACTGAAAGAGTAGATAGAACAGGCTAATTAAGCTCATGGAAGTGAAAGACCATATGTAATTTTTTTTTTCTCCTTTGGAAAATTAATCACAGGTTGAAACCACAGGATCATTGCGATGGTAGCTTTTTGAACCTGCCATAATTTTGTTTTATGGTGCAAATTTTGTAATGGGTAAAGACTTCCACCAACTATATCTGTTCAAGATCTTGCTAGTCCCAACTTCTTTGTTCAGGACTCGGTCAATGAATCTTTTTTTTTTAATATTTTGTGCCACTATGTGCTCATCCTCTTGTCTGATTCATTGCGTTCAATTATATTCCAACAAGTAGAGATGATATTTCCCACCTTGTGCTTCTGGCCTAAGATAATTTTCATTAACTACATATGAACCAATAAAGGTTTAAGCAATGTGACTGAACATGAAAGCAACCCATTAGTACTTGTTTTGGTTTTGGTTCTTCTGCACTTTGCACTTAAATTCTCTATAATTGGTGATGTTCCTGGTGAAATATATGTTATTTCAATTAAAAATTGAATCAATGACTACTGTTACATTGCCATGAACACAATAATAAATGATGTGACGCATTTATGTAATCATAAATTTAATTTTTAAATTATTGACACTATCTCATCATAAACATCACCAATTAGAGATAATACAATTACAGAGGATATAAATCCACTTGTTTTAAGTTATGATGTCCTGGTATTTGATGTTGTCAAAATTTTGGATTGAATTTCATCTTTTAAAATCAGTATCCAGTGTAAAAATAAAAACCTAGTGACAACAATGGCCAACTTCAATAGCGAAATTCTTCTCTCTCATTAGTATGAGAGATCATCAAATACAGACATTACCATCAAAACATTGATCAATCTTTCAGAAATAGCAAATGATTCCAGAACCTCTGAATACATTCCCCAGTACAAGAGTTTCATGAATCTATATATAAGAGACCTGAGAAAACCGAAATAACAATACATAAGAACATGCTATGGCTAGCTAGTGCTTAAATTTTATGAGACGAGACTGGTTGGAAGCTTAGACATAGGTATCAATTAGAGATTTCCTCATCTCGCTCGAAATGGCACTAGGTTGGGCCTCCCTCAACTGGAAAATTCTCTCAATGACAGAGAGTTCAGTTGCTGTGGTGTCCGCCCCACAGAATGCTGTCCAATCATTCACAGTCAAGCCACCAGCTATGACTTCACTACCACGGTTCACAGTCCCAGCTGTCAAAGGTACCTGAAGGAGTGTTGAAAGTTCCTCCATATCTTCGATGGATGTATGGGGGTGGACCTGATCCAGAGGAAAGCAGGAAGCCATTGGTTGGAAACACAATAAATTAACTTTCATCAGATAAGTTCACAAGGGTATATATTATTTCTTACCAAGCCACCTTTGTTGGAGAAGGTGCAATAGCTGCCCACCAGGATATTACCAGCAATTGTCTGCCTGAAAACTTCTACTCCAAGAATATCTGCAATCATTTCCTCTGTTTCCTGATCAAAGTAACACAGAGAAAGCGCATAAGAATCCTGAGAAAAAGTTATAATGACTGCAAAGTAGTAGCAAATGCCTGTGTGCACATTCAGTAAATGCAAATCAGCAGACAGAAGATCCGCCCAATTCCCAAAGATAGATTACCACAAAATGAATAACTTACTATATTTCCAACAAGCAGAAGATCTAGTTTCCCAAACAGTTGTGCAATCTCTGTGTCCCACTTAATTTTGAAGGGAAAAAATTAAAGAAAAAAATCTTTGAAACTAGCACTAGAAAGCATAAATCATTTATGAGTAAAAGAGTGTTCATCAAGAGATTAGTGGTTGAATCCGAAACAGTTAAAGCAATAGGTAACTGAATAGAGGCCTAGTTGAACTGAAAAATCAGTCCCCATGCATCCGATTATGGTTCAATCATGAGAAGAACTTTTGGCAATGGAAGAAGAAGAAAAATTTACAGAACTTACTCAATTTAATTGCCAGCCCAAAGACAAGTGATGCAGAATAGGAAAGAAATGTTTATTATTTTGGGATGTTATTCTTGAACATGTATTTTAGAAAAAATAGATTTAGGCAATTAAATAGTTATTAGGATTTGATTTACTTTCTTATTTAAATAATGTTTGATGTCTATATAAGAGCATTGATATTAAGATTGTAAGATAGACTTGGATTATGAAATAAACTTGAGTTATGGTATATCTTTTGCCCCTTTCTCCCTATTCTTGATCTATTCTCTCTTCTACCTAGTCTATTTCTTTCAGTCTAATCTCCCCATGCTTCCTTGCTGTTTCTCCCTTTCTCAATCTGTTTCTCTCTCTAATTATCTATCCGGCATCAACAAGATTCCAGAAATCCAATTTTATTTTTTTTATAAGTAAGCTTCCAGAAATCCAATAAAAGAAGAATATTTTGAATTCAAGAAATAAGAGAGTTACCTTGTCAAGATCAGTGTGAGTAAGAGCAACATGATCATTGCATGCTATGCAATTTCCCAAGGCAGATAATCTCTCGTCAACACGCTGAACAACAACTTGATCAGGTAGACTGTTTCTCAAATGTTGAAGTTCTTCAATAAGAACAGTGACCCAGTAAGCATGGGAAAATACTATTAGATTAACTAAGTTAATCAGAATAATTCAAAAGAAATTGTAGTAGTATAAAATAAGATCAGATACATTTCAGTTGATGTTGAGATAGTTGGATAAGCTCTATATACAAGTTTCAAGGAGAACGAATAGAGGGGACTACAAGTGCAAACCAGCTTGTACAAAAGCAAAGAATGAGAATAAAGAACTTTAAAGTTCGATGATAACCCGTCCCATAAAATTCATTAAAGACAGTCATCGACAACTTAGACAACATGTCCAACATCAAAATTAGTAATTTCAGTTTGTGGATCCACCTTGGTCAGTTGTGTTGTGTGGCAGGAGAAGCCCTTTTTTGTTTCCTGCAATTAAAACAAAAATTGATCATTTTCAGAAAGTCATTATCAAGTATAAGCCATCTCTAGAAGACCTCAGTGAAACATTACCAGAGATACTTAAAAACAAGAAGAAAAAAAGAGGATGGGCCAAAATAGGGGGAACTTACCCACGCAAAGCCGCCCAATTATCCTGGTGTCAGCAATGGATGTTTTAACCACAGGAATAACATCTGCTAACTCAGCCTCGTACATGCTGCACATAATAGAATCATTATATCCAAGTTATTTTTTCTTTCAATTCAGTAACAAGAATAAGAAACTAAGAAGTTACAAGCAGCTTGTAATGAACCAATATACAAACCTATAGAAGTTTTCCGATCCTCCAATTGCAACCAAACAGTAAGCATTTGTCAACTTAGAAAATACCCCAATCTCACATGAGTTCTCAAACTGAATTCCTACACAGATCAACCTCCTAATTAAACCAAAAAGTGAGGGGGACAAAAAAATGTTCACAAGCAACTGCAAATGTTAAAACAGTTAAGAAGTACTAGTAAATAAGAAACTATTCATCACGGAGATAAAAGAAGATATGAAGCATAAATTTAAAGGAACTTACTGGTTGCCATGGACAAGGAAACTTGGTCACTACAGAAAGGGATTGAATCAAATACAGTAGATAAAAAGAAAAAAAAATCAGCTTCAGATAGCACAAAAAGAGGATTAAATGAAATTTAATGGTCAGTTGGGTAGAGAAGAATAAAAAAAATGGAACCAATTTAAATTCTATATGGTATGGTCAAAGGAGCTTAATTGATTATTTGGGTCAGTAAAAAAATGAAAAAAAAAATTCCATGGAATCAATAGCAAAACAAAGGAGAGCAGAGAATCTCAGCAACCATAATACAATAAAGCAGAGCACGTACATACATCTTTTTAGAACTTTTGTTAACATGAACTTAGAAAAAGATCGTTGAACTAAATTAATGACATGAAAAAGAAAAAAAAAACACAGTTTCCATACCCATTAGGATTCATTATGAAATTGTTATATTTTCGAAGAAAATAATTTATCACCCAATTGAATTTGGTAGGTATAGATAAATCTCGATCAAGAAAAATAGTATACCTTGCAGATGCTTTGGGGAGATTCTGGTTCTTGAAAGAGGCTTCTCTATTGGTTATTTTTTATTGAAAAACAGATATCAGCAGATTAGGGTTTATATGTAATTTGTTAGGGTGAGGGGAACGGCAGCTGTTGCCGACATAAAATATAATATCCGGATTCGACTAAAATGGGCTTTTTGTGAACTTGTCAAAGTGCAAGTACCATCAGTCCATAGGCCACACTCGCCACAGTTGACGGCGTGTTGCTTCCTACTTTGACCATTTTCTTGAAGCGCAAGGCATCAATATTCAATAATATATCACTACCCATAGGACAAAAGGAATAGTTGATAAAAAAATCCTATTAGATTAGATTAGATTACAAGTTTCTTCTGTTTAGTTTGTAACCCGTGCGATGCACGGAATTATAAATTTAGAGTTGGCAAATGGTTGGGTCAGGTTGAGTCATTTAGAATTTTGGGTTATTTAGATTATGGATCGTTCGGATCATAAATTATTCGAGTCACAAGTCATATAGGTTTTGGGTTATGTGGATCTTGGGTCACGGGTCACTCAAGTTTTAGATCAATCGGGTTTTGGGTCATGCAGATCTCGAGTTAGTTCAGATCGGATAAACTCGAATTTCGGGTGGATTTAGGTTGACCCGTCATATTCAATTGTTCATATCAACTTGTAATTTTTTTTTCTTCAAAAAAATGAATCATGCTAAAATCTAGTTTACTATTTTAACATTGATTCAGGTAAAAATTAGGTTCAATTTGAATCGTGTGATTTTAATACTTGATTGGACATTTAACTTAATTTTATGATTTTTTTTTGTTGGAAATTCAATTTAATTAATTTTTTATAATAACAAGAGATTGTTCCTCCTAGCGGTGGGTAGCCAATTTCAATTTAATTAAATGAAACTCGTGCAAGTCAACGATAATAAATATTTTAATATAAATAAGTTTTGTTCGATATTCTTTTCATGTTAATACTTAAGTATTTAACTTAATTTTAGGTATTAAGTAACAATTTATCAAGTCAAAATTATAAATACATCCTTCACTAAGGTAAAGTTTTGAACTTTATTATTATATTTTTCTCTACGAACAAGAAACTTATAAATAATTAAATATGTAAAGTTAATATTAAAAATTATTAAATTTAAATCAAATTGGATTTATCATAAAAATATATATTTATTGTACTTATTTTAAATAATTAAACATTTATTGATATATGTATATATTTTTTTAATATAAGTATAACTAATCTTTAAAAATCGTAAACCAACCCAACCCAACCCTTTCTTATCTAAATGGCCAAAAGCTAAGCTTATTATGATTTAAAAGTCTCAAACCAATCATAACTCAACCCAACTTATTATTACCTAAATGAACAAAAGTCAATCTTATTATGATTTAAAAATCCCAAACCCATTAGAATTTAAAAACCGAGTTAAGTCCAACGTGGATTGAATCCAGTATCTCACCCATTTTTCTAACCCTAAGTAGTATAACCGTATAAAAGTAAAAATGGGCATTTAGGCAATAACTGGACCAAGTTGGCTGACCCAATCTTAAATTGAATAATTTGGATGACCAAGCTCAAGATTATAACTTAGATCCAACCTATAAAATTGATTTAAAATTTGTTTCTATTTAATTAAGTAATTAATAATACTTTAAAATAAATAAAAAATAAAAAAAATAATTATAGGATGATAAATACATTTGTATGAGTAGTATCCAATTGAAAATTATAGTACATTATCGTTGTATTGGATCTTGAAAAATATTTGTTTTTAAAAATTGTATTTAGAACCCACTTGTGTTTCCTAGCCTTGACATATCATACTATTTTTCTATTCAAAATAATAAAATGTAACCTATCTTTTAATCAACTTAAACATTAATAAATATTAATTGGACTCATCTATAAGAGAGTGTAATTGTGTAAACAAATAAATAAAGCAGACATTTATTATTATATACATATATAATGATCAACTCGGGTTTCATGCAGATTCAAGTTGATCCATCTCAAAATTCATAGTTTTAAACTTTTAAGAAATTTACGATGAGACTATTGATAGTAAAGTATTACAAGGTTTTTTTTAAGTGTACTCATTCTAAAAAATATAATTAATTTTTATTAATGGTGACAGTATAAAAACATGTTTTTCAAAAATTAAGTTAAATACTTGAATTCTTATCAAATCACATAGATAGTGATTGTTGGATACTTAGAGTTTAGTAATTGCTTGGTTTGTTTTCTCACCAGGTGTTGTAATTTTGTGGCTTATACTCATAAAAAAATTTATTTGTTAGTGGATGCAGGATCACTTCCTTTTGGGTGGTTTTTGGTTTCAATTTTTTTATTTTTATGCTTGGGAGCTTCAACAGTCAACCATTTGATTTTGTATTCTCGATTCTTGTGGCTAATTTGCATTTGCGTTAATGAAATTGAGTAATTTCTTTTAAAAACATAAAATTAATTATATAAATAAAACTTTATTTTCAAAAAGCTTATCAAGTTATAAAATATTTAAAATTAATTATGATTTCTATTAAGATAAAAATAATGGATAATTAATAATATATTAAGTCATATATCATGTCCTTATGACACTCAGTGTAAAAAATGTGTATATATAATATTTATTATAAATAAATTATTTATCAATAGTCAGTATAACATGATTACTTTATGGTTTTATATATATATATATACACACACAAGTTAAGGCTTTATACTTGATACCATTACTTTATACAAATGGCAAAACATTAGTTTTTCTCTTTCAGAAACATCGGGTCACTGTTCATGGGTCGTTTGGGTTTCGGGTCATGGGTTGCTCGGGTCTAGGGTTAGTTGGGTTTTAGGTCTGTTGGGTCTCGGGTAAATCAGGTCACGGGTCATTTCGGTTTCAAGTTGTTCGGATCTCATGTCATAATGTTTTACAGTATTTTCATGTTTGGGTGGGTCGGGTTTCAAATGGATCGGGTCAAGTAAGATTTTGCCACCTATTTTGAGATATAATCATTATATTAAATTTCAATTTGTCACGTATTTTCATCAAATTTGATTTAAAGTTAATATAAGTAAATATGTATGCATTAAATAATAAATATATGTAACTGTATAATACTTCATGGTATAATTTGAAAAAAGTGAGAGAGCTAGACTTTTTATGCAGTAAACCATCTAAGTTAGCATTGAGTTTACACACTAAACAAATGCTCAAACAATGTCACTTATTTGGTGCACATAATTTTCATGATATATAATTGAAAAAAAAACACATATTCTTCTTCAATTTAAAAAATGTAGATTCTAAGTTGTATGAAGACAATTTGAAATTGCATATGGAACAATATATTGTATTGAGAATGTTGATAACTGTTGTTAAGTAATCATATGTTTTCTCCAAAATAACGTCCAAACCACCCATTTATATTCTTCAAAGTAAAGGTAATTAACAATAGAATGCTAATAATTAATAGTAAAGGTAAAGAGGGAGAAATAGATGGAGGTAAAACTCACCTCACTATACTTAAAATATCATATTCTGACTTATATGATGTTTTAAAAGGTCAGAGAAAATGTTTTTGATGTAAAATCGAATTAAACCACTGATGTAAAATCGATGACCTAACAACCATAGATGAATAGCCAGACAAAAAGAATAATAACTAATGAAAAAAAATCAATTAAACCATTAACACTTTATTTGGATGAGAATTCTTATAAAAAATTGTAAAAATCGATCAATTACAAAAAATTTAGGAGAGTAAAATTTGGCCAAAGAGATTTACGAAAAGTGTTATTATTTGAGAAAATCTTTATACTATTTAAGACGACAATAAATGAGCAATTTGACTATTGAATTAAAATTTTGATGCTCGTGTAATATTTCCTTTTTTTTTTCTCTCGGTTTGAATTATAATTTGAAAAACAGTATTTTTTTTAAGAATTCCTACTTATAATCAGTTACGGTAAATTTCCTGTAATATAAATTTAGTAATTTTGTGATTTGATTATTTCATTTTCATAAATTCCATCAGTAATAATAAACACATTTTTATTTTTTTATTTTTTTAAACCAAAAAATACTATTATTTAGTTATAACCGACAGAATTATCCATCAGTGATAATAAACACATTTTAAAATCCATCTTAAATTATTTTTGTTATTTTTAAAACAAAAAAATACATATTTAAATATTATTTATGAATTAGTATATATTAATATTTAATAAATAAATAATAATTAATATGATTTAATAATAAAAACATAGTAATGTATGATTAATAATAAAAATATAGTATAATTAAATATTAATATAATATTAAATATTTTTTATTTGTTCCTAAATAATTCTTTTACGAAATAAAAATATGCATTAATTCAAAAAAAATATTGGTTTTCTACATACTTTAAAAATATATAGACAATGTATTAAATAACATTGAATTTTTTTTTCAACACAATGTCTTAAAAATAAATTAGTTATATTAAACTTAATATTTGGTTTCATGTTATAAATTAAAATCATAATCATTGACATAAAGTAATATTTATCATTATTGAAAATATTTTACATAATTGAAAATGTCACCGTTACTAATAATTAAAAATTGTAATAAATTGTTTTTGCCGAAATCAAAACTATGTAGTTTTGATTTCAAGTGTGTCAATCATTTACTAAAGCTAACTATTTGGTAATCCCTAGACTAAAAGTACGTAGAACTATACTAATAATTAATAAAATAAAATTTTAATTAAATATTTTATAATAGTGGATATGAGAAAATAATATAGTTAACTAATATATATAGTTAAGTATTACAGTATTATTATAGTACATATATGATATATAAATAATACATATAAATACATGAAAATGTTAATTAACCAAACACTGCAATCGATCACAACTTCAATTTCATCTTTTCTATTATAACAAAAAAATGTAATGGGATTCCAACAAAACACTGTAATCGATCCCAACTTCAATTTAAAGTTTAAGGTTTTAGGGTTCAGGGTTTTAAGGTTTAGGGTTTTATAGTTTGTGGTTAATTAATTAGCTAGGCTTTAGTGTTCAAGGTTTAAGTTAATTAGGATTTAGGGTTTTAGTTAATTAGGATTAGGTTAATTAGAGTTTAGGGCTTAGGGTTAGCGTTAATTGAGATTTATGTTTAGGAACGACATAGTAAATTATTATGAGTAATAATTAAATATCATATTATTGTAGTACATATATAATATATAAATAATACTTATAATATCATTAATTAATATATATAAGATAATTATATAATAAAATTATGAATTATTATAGCGTTGGTTACATTTCTATTAGCCTTAATTACATTATAGTTTAGGGTAGATTTGATAGTTTGACGGAATTAAAAGTTCGGTATAATGATTTTTCAATCCAGACTATCACTGATGGACACGTGTCCGTCAATGATACTATTTATTCGATAATTGATGAACTTAATTTATAATTAAAATCTTTGAAATTTAAAATTGATTTATAATTTTTAAAAATATTATATAATTATTTAAAATAAAAAATAGTTGTTTAGTTTTCCCTAATACTATTCACTGACGACACATTCCGTCAGTGATAACAATTTTTCCTCGTTGTAAGTTTTTAATAAAATTGTTAAGAAATATTTAATTTATTTAATAATAAAAAAATATTATCATCAAGGGACATCTATTTTCTCTCGATGAAAATAAATATATTAAAATATATTTTAAAAATCGATTAATTTCGATTATTCAATCGAAACCAAACTGTTAGAAAAAATTTGAACCGGTTAATTCGATTAAACGGTATAAGTCGACTATTTTTGTGTTTACAAATCGATTAGTCGGGTCGATCAGCATGCAAAATAATTTCTAACCAAACCGACCAAGTAACCGACTTTCATTTACTTAATTAAAATTTTAATAATTATAAATATATAAGCCTTTATTAAACTTATACTCTCATTTCTCTTACTTTCCTTCTGTCTCCACTCTTCACTCTTGTCATTTCTACTTTGCTAGAAACCTAGCAGCCGCACGGCCCGCACGCAGCAATTCGACCTCCAGCCACTTGCCACCATCTATCACCGTCTGTATCGACATTTCTACTTTTCTAGAACCCTAGTGCAGTTGCACGGCCCGCACGCAGCAATTATTCGCTCCACCTACCAGCCATCAGCTACCAACGTCTGTCACCCTATTCTCCAATATTTAACCCTAAGTCCCTAACCCCCGTCCGACCATCCCTCGCTAGGAACCCTAGCGTAGCCGCACATAGCGATCCTCCACTGGACCCCTCCCCACCACGGTACGACCACAGCACCACCACCAAACCCCTAAATCGTTCGTCAATTTCTTTGATCTAGCTCTAGCTGGCTTTACACGTTCGATTGAGGTAATATACCAGCAAGCCCCTAAATCGTTTGTCAATTTCACTAGATTATTCTTGTATAGTTGTATTTGTGCTTATATGATATTTTGTTATGATGAGTGTTTAGTGTGCTTATGCTTGCCAAACACTGCGATATGTTAAAGTTGTTCCCTGTTTAAGTCATGTGTATAGTTAGCTTGCATCATATAACTTTGTAATTTATCCTATGTTTTCTTCTTTGTTTTTAATAGTTACTCTGTTTATCTGGTTAATGGTTACTCTGTTTATCGATCCCGCTTTTTCTATGTTTTCTTCTTTGTTTTTTTGTGGTTTCTTGGCTGAAGTGGGTGTTTGGTTGCTAAGAAAGTGTGGAAAAGAGAAAGGAATTATGGTATTTGTGGGTTGGAATAGTTAGTGTTGGTGTATTTTGGGTTGTTGGCGGTTCTGAAAGTTTTGGGTTCTTTGGAGGAAAAGGGTGTCTGATGTTCTGTTGGGTTGCTGAGAAAGTAGAGATAAAGGAGGAAAAACTCTTTCAAGTGTTTTGGTTAAAATTCGTGAAACTGTGCATATAATACCATTCTCATTTTTTAAATTAGAAAAGAACTCATGTCTATTAAGATCTTGGACGAAACAATGCAATGAAATATCAAAACCCTCTTTATTTTCTTCTTTTTTTCGCGGAGGAGGAGGTAGTTGTATTGAATTTTTGAAAGAGAAAAAGAAAAAAAAAATATTAGGACTTAGGAGTTCAAAGTTTTTGAGGATTTTGGCAATATAATACTAGCAAATTTGTTCTCATTGTCATTGATGCATATTGTGCATCTCAGGATGATGTCAATGGCATTTAACTGTAAAACTGAACCAGAAGAGGATGGCACTAGTAGAAAGTCACAACCCGGATACTTTCTCAAGAATAAAAAAGATTGAGAGATAGTTAGCTTAGGCATATATTTTAGACTTATGCTGATAATTTTTGTTCTAAATTACGAGATGTTTGTTAAGCCAATCTCATGGCTTCATTTTTGTTAAATTGTCGGTGCTAGCCATACTAACAACATATGACATTTAGGCTATGATTAGTTGAGAGGAGAAGTGTGAGGAAGGAAGGAGAGGAAAGAAAAATGAGAACAAAGAACATATTGATCTTTTCATCATTGATAGAGAGGATGGAAAAGTGAAAAGAAAAAAAAAACTTATTTTGGTTGTTTTACTGATAAAAGAGTATTCACATAAACAGAAAAATTTTGTGTGAAAAGAAATATTATTATAATAATGAGTTAATTTAATAGTGATTGTAATAAATAAAATTCTTGATGAGTTATGATTAATAAGTGGATGTGATATATGAGGACAAAGAAAATATTGATCTTTTCATCATTGATAGATAGGATGGAAAAGTGAAAAGAAAAAAAAAACTTACTTTGGTTGTTTTACTGATAAAAGAGTATTCACATAAACAGAGAAATTTTTATGTGAAAAGAAATATTATTAGAATAACGAGTTAATTTAATAATGATGGTGATCAATAAAATTCTTGATGAGTTTATTGTTATTTTACTATTCATATGCATATTTCATATCGTTGTTCATATGCATATTTCATATTGTTGTTCTATATTGGAAATAAAAGGAATACCGTGATAGCCAGTATATGCTGGAAAGAAAGAATCGGGAGGGGGTCGATCTAAGATAATAAAAACATGTTGACATGTGGGAAATCGTTCCTTAATAATAATTCATGTATTGCATCTGGTTTAAATATCAATTGCATCATTGAAGTGCTGATGTGTGGTGTGTGGTGTGTTATTGTGAAATTATTTATAGATGAATGAGTCTCACAGAGAGATAATTACAGTGAGAAAAAGACATAGGAGTATGATGTGATAGTAATTATTTAAATGTTAGACTATACGCTATTATTCAGTCATGTGAGAAACCAATAATTAAATATTAAAGGGTTATTTATGCAAATTGAATACTTTTAGTAAATTTAATTCACTGAGCTTGTAAAGCTCATCCCTCATTGTACAATGATTTCAGGTTCAGGTAACAGACATGACAAATAGTCTAGTGGGTTGAGAGTCAGACGAGATCATTTTTTTTGTAAGCTACGTACGTCTCACATCCTCATATGAACAAGAAAATGAACTTTTAAAAAATTTATTTGTAAATATTCATGCATTTTTGTTGTATATTATGTTTATGTTAATATCAGATTTTTGTACCTCCCCTGTTGAGGTTGAGGATTAAAATAAAAATTTATGTTAGTATTATTTATTTGTATTGTTGCATATATGTGTCGTGCTGGGATTTCAAAATGTGATGACACTGTCTCGGGGTGGCCAACTCGGGATGGGTTGTTACAATTTTGGTATAAGAGCATTAGGTTTTAAGATTTTGTAGATTGCATGAGAACTTAAAACGGTGGAATATCTAAATAAACTATATTTCAAATGCAGAGTCTGAGGATGACACGTGGACGTGCTAGAAGTAGAGGTAGAGTTCAACATCAAAGGGGACATGGTAGACCTCCAATTTTTAGGAGAACTGAAGCAGAAGAAGAAGTTAAATCTGTGATTCCCGCGAGGGAACATGTTGATAGTGCAGCTGGTACTAGTAGAGTTGGGAGAGAATCTGAGGTTAGGAATGATGAATTGAAAGAAGCTCTTAATCGTATTATAGAGAGGATAAATGCAGCTGAAGAAAGGGCTGATAATCTGCAGAGAAGATTAGAGGAAATGGAGAGAAAAGAACTTGATGTAGTGAAACAAGAGGTTCATGAGGGAGAAGGCGTGTTTGCACATGAGATGCAAGGTGATTGTTTTGTGAGATTTCTTAAGCTTAAACCCGAGTCTTTTAAAGGATCTGTAAATCCTGAAGAAGCTGAGCAGTGGATCAGACATGTCGAAAAATGTTTTGAGGATTTACCAGTGACAGATAGACAGAAGGTTGCTTTTGCTTCATTTATGCTGGAGGGTGAAGCTTCTCAATGGTGGGAGGATATTTTGCCTAGGGTAAGTACACGTGTAGAACAACCTTTAACTTGGAGTAAGTTTAAGGATGAGTTCTTTGCGAAGTATTTTCCATATACCTTTCGGGTACAGCAAGAGAGAGATTTTATTCACCTAAGACAGGGAAATTTATCGGTGGCTGAATATGATAGTAAATTCACAGCCTTGTCAAGGTTTTTACCTGAATTAGTGAATACTGAGAAGAGAAAATGTAAGAGATTTTTAGACGGATTACACTATGACATTCGGACTAAACTATCTTATATGGGCATAGAGAATTATGCTGTATTGGTGGATAAAGCATTACAGATTGAAAATTATTTTCCAAATTCCTTTCAGGCACAGCAAGAAAGAGCTTTTATTCACTTAAAACAGGGAAATTTATCGGTGGCTGAATATGATAGTAGATTTATAGCCCTGTCAAGATTTTTACCTGAATTAGTGAATACTGAGGAGAGAAAATGTAAGAGATTTTTAGACGGATTACACTATGACATTCGGACTAAACTCTCTTATATGGGCATAGAGAATTATGCTATACTCGTGGATAAAGCATTACAGATTGAGAAGGATTTGATGGAGTTGAGAGGTAGGAGTGATTGGCTGAAGAGGTCTAGATTTGAGGGACCTAGAGGTGGTAGCAATATGGGTGTACATGGTGAAAGACCACTTCAGAGGGGGCGTTCCTTGTCACAAGGAACTGTAGTGCAGAGTCAGAGGCAAGCAAGATCTATTACTTCTGTAGCTCAGAGTAATACCGGTGGGACCCTTAGATTTGGGAGACAAGCTATGAGAATTGGGAGTTATAGTAGAAGAGTGAGTTTGCCACTAGGGGAAAGTGGTAACCTGATGTCTGATCGAGAGGCAAGAGTTTGCTTTAGATGTAATCAGATGGGGCATCTGGCTCGGAATTGCCCTACGTATATGTTTTGTATGTGGTAGGGGAGGACATGTTGTTGCAGAGTGTTCAAGGGGGAAATCTGCTGACGTACGCGTTGGAAGTGTTGGGAGAAGATCGGTGGAGAGAGGTGGTGGATCAGGGAGTGTGCGGGGCAGAGGTCGATGATCAGTAGCAAAGCGATGACGTGGCAGCCAGTTTCAGTCGAGAGATAGCAAAGTCTATGCATTGACCTAACAGGATGCACAAGACACTCCTGATGTTGTTATGGGTATGATATCTATCCTTAGTAGGTCTGCTAGATTATTGATTGATCTTGGTGCAATATATTCTTTCGCATCTAGTGTTTATGTGAAATCTATTGATGCTAGTATTAGTCATTTGATGCATGCTATTGTTGTTGAGGTTCTTACTAGAGATAAAGTTATTATCAGGACAATCTATCGAGGTTGTGTGATTAATATTGCTGATAAAGAATTTGAAGTTGATTTATTGCCTTTAGATATGACTTTTTTTATTTAATTCTGGGGATGAATTGGTTATTTGCATATCATGCTTGGGTAGATTGTTTTAGGAAAAATGTGGTGTTTAAGATTCCCGGACAAGAGGAGTTTAATTTTCAGGGAGAACATAATATACTTGCTAATTGTCTTATTTCTGCCTTAACTGCCAGTAAATGGTTGAAGAAGGGTTGTGAGGGGTATTTGACATATATGGTAGATTCTAGCAAGGAGAGTAGAAAGTTTGAATAAATCTGTTTGTAAAAGATTTTTCTGATGTTTTCCCTGAAGAGTTGACTGGGTTGCCTCCCAATAGGGAGATTGAGTTTTCTATTTAAGTGATTCCAAGATCAGCACCCATATCCATAGGACCTTATAGAATGACACCAGTTGAATTGAGAGAATTGAAAGTTCAGCTTCAGGAGTTGCTAGATAAACATTTTATCCGACCTAATGTGTCACATTGGGGAGCCTCTGTGTTATTTTTCAAGAAGAATGATGAGACAATGAGGTTGTGTATTGATTATAGACAGTTGAATAAGATCACCATCAAGAATAAATATCTTTTGCCCGTGATAGATGATTTATTCGAACAATTACAGGGAGGTAGAGTGTTTTCTAAGATAGACCTGAGATCGGATTATCATCAATTAAGGATAAAGGAGGGGGACGTGCCTAAGACTGCTTTTAGGACACGTTATGGCCATCATGAGTTCCTGGTGATGCCATTTAGGTTGACTAATGCTCTCACAACATTTATGGATTTAATGAATCGAGTGTTTAAATCATTCTTAGACAGATTTGCGATTGTGTTTATTGATGATATTTTGGTATATTCCAAGAATAAAGAGGAGCATATGCAACATTTGTATACAGTATTAGAGATTTTGAGGAGGGAACAATTATATGCGAAGTTTTCTAAGTGTGAGTTTTGGTTGAGCAAAATATCTTTCTTGGGGCATGTTGTATCGGGAGAGGGGATAGCAGTTGACCCACAAAAAGTAGAAGTGGTATTGAATTGGGACCCACGAATATAATTGAAATTAGAAGCTTTTTGGGGTTTGCTAGTTATTATAGGAGATTTATGCAAAAAATTTCTATGATTGTTGGACCATTGACTAAATTTACCAGGAAAGACGTGAAGTTTAGGTGGTCAGAGGAATGTGAGAGAAGTTTGCAGCTGTTGAAAGAAAAACTAACTACTGCCCTGGTGTTAGTACTTCCTTCTGGTGATGAAGGATTTGTGGTTTATAGTGATGCGTAACATCAGTGGTTGGGATGTGTGTTGATGCAACATGGGAGAGTTATAGCTTATGCATCTAGACAACTGAAGAACCATGAGAGGAACTGCCTGACCCATGATCTAGAATTGGCTGCCATAGTTTTTGCTTTGAAGATTTGAAAACATCATCTATATGGAGCAAATAGTGATATTTTTACTGATCATAAAAACTTGATGCATTTTTCGACCCAAAAAGAGTTGAATTTGAGGCAGATGAGGTGGATGGAGTTGATCTGTGATTATGACTGTACAATTCACTATCATCCAAGAAAGGCTAATGTAGTAGTTGATGCATTGAGTAGAAATGCTACATGAAGATTAGCTGTTATAGGGAGTCATAATATTAGCTTGATGATAGAATTAAGAAGAATGAGGATGCAGTTGAGTGTCAATATTAAATGAGTATTGATGGCAAATATGATGATACAATCTCCTATTATTGATCGTTTATTACAGATGCAGGTTTGAGATGAGGGGATAGAGAAGATTAGACGGGAAGTGTTGAGTGGGAAGTCAACTGAGTTTAGAATTAGAGAAGATGGTATGGTAGTGTTGGGGCATAGAGTTTGTGTTCCCAATGATGTGGAGATGAGAAATGAGATACTAAGGAAGGTTCATGATTCTGTATATTTCATGCACCCAATTAATAATAAGATGTACAGGGGGTTGAAACAGAATTATTGGTGGTCAGAGATGAAGAAAGATGTAGCAGAATATATTTAGAGATGTTTGACTTGTCAATATGTGAAGTCTGAGAATAGACATCCGGCATGTTTATTGCAACCTCTTCCAGTACCTGAGTGGCCATGAGAAAACGTGAGTATGGATTTTGTCTCTGGTTTTTCTCGTACCCCGATGGGACATGACGCTGTGTGGGTTATAGTAGATAGACTTTCTAAGTCTTCACATTTTCTTCCTATTAAAACTACCTGGAGTTCAAAAAGGTTGGTGGAGTTGTATGTAGCAGAGATAGTAAAATTACATGGAGTATCCTTGAGTATCGTATCAGATAGAGATTCTAGATTTTGAAGGGGTTTCCAAGAAGCTATGGGTACGTAATTGCAGTTTAGTACAACTTTTCATCCACAAACTGATGGGCTGACGGAGAGAATCATCAAAATACTAGAAGATATGCTGAGGGCAATTGTATTAAGTTTCTCAGTAAGCTGGGATGTTTATTTGTCTTTGATCGAGTTTGCATACAATAATCAGTATCAAACTAGTATTGGGATGACACCTTTTGAGGCTTTTATATGGTAGGAGATGTAGAACTCCAGTATGTTGGGAAGAAGTTGGAGAGAGAAAGATATATGGCCCAAAAATGATAGACTTGACTATTGAGAGGATCAAACTGGTTGGGGAGAACCTCAAAGTAGCCCAAAACAGACAGAAGGGATATGCTGATAAAAGAAGACAACCTCTCGAGTTCCAAGTTAATGATTGGGTATTTTTTAAGATATCTCTGTGGAAAGGAGTGTTGAGATTTAAAAAGAAAGGAAAGCTTAACCCGAGATTTGTGGGGCCATATGAGGTGATCGAGAGAATTGGACCAGTAACGTATCGTTTGGATTTGCCTCCAGAATTAAAGCAATTATATAATGTGTTTCATGTGTCACTGCTGAGAAAGTTTTACACGATGAATCCCATCTCGAATTAGGCGATAGAATTTCAGAAAGATTTGACTTTTATGCAAGTACCGATTAGAATCCTAGACAGAAAGGAACAAATCTTGCGCAATAAAGTCATTCATTTGATTCGAGTATTATGGCGAAATAAAGATATCGAAGAAGTCACGTGAGAGCATGAAGCAAGAATGAGGAAAGATTACCTCCAACTCTTTTCTTGATTTTAGGTAAGGAAATTTCGTGGACAAAATTTTTGTAAGGTGGGTAGAATTGTAATACCCGTATTTGTTTCGATAGAATTTCAGGAAGATTTGATTTTTATGCAAGTACCAGTCAGAATCCTAGACAGAAAGGAACAAGTCTTGCGCAATAAAGTCATTCATTTGATTCAAGTGTTATGACATAATAAAGATATTGAAGAAGTCACGTGGGAGCATAAAGCAAGAATGAGGAAGGATTACCCCAAACTCTTTTCTTAATTTAAGGTAAGGAAATTTCGATGACGAAATTTTTGTAAAGTGGGTAGAATTATAATACTCATATTTGTAAAGTAAGGGTAAAAAAGTACTTTAATAAATATGACAGAGTTAAAATTATATATATATATATATATATATGCGCGAAAAGTCCAATTTGAAAAAGAAGAAAAATCCGAACGTCCAAAAAAAAAAGAAGAAAATTTTTTTTTCTAAAAAAGACAAAAAGTGACAGTAGTTGGCATCACCTGCTGCTAAGTTGAATGCATGCATTACAAGTATAAAAAAACGTGGAGGCTTGGTGTTGAGCTGCCAAATTTTAAGAAAGATGTGGGTGTATGTACTCCACGTTATTGAAACGTGGAGGTCTCGTTAAAGTTGAGAATAAAATTTTTGTTGGGCTGCCACTTATACATAAATGTTAATTAACACTTACCAAATTTCGTATAGTTTCTTTTAAATTACTCTATTTTTTTAAACACTTGGAGACCCAAAGAAAGATTGAAAGAGTAAAATTTTGAAGAGGTTTACGAGAAATTTTATAGAGAGTTACGATAAGCTATCAGAAAAACAGAAGGTAATAATGTGGTGTTTATTTTTGAATTTTTTTAGCATTCATGAAATTTCTCGGAATTCAAAGTGGGAATTTTCAAAGGGTGTGGTTTATGAAGAAGTAAAGAATAAATTATAATTTTAATATAAATATTATGTCAGGTGTTGATGATCAACAACTGGGAGAAATTGCTTAGAAGAACGGGAAAGGCAAATAGGTGATTCACGGGTAGCTTTAAGTGCTACGTGGTGAGTTAGATTTACTTTAAGTAATCTAAATAAAAATGAAATATCTAGTGGTAATATTAAAATAAATTATTAGCTTCTGCTTTGATGGTAGATAAAAATTTGATTGATATGTATGGTATAAATATTGGACACGTAAAATTTTTTTTATGCGAAATGAAATATTATTAGAATAATGAGTTAATTTAATAGTGATGGTGATAAATAAAATTCTTGATGAGTATTGATTAATAAGTGGATGTGATAGATGATGAGAGAAATTTTGTAAAATTTATTTCAATAATAAATTGAGAATAACCAATTTAAAAATTTTGAATTCATGTTATTGTTATATTACTGTTCATATGCATATTTCATATCGTTATTCATATGCATATTGTTGGAGCGATTATCTACTTAAATAAATATGAAAATAACCGTACTAGTTTTACTTGCAAGTGCACAAGGTCTGTGGTAGCATAATGTGCAAGTGCGAGATCATTTCCACAGGGATTGGTGAATTTCGTTTTAGAATTAGTTTCTTGAAGTTAAAAAGAGAAATAGCAGTTTGATTGTGAGTAAATAGCAATAATGAGAACATAGGACTACGATATCCACCCTAATTATACTTTCATACTAAATAAAGTGTTAATGCTCTAGCTTTATCATAAATATCTAATGGTTGCCAACCTAAGGGTTTAGTCCACACATTAGGTTATTGATCTCCATATGCAATGAGTTAAGCATGGTGTATACTCTAACTCTTTTCTCTAAGGGATTAAACATGGGTGTATACTGAGTTGTTCCTTAAGAGAGCATGAGGGCTGTGGAGATCGGCAACCACACGGGACCTAGGGCTTGGTCCGCTCTCGATTTCCTATGTTGATTAACCCGGGAATCTGGTGTGGATATCCTTTGTTACTAATGTCGAACCCAGGACTCGGTCATCCAAATTAATTTGACTAAGTTATCCATATCACATGCATACGTTGATCAGGCACATACATGAGGAATGTAAATATAAACATGCATTAATCAAGTTAAATATTCTAACAAGGCTATAGCAAAGATAATTAATGAATGAACATGTGGAAAAGTATAACTAAGGCTTCAATCGAGCCCTATAGGAGTTTAGTTACACATGCTAAATAAACTAAACATTCTAAACATAATGAAATAAAAACAGAAAACTAAAACCGAAGAAGACTCGGGAGATGAGTCGTCAATTCCTCTCCTAAGCTTGCTACTTCGAATCTCGAACAAAATGTATGGTTTATGTGTTTTACAGGGCTATTTATATGGTCCTTATAGTGTCCCAAAGCCTTAATTTCCTATTTGGAGTTTGAAGACTTCTTTCCATATTTGGCTCTGTCGCCTCTGGAGTGATTGCACTCGAGCATATGCGGGATACATCAAGTGTACTAGTGCTCTTGTGTGCTCAATCTCAAGGGAGGTGCGCTCGAGCGCACCTTGCTGGATGATAGAACTTAACTTTTGCTCCTAAAAGCTCCAAATTATCATTTTTTTGTCCAAGTCCTGTGAAAAATACATAAAACAAGAAAATGAAGTAGAAACTACTAAAATATATAAATAAAGAGTCTAACAAGTATAAATTAAGGGGCTTAAATATGACTATTTAAGCACTTATCGTACCCTCAAACTTACATATTACTAGTCCCTTAGCGATACAAAACTAAAGACTATGTTAGAACAAAACTAAAGATAATTTCATTTCCATGATACTTAAAAATTCGGGTTGTGCATAAAACCATGATAACCGTACATGAGTAAGCTTACAATAAAAACACATTTTTGTATTGAAAAAAGATTTTCAAAAGCTCATGTTACTTACCTAAGGCTGGCCGAAGGCATCGCAAGTTTGATTTGTGTGTGATGACTTAGCACATATAGGATGGGGTTTTCACATAATTTTAGTGTATAGGGTTTCGGTGCCCAATCCTTTATCGAATTCCTTATCAAAAAGAACAAAAATGACATAATACTTGCTTCTTCTTTCTTTTTCTTTTATCATGCTATCTTTGCCATGTTGAGTTCCATCGAGCTTTCTATTTGACCATTGTAACGAGTGTTTGGTCAATGACTTTCAAACCAGATGGTTTTAGGGCATTATATGTAAAGACACCCTAAAGGACTTACTAACTCAAGTAAAAAAAGCTACGAAACTAACATGTTTTAATGCCTCTAAATGAAATTCTCACCTTTTGACGTGAACGTTTAATGCTTACTGAGATAAGAGGCTCAGTTACTCAGTGGAAATTTATGATCATTAAAGGTTTACTTCCCACATTTTGACGTGAACACTCAATGCTTACTGAGGCAAGAGGCCCAGTTACTCGGTGAAAAGTTTTTTAATGATCATTAGAAGCTTTTTAATCACTTTTTGCACAATGAACATTTTTTTTTCTTATGCCAAAGTGTTTTTTTAACAAGCTATCCGATTACAGTTAGGTTATGGAAACATATACAAGAGAATTATATGTCATACTCCACACAAATGTGTGTTAAATGTGCTTGTGCAAATTTGGATCAAACTCGTGAATTCTTAGGTGCCTTGAGGTAGGTAACTAACTTTGTAAAATTCCTAATACAAGACTATGTGTTCTAGTTTTTAAGCTTACTAATGAAGTGTTATCAAATTTTTAAATCAACCAAAATTTTTGTTTACCAAAAGAACATGCATTTATCTCTCATAAAAAAAAAAACTAGGACTTAGTGTGTGCATGTGTTTCAAGTGTGTGTGTAATAGTATCTAGTATCTCCCACTACCCCCAAACTTTAAATGCACATTGTCCCCAATGTGTGTGTGACATGGAAAGATCTGACCTGGGAGATGGAGAACTAGGTTGCTTGCTTGCTTGTACACGCCCTCAAACTTGAACTGGATGCACGCACTAAGTACCTGACAAAGAAAAATAAACGTTGTTTCGGAAAACAAAATATAAATAATAGACATGTAAATATAATTATAACAAACGAAAAGTACTAAAATGAAAAGGATATGTCTAGGGTGCCTCCTATGAGCGTTAAGTTTTATGTCTTCAGTCAAACGGGGTATCCTCTCACTGCTGATCATCTGTGGGTGCAGTCGAGGAGGTACCGGGTGCAAGAGGTAGGCGGTCAAGGACAACCTATAGTATCGCCTTCTGTCGTGTAAACTGTGCCTCTAACCCATCGATCTGCTAATGGATCAAATGGGTTGCCTCACGATCCTCCCAGTGGATGTCGGATAGCTCACAGCGGAAGGAAGACAACTCATCTAGGAGGTGCTGATACTCCATGGATCCCATGTCTGTCTGGTCCTCCTCCCATGAAGGGCTCACTGGTGAATGCTCGACCTTCCTCGGATCATCCACTATAGCCCTGGGTCCTCGAGTCATGTGCGACTGGCTGAGGCTCCACTGGGCTCTCCCAAAGAAAGAATGGTCACTAACCGGGCCGTCTATAGAGGAACCTCTAATCCCCTTCTTCTTGAAGATGTGACTGAGCAATAAGGGGAAATGAAAGCCCTAGGTATTAGCTGTGGTCGTCTGTCGGTTATGCACCCCATCCCAGAACTTGTGTATATGACTCCATATCACCGCTGGGATGGAGTACCAGTGACCCCGGTGAAAGGCGTAGAAAGCCTGTAAGAACTGATCCCGCCTCTGTGTCTTGTTCCCCAAAAGACATACGTTCCGCTGCAGGATTGAGTCAACGAACCATAGACGGGGAGGCAACCTCGACCGGCTCCCCGCATTGTTGTGGCGGTCTACGTACTGTCCCACACACATATCCTCTATGATGTGTGGTAGAGGGAACGGGTCAGGTTGCTCCTCCATGTGGCTGTCCTCCGGTGGGGACTCATTATAGCAGTGTAAAGAGTCGGTTATGCCGATAGTGGTCAGCATTAAGAATCTGCCCTGGACTGAGGAAGATAAGATCTCTGGCCTGGTGCAGTCATAGGTCAGATTCTCGTAGAAGCTAACCACAAATCGTGTGTATGCCGTCGAGCAGACCGGCTTGAATAGCCGCTTAAGACCCCGACTCTTGAACTCTTGGACCACCCATCTTGTGGCGTCCAAACTCTTGAAGTCCTCTTCTACGTTAAATGTTATCTTGAACAGTATTTCACGCTGTTCGAAACTGGGTCGGGATGCCTGATGGCGGCTGCTGGGAGCTCGGGATGTGGAAGCCATGTTCTGAAATCTGAAACTGTGTTACTGTCAAAATTACACTCGATCGCACGAAAGGTAGTGCGCTCAATCACTGATACCTAGTGCTCGATCGCACTCGGTCAGACAATTTGTTCAACACATTATGCGCACCAATAACCAGAAGCTGTAGAATTTATACACACTTGATCCAAACCTCCTGCAAATGGAAAATACCCAATCAACACACAAGAATAACATATATGGATAGTGTATATATAAACTGAAGATCAAGAACCATGTGTGTGCGTAAGTATCTAACAAAAAAACATGTGTGTACCTTGTGTGCTTAGGAGGGTAGCGTGTGTGCGAGGGAGAAAGAAAATGTATTTGCCTGGTGGTGGGTTTGGTTATGTGGCGAGGTGGTGGTGTGGAATGCCGGATGAGTGTTGAGGGTAAGGTTTTGCTGTGTGAGATGGTGAGTGCGAGAGAGAGATATCAGAGGTGCGATTGAGCGTAAATGAGCCAAGAAACGGGAAATTGTTTATAATATGCACATGACTTCTCTGCCCCGAGTGCGTTTGAGCGCATTTGTGAAGTGCACTCGATCGCATGATGCGCAATTGCTTAATGTGATGCGCTCGTGCGCACTGTTGTGCAGGGCAAGAAGGCGCTCGCACGCATGTGGTGTGCGCTCGATCGCATGACATATAATTTTGTTAAGAGTAAAAGGAGTTAATAGTAACGAAATAAATGAAGGTAAAAATAGGAATGATACAGTCATACCAACTTGTAGTGGTCTCAGGACCACTATCCTTGATAGAGGCACTTGAGCTATAGGTTATGCAAGTAGAATTGCTCAAGTGCTCTCTATGGTAGCTTCAAGGCTACGTCCCTTGAAGGAGACACTTAAGGCCCCCATCAGGTGGTTCCAGTGCCGTTGACAGCTTCTTTGTCTCCCATTTTGGTGCCTGGTCAGTAAAATAAGGAGAAGTAGTATTTGCAAGTGCAAAATTTTTAAATTAGGGATTACCCTTACTTGAGAGCTTGGGTGTGTTCTTGATGGTGTGCGTAGCTCCATTAATATCTTTAATTACGTTATCATCTGGTCCAATGTCCAATCTCGTGTCAGCATGGTGGGGGATGGTCTCCAATGGAACAGTGCAATGGACTTTCGGAATTTTCTCATCAAGACCTTGCATGAAACTCACATTATGATACTTATCATCAGTTCTAGGGGAGTCTATTGTATTAAATATTTTAAATTCTACCTCTTCATCATTTACTCGCATGGTGACAATACCATTTTTTACATTAATGTTTGTGTCGGCAGTGATCATAAATGATCTCCCTAAGATGATAGGGAGTGGTACAGGCATATGACATTCCTCCATGTCTAATACAATAAAATCAGTAGGTAAAATAAATTTACTTACTCTTACCAAAACATCCTTGAGGATACTTCTTGGTCGTTTGATGCTTCTGTCAGTCAATTGTAACGTAATGGAGGTTGGTTGGAGTTTTCCCAAACCTAGTGTCTCGAATACACTGTAAGGTAGCAAATTGACACTCGTCCCTAGGTCCAATAATGCATGTTAAAAAACTGGTCACCTAGCCTGCAAGGAATAGTAAAACTACCCGAATCTTTTAGTTTAGGTGGTAATTTTCTCAATAATACAACACTCACCTCTTCGGTCAAGGCTACCGTCTCATGTTTCTGAAATTTTCATTCGTTAGTGCAACAATCTTTTAAAAACTTAGTATAAGCAGGTAGTTGTCTTATTGCATCTAATAAAGGAATATTTATTTCCACATTTTTCAAGGTTTCGAAAATGTCAATCATTTTAGTTTCCTTTTTAGGCTTCACTAACATTTGAGGGAAAGGTGGAGGTGTATTTACCTTTTTTATCTCTCTTACCTTAGATGTGGAGGCTTGGTCTGGAGATGTTTGTGTAGGCTCATTGGTGCTGATGGTCTTACCACTTCTTAAGGTTGTTATAGCATTCAGCTGCTGATGTCCTCTTGGATTAGGTAGTGGCTGGGCTGGGAGCTCTCATTGCTTTCTGTTACTCAATTCCTTGGCCAATTGCCCCATTTGTATCTCTAGCCCTTGAATGGCTTGATCGTGTTTTGCAGTGATTTGCCTCATTTCAGTCCGAAATTACCTTGACTCTTTCATGAATTGTTCATGTTTATTCAGGATTTGTTGTTGCTGAGTCGCTAGTTGTCTCACAAGACTTTCGAGGTCATTCTTCTTTGGTTCAGGGGCAGATTAGGCTGTTGATTGGAAGTTTCTCTGCTGCCCTTGATTGTTTTGGTTGTTGCTCCATGAGAAATTCGAGTGATTTCGCCATCTAGGGTTGTATGTGTTTGCGTAAGGGTTGTTCTTTGGCGGATAATTATTTGGTCCCATAAAGTTGGCTTGCTCATGATCTGTAGATGAATACGAGGGACACGTATCAGTATTATGATCAAATTGTGAGCAAATAGCACATACCAAGAGTGGTGTAGCTGGTGGGTTTGTTGAGGTGTTCTGAGCAGCCATGGCTTTAACTAACAGGTCAGGTTTCCTCTCCACAACCGCTATTTGAGGAGATGATCCTCCGTTTAGGCTTACCTCATACATACCCTTACTTTTGGTTATATGTCTACCTCGAGAGGAGAACTGCTGCGTGTGTTCACTTAGGGTTTCAAAGAATTTCATAGCCTCTTCGCTGCTCTTCTCCATCAGCACTCCTACACAACCTGAATCCACAATATTTTTGTTAGAGTCACTCGAACCTTCTTAGAAAGCTTGTACTAGTTCGTCTTGGGGTAGGTTGTGGTGTGGGCACTTGAGTAGTAGCTCGTTGAAATGTCCCCAGGCCTCGAAGAATAGATCTCCATCCTTTTATTGGAATGATTGAATTTCCTTTCTCATTTGCCTCGTCTTTTGGGCTGGGAAGAACTTCCTTAGGAATTTACTAGCCAACTCATCTCAAGTGTGGATGGAAACTGCAGACAAAGAATTATACCATAATTTAGCATTATCTTTCAAGGAAAAAAGGAAAAGAATTAACCTTATTCCTTTGTGGTCTAAGCCTCGGATATGTTGGAATTTGCAGAGGTCGAAGAACTCTAGAAGGTGCAAATGTGGATCCTCACTAGGTGTACCCCTAAAGTGAGTCAGTGCACTGAGTATCTACGGAGATATGTAATAGTTTCCTTCCACCTCAGGTTGTGTAAGGGCCCGGTCCATAACAGTTACATTATTGTCCGCTTTGGGCCGAGGCCCGCACGGCTTTGTTCCTGGCGAAGCCCACTGGCTCCCCAAAACGCGTTGTAACCATTAAAGACTGGAACACCTTATATCTAGCACTTCCTCTTTCCCTCTAGCCGATGTGGGATAAACTCACAACACATGCCCGCCAAGTCACAACCCACCTTGGGGCCCCCAGTGTCTCAACATGGTACCTCCCCCTCTGGGGCACAGCGTCCTCGCTGTGCGGCCATAGCCCGCCAACGGTGTCGAGGGTTCGACTCTGATACCAAAATTGTAACGACCCATCCCAGGTTGGCCACCCCTAGACGGTGTCATCACATTTTGAAAATCCAAGCACGACACATATATGCAACAATAAATATAATACTATCAGATTTTTTTTTTTTAATCTTTAACAGGAGAGGTAAACAAATCTGATATTCACTTAAACATAATATACATAAATGCATGAATATTTACAATAAAATTATTACAAGTCTTTAACTCGATTGTTTGAGGATATTGACACGTACGTGGCTTACAGAAAAAGATCTCGTTTGATTCTCAACCCACCAGACTATTTATCTTGACTGCTACCTGAAATCATTGAACAGTGAGGGGTGAGCTTCACAAGCTCAGCAAATTAAATTTACTAAAAGTATTCCAAGTTCCATAAATAATCCTTTAATATTAAATCTTTATTTTTTTCGCATAACCTGATGACAACTTTCTACTATCAATTTCTTCTTCTTAATCATTAGTTCACTTTAAGACTATCAATTATCTCTTAATTACCTCGTAATGAGGTTCATATCAAAAAGTCCATCATTTAGATAAGTCTTATCACCCTACTGTCTCTTTCTATGAGACTCAACCTTCTATAATTAAATTCATAAAAATATACCACATCTCAGCATCTCAAAAATCTCATCATTATAGCTGTCTCTTTTTATGAGACTCATCCATCTATAATTTAGTTCACAATTATACACTACATCGCAGCATCTCAATAATCTCATCATTATAGCTGTCTCTTTTTATGAGACTCAGCCATCCACAATTTAATTCACAATAATATATCACATATCAGCATCTCAAATAATGCAGCAATAATTAAAACAGATGCAAATGCATGAATGATTAGGATGGGAACATCTTCCCACCTGTCGACAGGTTGTTATTATCTTAGATCAGCTGTCCTCCCGGTTCTTTTATTCTCATCAGACTGGCTGCCTTCCCGGTTAATTCCAGCATATACCGGCTGTCATGGTTTTCACTTTTCATCTCAGCATATACGGCTGTCACAGTTATTTCATTAGACCAGCTACCTTTCTGGTTCTTTCGGTTATATTATTAAATGCATATACGCATGAACAATGATATGAAACAGTAATATAAACAGTAATATAAAAACAATATAAAGATTCAAACCACTTAATTTGGCTATTCTGATTATCCACAAATTTTATATAACAAAGTTTCTTTAAAATTTCTTACCTCCAATCATCCTGATTTTTATCAAATTATATAAAAATTTCACTAAATTCTTCTCTTCCCAAATCACATCAAATAATCAATTAAAGTCTGTCAAGATCCACTAAATTTCATCTCATATCATCCACCAAATTTGTCAAGATTCACTAAAATTCACCTCAAATCATCCATCAAAATTTGTCAAGATCTACTAAAATTCATCTCATCATAACTCGTATTAAAACATCAATATATCTCATCAATAATTTATTTATTGCTTTTATTCTCAAATAAACTTATAATTTTCAAAAATATCATTTCTCACTGAAAAATATTTCTACCTGACCAAATTTCCTATCATACCCATAAATCAATTTTCCATCTATCACCCAAGCATACTTTAATAATTAATTATAATAATATCACCAAATACTTGATTTTTATTTAGACTACTAAAAGTAAATCCAACTCACTACGTATCACTTTAAGCTACCCGTAGATCACTTCCTTGCCTTTTTCGTTCTTCTCCAAAACTTCCTCCGATTGTTGACCGTCCATACCTTACATAATATTTGTATTCAATTTCTAATTATTTGTTCATTTCTTCATAAACCACACACTTTGAAAATTTCTACTTTAACTTCCTGAAACTTTCATAAATGCTAAAATTTTAAAATAAACATTACCTTCTGCTATTCTGATATCTTCTCGTAATTCTCTATAAAATATTCCCGAAAATCCCTTCAAAATTTTGATCTTCCAATTTTTTTTTTCTTTGAACTCCCAAGAGTTTAGAGAAAACTGATGAATTACATGAACTGAACAAATTTCCTTCGCGTAATTGTCTGAGCCTATTGTACAATTTATATAAGAGAGCTTCAGTAGTCCCCCCTCTCTTATGGTCTCCATGTATTTGAGAATTTGAATATAAGGCATGATTGCCTTACCAACATAATCATTCATCTTTGTTTTTCTTTTCTTTTCTTTACTTTACTTTCCCCATTTTAAAACAAAATAAAATGATTGTTTTGGCAGTCATAAATTCACTTGGCATCCACCTGCCCATTTTGCTTTTCTTTGCAAACAAATGGTGATCCCCACCAACATTTAATGAAACCACACATTCATTCCCATGTTCTCCCACTTCGTAAGCCTTGCTTGATTTAAAACTAAAGATAAACACTTTATTTGCTGACATATCCTATTTACGATTATGCCATCATGCATTTTCATTTAAATTTTACAACTTTGCTGCAACTTAATTTCTTTTCTGCCATCGGTCTTTCAGCCTTTTAAATTTACGATTATGCCACTTCAATACTTACGATTTTTCCACTGTTTAATTACAATCTTGACATTTTTTTTAGAATTATTTTATTCAATACTAATCTTTCTCATAAATATACTATATAAATTTCATGACATATTTATTAAAATACTTCTTTACCTTTACTTCACGAATACGAATATTACAATTGGTGTCAGAGCATTAGGTTTTATGATTCTGTAGATTGCATAAAAAGTAGGAAAGTGGAAGATTAAAGTAAATTATAATGAACAGTCTGAGAATGACACATGGAAGCGCTAAAGCTATAGTCAGAATTGTTGATTTGAGAGGGCATGGTAGGCCCACAATATTTTTGATGAATCGAGGTTGAGTCTAAATATGTGGTTCCTAGAAGGGAATGTGTTGATAATATGATTGATATTAGTAATATAATTGAGGTATGAGAGAATCTGAAGTTGAAAGAGATGAGCTAAGATAAGCTCTTACTCATACTTTTTAGAAAATGAATGTAACATATGATTGAGTGGATAACTTATAGTATAGACTTGATAAGCAGACTAGAGCAGTGCCTGATGTTGTTAATCCAGTAATGGTAGACACTTAAAAAGGGGAAAAAGTTAGATTTATGCATAAGATGCAGAAAGATTTTTTTTGGTTAGATATATTAAGTTGAATGACTTGTTGTTTAAAGGATCTAGGAATCTTTTTACGCCTGAGTTTCGGGAGAAACATGTACCGAGATTATTTGGTATTTTACTAGTAATTGGCAGGCAGATGGTTGTCTTTGCTTCATTTGAGTTGGAAAGAGACGTTTTGTGAATAATGGAAGGATATTCTTCCCAAGGTAAGTACAAATATTGATAGACCCTTAACCTGAAATAGGTTTTAGGAAGTTTTTCTTGATAGATGTTTTCCTTATATCTCCGAAGCTCAACAAGATAGATATATTATTTACTTGAGGTAAATGTGTTGACTGTGGCTCAGTATGATAACAGATTTATAGTTTTGTCAATGGTTGTACCAAAAATTGGTAGATCTAGAGGAAAAGAAATGTAAGAGGTTCAAAGATGAACTACGTTTTAAGGTTTGATCGAAACTATATTACATGAGGCATATGAGTTATGTTAGATTGGTGGATATATCATTTCCGATTAAGAGGAATGTGATGGAGTTTAAGGGAAAGAGAAAGAGTGGTTAAAGAGGCTTAGACATGAAAGTTATGGAGGTAGTGACAATATGAATGTGCAGGGTGGGAGACCACCCAAACGAGGCGTTCCTTGTCCTAGGAAATCGAAGTACAGAGTCAGAGGAAAACATGATCTATTATTTCTGTAGCTCAGAATACTATTGGTGAGACCCTTAGATTTGGGAGACAGATTATGAGAACTAGAAGTCATGGTAGAGGAAGTAAGTATGCCACCAAGTGGAATTGGCAATCTGATGTATGATTGAGATATCAAAGTTTATTATAATTATATTCAGATAAGATATTTATCCCAGAATTTTCAAAATTTGAAATACTTTATATATGGAGAAAGTGGACATGTCAGTGTTGGTGGACTTTGATGCAACCCATTCTTTTGCATCCAGTATTCATATAAAATCTATTGAAGAATGTATTAGTCCTTGGATTGCAAAATATCCTTGTTAAAGTTCTCACTTGAGATAGAGTGATAATCATGAATATTCATGAGGGATTGTGTGATTCGTACTAGTGACAGAAAATCTGAAGTTGATTTATTATCTTCGAATATAATTTATTTTGGGAAATAATTAGTTATCGATGTTTTATGTCTGTGTTGATTATTCCATAAAGAAGGTTCAAGATATAGACGTGAGATACTTTTAACTATCTTATTTTTGCTCTGACCAATAAGTGATGATTGAAGAAGGGTTTTAAGGAGTATTAGGCATATATTATGAATTATAAAAAGGAAAATGGGAAGTTAGAATAAATCTTATTGATGAAAGAATATTCTAAATTAATATTTGATGAGTTGTTTAGGTTGCCTCCTAGTAGGGAGATTAAAGTCTCTATTGATGTGATACTAGGATTATCACATATATTTAATAACACCCTACAAAATGTCGTCAGCTGAATTGAGAAAGATTGAATGTACCATTTTAAGAATTTGTGGAAAAACAATTTATCTGACCTAACGTATTTGGGGAGTCAGGTGTTTTTAGTGAAGAATGAAGATGGAACGATAAGGATGTGTATAGACTATAGATAGTTGAATAAGAATAAATACATTTTTTTCCCATGATAAATGAATTGTTTAAGCAGTTGCAAGGAGTGAGAATATTTTCTAAGATAAACCTGAGATCATATTATCACCAATGGAGGATAGAGAAGGGAGACGTGTCTAAGACTGCTTTCAGGACACGTTATGCTCATAAGCTTTCGTGATGTCATTTGGATTAACTAATGTTCCAGAAACATTTATGGACTTGCTGAATAAAATATTTAAACTATTTCTTGATAATCTTATGGTTGTGTTCAGTAATGATATTCTGATATATTCTGAGAAGGAAAAACAACATATGGACCATTAGACAGTGTGCTGGAGATTCTGAGGAGAGAGAAATTATAGGCAAAGTTTCTAAGTGTGAATGTTGGCTGAAGGAAATAACTTTCTTAGAACATGTAATATCCGGAAATGGCATAACAATTGATCCACAAAAGGTAGAGATAATGTTAAGTTGGGAGAAACCAACTAATATAACTGAGATTAGAATCTTCTTGGGGTTAACTAGTTATTATAGAAGATCTTTTCAGAATTTTGTTTATTAATTTGCTGTTGAATAGATTGACCAGTAAAGATGTGAGATTTGTATGATGAAAAAAGTGTGAGAAAAATTTCTAATTACTAAAGGAGAAATTGACTACAGCCCCGGTATTGGTGTTTCCTTCTGGTGATGAAAGATTTATGGTATATAATGATAAGTCATATTAATGATTGGGATATGTGTAACATAAGAAAGTTATGGACTATACTTCTAGGAAATTGGGGATTCATGATAAGAAATTTCCTTACTAATGACTTAGAGTTGGCTGCAATAGTGTTTACTTTAAATATTAGAGACATCATCTGTATGGAGCCACTTGTGAGATAGTCATGAGTTATAAAAGTTGGACATACTTACCTACCCAGAGGGAGTTGAATTGGAGGCAGAAATGGTAGATGAAGTTGATTAGTAACGATGATTGTACAATTCACTATCATCTAGAGCATGCGAAGATGATAGTTGATACATTAAGTAGAAAGTCTACAAGAAAATTAACTGCTAGTGGAAGCCCTGATGTGAAATTGATGAGGGATTTAGAGAGATAAGAATGAAGTTGAATATCAGTGATAGAGGATCATGATTAACGAATATGGTTGTACAGTCATCCATATTAAAATGTTTTAAGAAATGCGAGGTAAAGATGAAGAGATAGAAAGGAGTTAGCATTGAGTGCTTACTAGAAAGCAATATGAGTTTAAAATTCGAAGTAGGGGTATTTTGATATTAGAACAGATGAGTTGTGCTCACGATAATACAGAGATGAGAAATGAGATAATGAAGAAGGCTCATGATGATATAGATTTGATGCAATCAAGTAACCATAAGATGTATACAGGATTGAGATAAAAATTTTCTAATGGTCAAGATTGAAGAGGGATGTAGCTGAGAGAGAATTATTAGAGTACTAGAAAATATATAAAGGGCAAATGTGATAAGTTCTCAGTAAGTTGGGATGCTTAAATGCCATCGATTTAAGTTGATTATAATAATCAGTGTCAAACTAGTATCGGGATGGCACCAATTGAAATATTGTATGGTAAGAGATGTAAAACTCCTATATGTTGGGAAGAAATGGGAGAGAGAAATATATCTGGTCCATCCAATTTTGAGTTAGTAGTTGAGAGGATCAGATTGATTAGAGAGAACCGTAAAACAGCACAGAAGGGACAGAATAGCTATAATAAAAGGAGATTTCCTAAGTTTCGAGTAGATGATTTGGGTGTATTGAAAAATATCTCAATGTAAAAGTATATTGAGATTTAAACAGGAAAAGAAAGATGAATCTAAGGTTTGTGGGACCCTGTGAGGTGGTTGAGAAAGTTGGACTAATTGTGAGTAGTCTGGATTTGCCTCCAGAATTAAAAATATTTATATAATGTATTTCATGTTTCACTTTTAAGGAAATGATTACATGATATTTCGAGCTAAGCTATAGAAATTCAGAAGGATTCGGTGTACATACAAGTATCAATAAAGATTTTAGAGAAATGAACAAGTTTTGTATAATAAAGGAAATTGTGTTAGTTCAAGTACTGTGGCGAAATAAGGATGTTGAAGAGATTATGTGAAAGTGTGAGACAAACATGAAGAAGTATTATTCACAATTGTCTCTGGAGTAAAGTAAAGAAATTTCGGGGATGAAATTTTTGTAAGGAGGGTAGAATTGTAATACCCGTATTCGTGAAGTAAGGGTAAAGAAGTAATTTAATAAATATGTCATGAAATTTATATAGTATATTTATGAGAGATTAGTATTGAATAAAATAATTCTTTAAAAAAATGTCAAGATTGTAATTAAACAGTGGAAAAATCGTAAGTATTGAAGTGGCATAATCGTAAATTTAAAAGGCTGAAAGACCGATGGCAGAAGCGAAATTAAGTTGTGGCAAAGTTGTAAAATTTAAATGAAAATGCATGGTGGCATAATTGTAAATAGGATGTGTCAACAAATAAAGTGTTTATCTTTAGTTTTAAATCAAGTAAGGCTTACGAAGTGGGAGAACACGGGAATGAATGTGTGGTTTCATTAAATGTTGGTGGAGACCACCATTTGTTTGCAAAGAAAAACAAAATGGGCAGGTGGATGCCAAGTGAATTTATGATTGCCAAAACAATCATTTTATTTTGTTTTAAAATGGAGGAAAGTAAAGTAAAGAAAAGAAAAGAAAAACAAAGGTGAATGATTATGTTGGTAAGGCAATCATGCCTTATTTTCAAATTCTCCAATACGTGGAGACCATAAGAGAGGGAGGGCTGCTGAAGCTCTCTTATATAAATTGTACAATAGGCTCAGACAATTACGCGAAGGAAATTTGTTCAGTTCATGTAATTCATCAGTTTTCTCTAAACTCTTGGGAGTTCAAAGAAAAAAAAATTGGAAGATCAAAATTTTGAAGGGATTTTCGAGAATATTTTATAGAGAATTACAAGAAGATATCAGAATAGCATAAGGTAATGTTTATTTTAAAATTTTAGCATTTATGAAAGTTTCAAGAAGTTAAAGTAGAATTTTCAAAGTGTGTGGTTTATGAAGAAATAATTAGAAATTGAATACAAATATTATGTCAGGTATGGACGGTCAACAATCGGAGGAAGTTTTGGAGAAGAATGAAAAAGGCAAGTGATCTACGGGTAGCTTAAAGTGCTACGTGGTTAGTTGGATTTACTTTTAGTAGTCTAAATAAAAATCAAATATTTGGTGATATTATTATAATTAATTATTAAAGTATGCTTGGGTGATAGATGAAATATTGATTTATGGGTATGATAGGAAAATTGGTAGGGTAGAAATATTTTTCGGTGAGAAATGATATTTTTGAAAATCATAAGTTTATTTGAGAATAAAAGCAATAAATAAATTATTGATGAGATATATTGATGTTTTAATACGAGTTATGATGAGATGAATTTTAGTAGATCTTGACAAATTTTGGTGGATGATTTGAGGTGAATTTTAGTGGATCTTGACAAATTTTGGTGGATGATTTGAGATGAAATTTAGTGAATCTTGACAGACTTTAATCGATTATTTGATGTGATTTGGGAAGAGAAGAATTTAGTGAAATTTTTATATAATTTGATAAAAATCAGGATGATTGGATGTAAGAAATTTTAAAGAAACTTTGTTATATAAAATTTGTGGATAATCAGGATAGCCAAATTAAGTGGTTTGAATCTTTATGTTGTTTTTATATTACTGTTTCATATCATTGTTCATGCGCATATGCATTTAATAATATAACTGAAAGAACCGGGAAGGTAGCCGGTCTAATGAAATAACCGTGACAGCCGGTATAAGTTGGGATGAAAAGTGAAAACCATGATAGCTGGTATATGCTGGGATGAAAAGTGAAAACCGTGACAGCTGGTAAATGCTGGAATGAAAAGTGAAAACCGTGACAACAGGTATATGCCGGAATTAACCGGGAAGGCAGCCGGTCTACGATAATAACAACCTGTCGATAGGTGGGAAGACGTTCCCATCATAATTATTCATGCATTTGCATCTGTTTTAATTATTGCTGCATTATTTGAGATGCTGAGATGTGATATATTATTGTGAATTAAATTGTAGATGGCTGAGTCTCATAAAATGAGACAGCTATAATGATGAGATTATTGAGATGCTGCGATGTAGTATATAATTGTGAATTAAATTATAGATGGCCGAGTCTCATAAAAAGAGACAGCTATAATGATGAGATTTTTGAGATGTTGAGATGTGGTATATTTTTGTGAATTTAATTATAGAAGGTTGAGTCTCATAGAAAGAGACAGTAGGGTGATAAGACTTATCTAAATGATGAACTTTTTGATATGAACCTCATTACGAGGTAATTAGAAGATAATTGATAGTCTTAAGGTGAACTAATGATTGAGAATAAGAGATTGATAGTAGAAAGTTGTCATCAGGTTATGCAAAAAAAATAAAGATTTCATATTAAAGGATTATTTATGGAACTTGGAGTACTTTTAGTAAATTTAATTTGCTGAGCTTGTGAAGCTCACCCCTCACTGTTCAATGATTTCAGGTAGCAGTCAAGATAAATAGTCTGGTGGGTTGAGAATCAGACGAGATCTTTTTCTGTAAGCCACGTACGTGTCAATATCCTCAGACAATCGAGTTAAAGACTTGTAATAATTTTATTGTAAATATTCATGCATTTATGTATATTATGTTTAAGTGAATATCAGATTTGTTTACCTCTCCTGTTAAAGGTTAAAAAAATAAAATAAAAAATCTGATAGTATTATATTTATTGTTGCATATATGTGTCGTGCTTGGATTTTCAAAATGTGATGACACCATCTAGGGGTGGCCAACCTGGGATGGGTCGTTACAGGTTGATACGCAATGCACGATGGTTGATCGAGGTTCTGTGGGATGAAGGATTGCTTCATCGGCCTTCGCTCAGGTGGTTGCTGTTCGGCTATCTGTTCTGCCATCGGTGTCTTCCTCAACTCTTCCTTCTTCCTCTTCCGAATTGTCTCTAAGCCTTTGTCGGATAGTCCTCTCTAGCTCGGGATCAAGGGGAAGGAATGTCGGATGCTTGGATCGGCGTCTGTGCATGAATCAGTGGCAGTTACATGAGTGCAGCAGTCAAGCACTGCTACTTGGATGACTCTCTTCCTCAATTGCGCTTGATCGCAAGTGGCACAGAAAGCTTTCATGGAGTACCTGAAACAGAGAAAAAGGAATTTGATTAGGGTTTTGATGAAAAGAAAAAAATAAGATAAAAACAATAATTAAGAATGTAACAGATTAAAAAGGAAATATCAATAATTAACTAAATGAAAAATTAATTCTAAAAAGAAATTTAGCACAATCCCTGGCAACGGTGCCAAAAACTTGTTGGAGCGATTATCTACTTAAATAAAAATGCAAATAACCATCCTAGTTTTACTTGCAAGTGCACAAGGTCTGTGGTAGCATAGTGTGCAAGTGCGAAATCATTTCCACAGGGATTGGTGAATTTCGTTTTAGAATTAGTTTCTTCAAGTTAAAAAGAGAAATAACAGTTTGATTGTGAGTAAATAGCAATAATGAGAACATAGGACTACGATATCCACCTTAATTATACTTTCCCACTAAATAAAGTGCCAATGCTCTAGCTTTATCATGAATATCTAATGGTTGTCAACCTAAGGGTTTGGTCCACACCTTAGGCTATTGATTTCCCTATGCAACGAGTTAGGCATGGTGTATACTCTAACTCTTTTCTCTCTTAAGAGATTCAGCATGGGTGTATACTGAGTTGTTCCTTAAGAGAGCATGAGGGCTGTGGAGATCGACAACCACACGGGACCTAGGGCTTGGTCCTCTCCCGGTTTCCCATGTTGATTAACCCGAGAATTCGGTGTGGATATCCCTTGTTACTAATGTCGAACCCAGGACTCGGTCATCCAAATTAATTCAACTAACTTATCCATACCACATGCATACGTTGATCAGGCACATACATATGAGGAATTTAAATACAAACAGGCATTAATCAAGTTAAATATTCTAACAAGACTATAGCAAAGATAATCAATGAATGAACATGTGAAAAAGTCGAGCCCTATAGGAGTTTAGTTACATATGCTAAATAAACTAAACATTCTAGACATAATGAAATAAAAACAGAAAACTAAAACCGAAGAAAACTTGGGAGATAAGTTGTTAATTCTTCTCCTAAGTTTGCTACTTCGAATCTCGAACAAAAGGTATGGTTTATGTGTTTTACAAGGCTATTTATAGGGTCCTTATGGTGTCCCGAAACCTTAATTTCCTATTTGGAGTTTGGAGACTTCTTTCTATATTTGGCTCTGCCTTCTCTGGAGTGATTGCACTCGAGTATATACAGGATTCGCTCGAGCGCAGGTGTGCGCTCGAGCCTTCTTCAAGTGCACTAGTGCTCTTGTGCACTCGATCTCAAGGGAGGTGCGCTCGAGTGCACCTTGCTGGATGACAGAACTTGACTTTTGCTCTTAAAAGCTCCAAATTATCATCTTTTTGTCCAAGTCCTGTGAAAAACACATAAAACAAGAAAATGAAGTAGAAACTACTAAAATGTATAAATAAAGAGTCTAACAAGTGTAAATTAAGGGGTTTAAATATATGACTATTTAAGCACTTATCACATATGTATTAAATAAAAGAACCAAAAGAACCAGAAAGGGACCGGTCTAATTGAAAAACCGTGACAACTGATATATGTTGGAAATAAAAGGGACATTGTGACAGCCGGTATATGCTGAAAATAAAAGGGACACCGTGACAGTCAGTATATGTTGGAAATAATTACCGTGACATTCGGTACATGCTGGAAAGAAAGAATCGGGATGGGGTTGGTCTACGATAATAAAAACATGTTGACATGTGGGAAGACGTTTCCTAATAATAATTTATGCATTGCATTTGTTTTAATATTAATTGTATCATTGAAGTGCTGATGTATGATGTGTTATTGTAAAATTATTTATAGATGAATGAGTCTCACAGAGAGAGACAGTTACAGTGAGAAAAAGATATAGGAGTATGATATGATTGTAATTATTTAAATGTTAGACTATACGCTATTATCCAGTCATGTGAGAAACCAATGATTAAATATTAAAGGGCTATTTATGCAAACTGAATACTTTTAGTAAATTTAATTCATTAAGTTTGTGAAGCTCATCCCTCATTGTACAATGATTTTAGGTAGCAGACAGGAAAAATAGTCTGGTGGGTTGAGAGTCAGACGAGATCATTTTTTTGTAAGCCACGTATGTGTCACATCCTCGGACAAACGAGAAAATGAACTTTTAAAAATTTTATTTGTAAATATTAATGTATTTTGTCGTGTATTATGTTTAAGTTAATATCAGATTTTTGTACATCCCTGTTGAGGGTTAAGGATTAAAATAAAAATTTGTGTTAGTATTATTTATCTGTATTGTTGCATATACATATGGAACGAATTCCACATACATATTGAACGAATTCCAGATTGCTTGGGAATTTCACTGATTGATCTCTAAACCAACTCTTATGTACTTGATTGGAACATGTTTCTCACATCTCCCTCATAGATTCACTCATCTTCTTTTTTACCAATTGTTACATTTTTTCACATAAAATAAGATTTTTTTCACCTGTGCACTTACGAAGTAGTTGATTTTTCTTCCTCTATAGACAGTCATGTGTACCAAAAATAAAGAATTTATCTTCTTCTACTTTTGCTTAGTTAATTGGCCATTACTTTATTAATCTTCAACCCTTTCCTAAATGTTAGATAACATATTTTTTACCCAAAAAATCGCATTTTATATCCCAAAAACAGCATTTAAAAAACAATTTTTTTTAGAATGTGAAGCCTTTTTCTCCTTTATTTTTCTTTATGATTGCACTCTTTTTTTTTTTTATCCTAAGCTCTTCCACTTTATTATATATAAAAAAGCCAAATAAAATTTTATCTTTTCCACTTTCTTTGGTTGTCCAAAGCAAGGAGAGTTTCTCCTCACTTTTTTTTGCTTTTACTTTTGCATTATTGAAAACACTCCAAAATGTTTTTCTTATTCATTTTTTTGTAAACCTTCTTCTGTACTTTTTTTTTTCATCTCGAAGAAACCCCTCCCTATTCCCCATTTTCAGCCACCTAAAAGTCTTTTTCTTTTTATTTTCACTTGGTTTACCACACTTCACTTCTCTAATCCCATATTTACACCCCAAAAGTGAAACACCTTTTTCATCTCAAAAGTTGAAACTACTTTTCCCTTTCCTTATATGACCAGCCATACACATTATTTTCACCTATTATTTTGCTTTTTTTAATCTCTTGACCAGCCCTTACTCCTCCTATAAATACTATCCTCCCTTGCTAACACAAAAAGCACAACATTATGGCAAAGTAATGCAAAAAATAGAGAAAAAATAAAAGGTTTAGAGAGAAAGAAAGAAGTAAGAAAAGATATAAAAAGAGAAAAGAGTAGAGACATCAAAGAAAGGAATATAACAGAAGAGAAGAGAGTGTTCAAGACAGGTGAGAAAAGAGCAAAGAGTGAAACAAAAAAGAAGAACTAGTGAGAGTTCTTCATCATTTTCGACCACCTTTTGTTTTTTGGTCTTCTAATCTTTGTTGGAATCATTGTTCCAACTTCACTAAGTCCACAAGAGCATAAGGATCTCTGAGGATAATCCACGCACGTGGAAATTTTCTTTATCCAAATAAGGTTGGTTAAGCTTTTACTTTTTTTTTACAAAATAAATTGCTAGCACGATTCATGTGTTTAAACCACCTTGAAAATAGACTAGATTAATTTAGCTCACTTAGAAAGTTTATATGTCTTTCTTTAGTTAGCTACTAGTCATAATTTAGCCTCTCTTTGTTAAATGCAATATTGAGTTAATGGTAGTTTTAAAATTTTTTTCTTTAGTTTAGTATCTTAAGAATTTTTATGTTCTCTAAGTTAGATGTTTTATTTAAGTTCTTATTAATTACATATGAATTTTAATTCTTTAAGAATAATTTTGGGCCCCCTTGGTCGTTGTTAATTTTGGGCCCCCTTATAGCCCATTAAAAATGTTACTAGTTACTAGTTATTTTGAATCCCATCTCTAAGCTAGTTTAATTTTAATCTATTTAGCTTAATTCCTTTTTCTTTTAACTCGTCTAGTTTAAAGTAGCTTAGTTTAATTCATTCATTTTAGTCTTCAAGTTCAATTCATCTAGTTTAAAATAATTTAGTCTCCATCCATCTAGTTTAACTTACATAATTAAATCCACCTAGTTTAAATGCACGCACTTTAATTTACTTTTCATCCATACTTTGCAAGTAGTTTCAATATTTTTTTCTTCATAGTCAAAGCAATTTATTTCCTTTATATACTTACTTTTACCGCATTACTTTAAAGTTAATATTTGATGTTGCTTTGTTTGAATAAAAATTGCAAAATGTGTGCTTGGTTTTATTAGTAGTGTATGATAATAATACTTGAATCAAAATTTCAGTTAATTTCTTTAAAACACAAAGGGCTAAACTTCGGTCTAAGTAAGAAAGAGAGCTTTAAATCCTCACTATTTTGCCCAAAAACCTCCTGAGCTTTGGAATTTCTCACGTAGACAAATGACAAGGGATTTGACCCCCTTCAAAGTCAAATAGCAGCTCCTTACCCATCATCCTTGCTTTGTTCTTGGATGACAAAATGACCCATTGTCTAATACTTTAAAAGTGCACCCATCATGGGAGCCTCATTACTACTTATAAAGGGTTTGTATTCGACTTGGTAGGTTTCACTCGTTTCCGTATGCCTACCCATCATAATCCGTACCCTCTCCATATCCACCTTCTTTAACAGAAGTGGCCTTGGGTATTGAGCCGGATGCATAGGTCTCAGGCGAAAAAAAACAGTACCTATTGTAACGATCCATCCCGGGTTGGCCACCCCCGAGACGGTGTCGTCACATTTTGAAATCCCAGCATGACATATATATGCAACAATATAAAAACGTATATCAACTAAATGTATATATATCTATACATCAATCATCAACTCTCAGCCCTCAACAAGGGAGTTACATTATTAAAATTTCAACTGAAATAATATATACAACATATGATGCATGAATATTTACAAATATTTTTTTCCCTTACTCTAAGGATGTGGACCACATGGCTTACAAATAATGACTCATTCTGAGTTCAGCTCACCAATCTATTTGTCCTGCTCGCTTCATGAAATTGTTTAACAATGAGGAGTGAGCTTCACAAGCTCAGTGAATTAAATTTACTAGTCGCACTCGATTTGTATACTTACAATGACATCTTATAATTTAATCATTTCTAATTCACCAATATTAATCATCTATTTCTTCACATATAATAGTTCAATCATTCAAATAATCTTCTAATATTAATTCATCTATTATCTCATATAATTCAATAATACAGTTGAATTATCACTATTAATATCGTAATTCCAACCATTTATCAATCTCTTCTTAAATTAATCACCAAACATATCAATTTTCCTTCTCATATATTTAATTATCTTGAGACTATCAATTCAGCATCATTATTTACCTCGTTATGAGGTTCATAGCATATAATCAATCAATCAAATAATTTTGATCATATCATACTTCCATATTTTTTTATTGTATATGTCTCTCTGTGAGACTCATTTATCGATAAACAATTATACAATCAAGACTGATACTTTAGCATCTCAATCAATAATAATCAATATTTAAACCAAATGCAATGCATGAATTTAAATTATCTTTTTTTCTTTCTCATCGGATCATTTCATATTATCATCTGGGAATGTCTTCCCACATATCGACAGGTTTTAACTAGACCGGTTGCCTTCCCGATCTTTTTTTTCTACACCGGCTACCTTCCCGATCATTTCTCTTTCTTTTTTTTAGATCGGTTGCCTTCCTGGTATTTTCTCTTTTTTTTTTCTAGACCGGATGCCTTCCTGGTCCTTTTTTTTTCTTTTTCTAGATCGGCTGCTTTCCCAGTTTTTTCTTTTATGCATATGAGTAATAATATGCAAGCAAGCATACATCAAAACATTCAATTCGATTATCTAGCTCTTCTTCAAAATTATTATTTTTATCATATTTATTAAATTGTCTCCTCATATATCATATCAACTTTTCAACACATTTTCATTTATTCATATAATTAATATTGAACATATTATTGAATCCATAATCAATACACCAAATCAATCACCATACTTATCGAACATCGTTAAATTATTATAATTCAATCATTTATTCAAATATCATAATTTTATATTTTTATTGGTTTCGATTACTAACAGTAAATCTAACTCACCAAGTAGCATTTAAAGCTACCCGTGGATCACCTTCTTGCATTTCCTACTCCTTTCAACAATTTCTTGAGATTGTTGATAACCAACACCTCAAATATGATAAAGTCTTGTTATTGCAATTGAATGACTATACTATTTCTAATACTGGAGAAATTTTCTTTATAACTTTTTGCTAAGAAATTTGAATTGAAGAAAGAAGGAAACCAAATGGGATTTGGTAGGAAAAATCATAACAAAACAAAACATAAATCTTTATATTAAAAACTGTCCACTGCCACCTTTCTTCTTTGCTTTGTTAGTTGTCCCACATGCAATTGTTGCATGTTGTGTTGACAACACCTGGACGTCCAGGTGTTTGTCTTTTTTTCTTTCTTTTTTCTTTTTTCTTCTTTTGACCCCAAACATCCAGACATTTTTTTTAAAGAATTATTTTATTCAATAATGAATCTTACATATATATATATATATTATTTTAATTTCATGTAATATCTATCAAATTACTTATTTACCTTTACTTTAAGAAGACAGGTATTACAATTCCACCCACCTTATAAAAATTTTGTCCTTGAAATTTTCTTACCTGACACATTAAAAAGCTGGGGGTACTCTTTCCTCATTCTTGCCTCATGCTCCTATGTAATTTCTTCAACATCTTTGTTTTGCAATAATACTTGAATCAAAGGAATAACTTTATTACGTAAGACTTGTTTATTTCTATCTAGAATTCTGACTGGTACTTGAATAAAGGTCAAATCTTCTTAAAGTTCTACAGTCTGATTCAGAATACTATAGGATTCATCATTTAACACTTTCTCAAAAGTGAAACATGAAGCACATTGTGTAATTGCTTTAATTCTATAGGCAAATCCAATCTATATGCTACTGGTCCAACTCTTTCAAAAATCTCATATGGCCTGCCAAATCTCAGACTCAACTTTCATTTCTTTTAAATCTCATTACACCCTTCCATGGAGATATCTTCAAAAACACGTAGTCACCAACTTGAAACTCAAGAGGTCATTTCTTATTATCAACATATCCCTTTTGTCTGTTCTGTGCCGCTTTGAAATTCTTTCTAACCAGTTTGATCCTCTCAATAGCCAAATCTATCATTTCTGGACCAAATACTTTTTTTTCTTCTAACTTCTTCCCAACATACTGGAGTTCTGCACCTTCTACCATATAAAGCCTCAAATGGTTCCATCCCAATCCCAGTTTGATACTGAGTATTATATACAAACTCATTCAAAGGTAATTAAGCATCCTTGCTCACTAAGAAACTCAATACACTTGCTATCAGCACATCTTCTAGTATTCTGATGATTCTCTCTGTCTACCCATTAGTTTGAGGATGAAAAGTTGTACTAAACTGTAATTTTGTACCCATGGCTTTCTGAAAGCCTCTTCAAAACCAAGACATAAATCTAGCATCTTTATTTGACACTATGCTCAATGGTACTTCATGCAACCTCACAATCTCAGCTACATACAATTCAACCAATTTTTTTTAGGACTCCAATTAATTTTAATTGGAAGAAATTAAGATCACTTGGAAAGTCTATCTACTATCACTCACACTGTATTGTGACCTCTCTGGATATAGGAAATCCAGAAACAAAATCACTCGCATTTTTCTATGGTCATTCAAGCATAGGAAGAGGTTATAGCAAGCCTCCCGGGTGTTTATTCTCTGACTTCATTTGCTGACAAACCAAACATCTAGAAATATATTCAGCTACATCCCTCTTCAAACTTGACCACCAATAATTCTATCTCGATCCTCTATAAATCTTATTGTTACTCGGGTGCATCGAATATACATCATCATGCATCTCTTTCCATATCTCCTTTCTCAAGTTAGCATAATTGGGAACACAAATCCCATGTTCCAATACCAAAATACTATCATTTCTAATTTTGAACTCAGATTAATTTCTGCTAAGCATTTCCTGCTTAATCTTCTATATTTCCTCATTTCTACCTTGGATTTCTAGTAAGCGTTCTACAACGGATGATTGTACAACCATGTTTTCCAATAATACTTATCTATCACTAATAGTCAAGTTCATTATCATCCCTCTCAACTCTACTATCAAATTCACATCATTGCTGTCTATAACAGCTAATCTTCTTGTAGATTTTCTTCTCAATGTATTAGCTACCACATTCACTTTCCTAGATGGTAATGTATCGTACAATCATAATCACTAATCAACTCTATCCAATGCTTCTGTCTCAAATTCAGCCCTCTATGGGTATTTAAGTATATCAAACTCTTATGGTCAATAAATATCTCACAAGTGGCTTGATACAGATGATCTCTCCAAATCTTCAACCCAAACACCATGGCAGCCAACTCTAAGTCATGGGTCGGGTAATTTCTTTCATGATTCTTCTATTGCCTAGAAGCATATGCACTACCTTCCCATGTTGCATCAACGCACATCCCAACCCTTGATGCAAAACATCATTATATACAAAAAATCCTTCGTCACTAGAATAAAACTCCAATACTAGAGCTGTAGTTAATTTTTCCTTCAACAACTAAAAACTATTCTTATACTCATTAAACCATTCAAACTTCAACTCTTTCTTGGTCAATCTAGTCAAAGGTGTAACAATCATAGAAAAGTTTTGAATGAACTTCTATAATAACTGGCCAATCCCAAGAAACTTCTAATCTCAGTCACACTAGTGGGTCTTTCCCAATTCAACACCACCTCTACCTTATGTGGATCAATTGCTATACCATCTCCAAATACTACATGCCCTAAGAAAGCTATTTTATTCTACCAAAAATCACATTTAGAAAATTTAGCGTACAATCACTCACTCCTCAAAAATCTCCAACACCATTTCTAAATTCCTCACATGTTGTTCTTCATTATTAGAATATACCATAATGTCATCAATAAATATAACCACGAATTGTCAAGAAATAGTTTAAACACTTTATTCATCAAATCCATGAATGTTACTAAAGCATTTGTCAACCCAATGGCATCACAAGAAACTCATGGTGACCATAACATGCCTTAAAAGTAGTCTTAGGCACATCTCCATCATTTACCTTCAACTGATTATAACCTGAAGTCTATCTTAGAAAACACCTCTGCTCTCTATAACTGCTCAAATAAATCATCTATCCTAGGCAAAAGATATTTGTTCTTAATGGTGATCTTATTTGGCTGTTTGTAGTCTATACACAACATCATCGTTCTATCTTTCTTCTTCACAAACAATACAGGGGCTCCCCATAGTGACACACTTGGTCGAATAAATTATTTATCTAACAACTCTTGAAGTTGAACTTTCAACTCTCTCAACTCTGCAGGTGCCATTTTGTAGGGTTCTATAGATATATGTGATGAACTTGGTATCACATCAATAGAGAATTTAATCCCCATACTGGGAGACAGGCTAGACAACTCATCAAGAAATACATCAAAAAAATCTTTCACTGCTAAGATTTCTTCTAACTTCTTAATCTCCTTTCTAGAATCCACCACCTATGTCAATTACCCCTCACAACCCTTCTTCAACCATCTACTAGTAGTCAGGGCAGAAATAAGACAGTTGGCAAGTATCTTATGTTCTCCCTGAAAGTAAAAGTCCTCTTGTCCTAGTATCCTGAAAACCATATTCTTCATAAAAAAATCTACCCAGACATGATACACCAACAACCAATTCATCTCTAAAATCAACCATATTCAAAGAAAACAAACCAACTTCAAACTCTTTATCATCCATACAGATTACACAACCCCAATAAATAGTTTTAATTATAATTCTATCTTCAGTATGAATTTCAACAATAATATTATGCAACAAATGACTAATATAAACATCAACAGACTTCATAAACACACTAGATGTAAAAGAATGAGTTGCACCAGGATCAATCAATAATCTAACAGGTCTATCAAAAATAGATACCATACCATCACAATATTAGGAGTGGCTTGTTCATCATGTTGGGTCAATGCATAGACTTTGCTGTCTCTAGGTTGTAACTGATCACTGCATACTCTCTCAGCTATTAATCCTCTGCCTCTACCCCGCATACTCCTTGATCCTCCACCTCTCTCCACCTGTTTTCTCCCAACACCTCAAGCACTTATCTTAACAGATTTCCCCACTGGACAATCTACACTAATATGTTCTCCCTCACCACATACAAAGCACCTCAAATTAAGACAATTCTGAGATAAATATCGTATCTGATTACTTCTAAAGCAAACTCTTGTATCTCAATCATACATCAGGTTACCACTTTCTCTTGGTGGCATACTTACTCATCTACCATAACTTCCAGTTCTCACAGACTGTCTCCCAAATCTAAGGGTCCCACCAACATTACTTTGAATTATATAAGCTATGGATTTAGCTTACCTCTAACTTTGCATTATAGGTCTTTTTTCACACGGACGACTCCTCTGGGATGGTCTCCTACCTTGTACACTCATACTACCACTACCTTTAAGACTTTCATATCTAAGCTTCTTCAACCACTCTCTCTATCTCCCTTACACTCCATCACATCTTTCTCAATCTGAAGTGCTATATCCGTCAACCTAACATAATTCATATACCTCATGTAAGATAGTTTCGATCTAATCTCAAAATATAATCCATCTAGGAACCTCTTACACTTCTTCTCCTTTATTTATACAATTTTCGATACAAACCTTGCCGAGGCCACAAATCTGCTATCATACTGAGCCATAGTCAACATATTTTACCTCAAATAAATGAAAATTTTCTTCTGTTGGGCTCTAAAAGTATATGAGCAATTTTAATTGAATGACTGTACTATTTCTAATATTGGAGAAATTTTCTTTATAACTTTTTGCTAAGAAATTTGAATTGAAGAAAGAAGGAAACCAAACGGGATTTGGTAGGAAAAATCAAAACAAAACAAAAGTTAAATCTTTATATTAAAAACCGTTCATTGCCACCTTTCTTCTTTGCTTTGTTAGTTGTCCCACATGCAATTGTTGCATGTTGTGTTGACAACACCTAGACGTCCAGGTGTTGTCTTTTTTTTTTTCTTTTTTCTTCATTTGATCCTAAACATCGAGGCCTTTTTTTTCTTTTTCTTTTTCTTCTTTTGACACCAAACTTCCAGGTGTCTTTTTTTTCAAATGAATTGTTTTATTCAATAATAAATCTTTCATATATATATATTATTTTAATTACATGTAATACCTATCAAATTACTTCTTTACCCTTACTTTAAGAAGACGGGTATTGCACCTACAACGACCAAAATTTAATTTTACCCGTCAGTGATAAGTTATTTTTTATTATTTATTTATTAAAAATGACCAAAATTAAAAAAAAATTTGTAGAAGCATCATCGTAATCCGTCGGTGATACTATTTTTTTCGACGGATATTTGATCTGTCAGAGAAAAATGGTATCATCGAGGGGTCATCACCGACGGGAAATATAGTATCACGATGGATTTTTTTTGTCAGTGATACCTCTTTTTCTTATATTGAATATATAAACAAATACGGTAATTTTCATCTAATATAAAAGCTTGAAGAATATCCTTTCCACGTGGAGGTTACATAGACACTTCTATAATGATGTTGGATTAAGCTTTTGCTTTATTATATTAGATGACTCGAATACAATATCTGACCCTCTAATACCGTATAATATGATAATTAGGTTAGGAGTAGCATTTAACTTATTGGATATTCTATAGTAACTCAATTATGAATAAAGAAAATTATTGTGGTGTGAATTAAAAGTAGAGATGGCAATTAGCAAGTTGAGTCATTTTTAGGTCATCTCTTAACATGTGTCTCTTGGGTCGGGCTAGGTTCAGGTCATTCTAAGTTGTGTCTCTTGGGTCTAGTCAGAATTGAGTTCGAGTGGAATTAAGTTTATGTCATTTCATGTTCAGTTCATTTGCGTCTCGAGTCATTTTAGGTTGGATCATCTCAAGTTTCGGGTTAAGCCATCGAATCTATAGATACCACACCTTCCCGTTGTAACCCACAACTCCGAGCTTAATACCAAAGAGCATTCATTTCGAGGAATGATGAATAAGTGAGGGTGCAGATCAAAGTAGGTTAGCATATGGAAGGTTTAGAACCTACTAGGTCTAAGAGTATTGGTTAGCAACGTTCACTGTTTATGACATTAGACCTTATCGAGGGAAATTTCTGATGGATATATCATCCAAGCACAAAGTAAGGACGATGGGTAAATTAGATTAGCCATTTGACCTTAAAAGGGGCCAAAATCGCTTATCATTGGTCTGCGAGAGATTTGGGACAAGAAAATAGGGTACAAGAGAAGAAGGATTTAAACATTCCCCTCTTGCCTAGGTCGAAACCTAACCTTTGTGTTCTTGGGAAAACATTTAAGACTTACCAAAAATTATTTATTGCTACATACTATCATACTTCACATGCAAAAGCAGTTTATCACTCAAATGGGCAAATACCAGTTATGTCAAGTATCACAGTTAAAAGAAAACCGTGTAACCATGAAAGACTACTGACCCAAAACCAAAGTTAGACAGCATTGTTCTCTCAAGAACAAATGAAGTTTTCAATTAAATGTTTTTCCAAAAAAAAGAGATAAAATTATACATGTAGATAATTAAATACCGACAGATATATTTAAATGGCATAAAAATATAAAGAAAATATGTTAGTGCAATAGAGAATAATTATTTAAAAACTGAAACAACACAAAATGAGAAAATTAGGATCAGGTCAGCCGATCAAGTCTAGGAAAACCCGACCGGTATAATGCCATAGCCTACTGATCCTACTAGTGTTGGTTTATATGTTTCTCAAGTTTTGACAAAAACTATATTTTTGAAAGATTTTGAGACAGTTTAATTGACAAAAATTCAAGCGAAATCTTAATCAAACAGATTTTAAAATCATTTCTAACTATCATGCAATTTGAATTGATTATCTTAATCCAAATAACCTTAATTTATGTGATATATAAAAATCTGGTGCAATCTTAAAGCATGTTTCTACATGATGTGAAAAGTTGAATTAAATCATGGAGGATCAAAACAAATAATTCCCATTCTTTTGTGATAACTAAATTACTAAAATTAAAATACTAACCTTTTATGATTTCGATATATTCGTGCACTTATGAAGGGATTAATACCAAAAATTGTTGTGGATTCCAAGTGTGGTGTGGATTATCTCAGATTCTTTTGTACATTGATGGATGAACAAACATAAAACTTTGATTCAAAACTCGAATTGATGTAGAGAAACAATGATTGGCCTTTTGGGTTTTTGTGGAGGCTATGGTGTAGGGTAACCTCTTAAGATTCCACCTCTTCCATAACTTTGGCTTAATACCCAAAGCTATTCTTTTCAATGGAAGATCAATGAGTGAAGGTGCGGATCATTGTGGTTCGACATAATTGAAAAACTAAAGTAGCACTATACTCTTCACAGCCCTTCATTAATAGCAAGGGGGCTCCTTATAAGAGGCACACTTTTTTGTGTCAAGTGTTTATGAAGTATTTTCCCTCTAAACCCTTCATCAATGTAACAATGTCTCATGAATAGTATCTCTTTCGACAAGGGCTAATATGAATGGTGAAATCCAATCAAAGAAGTAACGAACATGAGACATTAAAGTCAAAGGTAGGAAAATTTGATTGGAGTTTCCACTTGGTTAATTTAGGAAACCAAGAACCCTTAGCCACTAGTCAAAGAGAGATATCAAATTTGGGATTTAGGGTAAACTGTGGGAATGTCGAAAGGAAGAGCACACCACACGTTCCTAGACCACAAAGGATCTAACCTCTACTTTTGCTCATTTAAGAGGAATAATTTATATAAGAATCGATTACTTAATAATTTTCTAAATTTTCTTTCTATGGTCATTCACACAAGAAACAGAATGGGCATGCAATTATAATGATGAATGGATGACTATTATATCAAAGCATTTAAAGAAATTAATACAAGCAACACATATCATGCCAATTCAACAATGTAAATGTGTTTGATCAATGAACAATTCAAAGAGCATATTATATTCAATCAAGGATCAAATTTTCATAGAATATGGTATCAAATCATATTTCACTTGATTTCAAGCCTAAACACGCTTCCTATTGATTCTAATTGTTGGAAATGGTTGCATTAGTTCCTTTCTTCAATTATGGCTTAGCATTATGATGGTGGAAAGAATTAAATGAAAGACCATCACCCAAATGTTTCTCTTGTGCTTAAATAAACACAAGATTTTACCCACACTCGTGTTTAGAACTTCACTAAATTGCTTAAAAGATTATAACCTTACTAAAAGCATTCAAAATATTTTTTAGCGAAAAAATAGCCGAAGCTCAAGAATTTTCTGTATTTCTCTATGATTCCCCCTCAAATGTTGAACCTAAGGGTCCTATTTATAGTGCTTAGGTGATAGAGTTAATCCTGGATAGGTATTTAGGTGTGCAGATAAAAATGAAATTGTCTAGATCTAATTTGATCATACTAAGCTTATAAGCTTAGCTTAATGAATGAGATAAGGTTAGTAAAAAAATTATTCGTGTTTTTGACTTCATATGCAACATGCGCATATCTAAATATGTGCAAGAAGATTGGCCAAGCTTTAATATTGCTCCAATTTTAAAACTGTCTTAAGTAGATCTTTTTGAGGTGGTGTGCATATTGTTTATCAACTCAAAATTCTGACTTGAGGTTTGTGTTGTCTTGGCAAAGATGCTCTACGCAACTTTAGAGTTGCGCATATTCCCAGATTCCCTTACTCGTGTTCTTCGTTCTTCTTATGTGCTTAAAACCTATTGTTCTTTCTATCTTTTGCCCATATTTTTTTTATTAAATTTCGCATGTGCTTATACCCATAATTGTTGAATTTCCTTGTCATAAATCACTTCCAAAGTCTTGATCATTGTTTTCAGAGGCGAAGGCGTTGGACGAGGTGTTTTGCCCTAGTGAGATGAGGCGTAAGCCTTTTAGAGCATAGGAGTGTCTCGAAATTTAAAAATAATAATAATAAGTAATTAATTAAAATAATGAAAAATTAAATAAATTAGTTTCAACAAATTTTTATTTTTTTACTAACTCTCTAGAGCCAAATAAATTTTAATTTTAATTTTATAAATATTAATAAATATTTTATATATAAATTATATATAATTTTTTATTTTTATATTGTTGTAACTTGCAAGTAATTAATTAAATAGTTTGTAAATATTATTAAACCAGATAACAGGTAATAAATATTTATAAAGTGTAATGATGTTACAATAAGAACAACTAGCTCAGTGATTAGGGTTTATACTCCTATTCATTTGAGCATGGTTCAAGCGTTTGGCTTGTATTTTTTAAGGCTTTAGAAAAAAACCTCAAAGTGATCGGGCGTAAAAAACATATACCCCGATCATTGGAGCATAAAAAATGTAAGTCCCCAGCGTGGGTGTACGCTCCGGAACAAAAGACTTACGCCTAAAAATTTGCGTCTCGAGGCATTTTTTCTAAGCCTTGCCTCCTGGTCTTGATCATCTATATCTTAGTTATTTTCATTGAGATTCAAGAGAGGGATATTTTTCAATTTAATGGGCACAAAATGATATATCTATGGTTGCTACTCTTTGACGACACATGCATGGAACGTGTATGTGGTGTTCAAAGCTATAAAGACAAGTCATTTTATTCATTTAAATAATAAGTATCATGCATGAAAAAATATGCGCACACAACATGCAAATGCAATTGTTCATGCTCAACTCATTGAGCTGCTTATATACCCTTTGCTTGGGATTAGCTTATATACCCTTTGCTTGGGATTAGACTAGATGTTTTCAACTCGAGGCGTAACCTCTCATCGTACTTATGAAAGTTAAAAATCACGTACCTAGATTATATGTGGATTTGTTATTAACCGTTGACTTGCGCTGGGGATTACCTTTATAACTCCAAAAGGTTTTCTTTTATTTCCTTTACAACTCAAAAAGGATATAATTTTTCTTGATAGCTTCATAATTCAAAAATGATTTTTCTTATCTCCTTTACAATTAAAAAAGGATTTAATTGTTTATCACCCTTACAATTTAAAAGCAATTTTAATTACCTTTAGCATTAAAAAAGCATTATTTTTTATCACCTTTACAATTCAAAAGGAATTTTAATTACGTTTACAATTCAAAAAAGTAAATTTTCTTGTCACTCTTACTATTCAAAAGGGATTTTTGAGATTATAGAAATATGATTTCAAGAATTTCACTCATGCATGAAATTATAGATTCATAATTTCAAGAGAGAGTTACGATTTTGCTTGTTTAGTAATTTGATTGTCAACACTTCAAATTTGAAGGTTTTAATAGATTTCACTCTAATTAGAAGATTTTAGTAATTTATAAATGTATCGCTTCCATCTAGAAGATTTTAATTTTTCTTGGAAAATTTATGCATCTTTCATGACATTTGGGTATTTTGATAGAACTTTCATGGGTTTAATTACAATTTCTCAAAACTTTAAGGGATTTTTTTTTTAATTTTCAGATTTTGGATCACATGTCTAGCATGTGACCACTTTTTAAAAGGAAGGAAGGTGGAGTCGTCTCCAAAAAGGCCTATAACTCTCTTTTTCTTCTTCTTCACTTCCTCTTCAAATTTCTTCAAATCCTTTTAAGTTTCACTAGTTAATACAAAATTTTACTTACCCATCTTCTTCAAATAAAAAAGAATTTGTTGATGAGAGTGCACAAGAATAGAGTTTTTCAAGGTCACAACTAGCAAGTCACCACCTTAATGAAGAACCCAATGATATATGGTGCTTTAACTAATTAATTAGCTCAAGGGCTACTCTAAAGAGACAAGGAATGCACCTTAACCAATGAGGGTTTAAAGGGCATTCTTGACATCAAAATCGTCATTTATGTGTCCTTGAACATAGCATGTTCTCGTTGGCAGAATTGGTTGCATATAATCAAAGAAACTCAAGAATTGTTATTTTGAATTATCATGGTCAAATCAATAGGACAAAGCAGGACATTATATAATAATTAATGATGTTTACCAAACAAAGCAATCCAACCCAGCTAATGCAGGGAAATCAATTTCCCGTATCTACCACCAGTTTTTTTTTTTTTTTAGTCAATACCAGCTGCTTAAAATGTAGAAAATACCACCTCGATAATTGGTATGTCAATTAATTAAGGCCGCAAAGTCACTAACTTTTGGTCATTGCTATATGTATCTATATGTATGTTATTCTTAATTGAGGAATGCAGACTATAAGTAGTAGTATCACATTATAAAAAGTAGAAAGCAGCCATTTCATAAAATTATACAGAAAAATTTAAACTAAAGTGCAATTTAAGAGTGGTGATTTGGGTTATTGAAACTTTTTGTAAATTAAAGTTTTAAACACTTGTAAGATTAAGTAAGAAGGTCAAAAATTATATAGCTAGAAATTAAAAGAGTAAGGATAAAAAGATGCAAACACAATTTATAGTGGTTCAATAATATCATGATTTTTTCAAACCTATTTTCACTCTCTTCAAGAAGACTCATTGAAGTAGTCCACTAAAAATAGTCAAGCAATTTTAGATGTGTTGCTCAAATCTTTACAATGATATCTTTCAAAGGAAGTGCACACAAAAGTCTTTAACACCTAAACACTTTTAAAAGTTACACCAATTCTTTCTCTTACAATAATTGTAATTGAAGATTTAAAAAGGTGCAAGAGATATTGTAATAAATGTTTTACAAGATGAAGAATATATCTCTTTCATGATCAAAACTTTAAAGATTGCTCAATAAGGATTTTTGAAAAGCTTTGATGAATTATAAATGAGCTCAAGAATAAATTGATTGTTCTTGGATTGTTAGATTTGCTCATTTAAAAGGGTTTTATATAGCCTAAACTTCATATGACCGTTAGGCACAAGAGGGGATAGTTTGGAGCATTAAATACTCTAAACAGTGCTTATCAATTCAAATTATAGCCGTTATAATTAAGCATTCAGACGACTAGATGCTTGTTCAATCGACTGAGTCATTTCATTTTGTTTCTAGTATTAATCATTCAGTCGACTGGACTAAAAAATTGAAACTCTCTGTCAATCATTCAGTCGACTGGGTTATAGGCTAGAAAGTTTGACATTTATTTAGTCAACTAAATCAGAAGAGCAGGACTTTCTGTTCTTTATTTAGTCGACTGTATAAGCCATTCAACTGACTAAATCCTCTGAAACGGAAATTTCTGTTTTCATTTGCTTTATAAAAACAAAGTTCAGTCAATATGGATAATCTCTTACTAGAAATTTGATTTTGCTTTGGCTTGTTTATATTTTTAAACGCATAAAAGAAATTATTGAAGAATCTCTTTAGGCAAGAATCTGTGATGAAATTGCTGAAAAGTGATGGAGAAGGAGATGTCATTGAGTTGAAATTATTTTTGCGGTTGGATGAAGAGTTTATGGTGGAATCAATTGGGTTTCTTTTTATGAAATTTTTCGTCTCTTTATTGTCAGAAGGAAAAAATTTCGTCTCTTTTTCTCGAACCATAAAATCTTTCTTCTTTGTGGCCGATAATGGTGCACAAGCAACAAGAATGTGTAAACCAATCACATAAACAGAGAATCCTTGGTAAGATCCAAAAAAAGAGAAGCATTTGACAAGAAAGCATCCTTAAGGGCAATCCTGATATTATGAAATATTTTGTCACATGATGTCAGCAAAATTTAAAGAAACCGTATCTATACTCTTCCTATATAAGGTTAAAAAACGGTGCGGTGTAAGATACAAATTAACAAGGGAGATGTAATTATTCCTTAGCTCAAGAGGTATATGAAGAATTTATCAAATAGTCCTTTATATATATATAGTTTCTTTAACCACTTTGGGGCAAAAGATTATTTGATAAATTTTCAGGTCTATTGGTGTTGGATTTGGATGGGGTCAGAAAATCCAATCCTAAACCTACATAAAAGCATGTTTAATCCATTAATTATCAATAATGAGCACCTTATAAATGCATAAAACTAGAACTAAAAAAAATATCATATACTTTAAATAAATAAAAAAAATTGAACAAATAACATGATCGATACTAATCAGAGTTTGACAACTCTAATCTTTGAAGCGAGTTAAACCATCCAAAACTCGAGTTCCGCCGGTTAAGGTAACCAACCTTGCAGTTGACAAATGCCATATCTTGATCAGTGCCAAACACCTGGATCACTTGGGCCATACTTATCTCAAAACTCGAATTGGATTGGGAAGTATCACAACTGCCAGAATCACAAAAAGTGGTCTCAGAATGTACCTACCTCTAACTGTGAACTGGGCTTTTAACTCCTCTGCTGAGCTGTAAAGGATTAGATTATACAAATATGATTGTGATAAGACCCATAATTTATACTATAGTAATCAATAAAATATCTATGTACCTAGAAGTGTGAAAAGATGCTCTTCCTGTCTACCATGTTTCCATACACTGGGAGATAAAAGCTCCAGAAATGATGTTTTAAATCCAACTATTTATGGACATGCAGCACAATTGTTAAGGCAATTCTCCACAAATTTCCAGATAATATTCCATCTTCAATACTTTCAACAATCCATCATTTATATTTAAAATACAAATGCAGCTCTCCCACTCATGATATGCATAGATGAGGCTACTTCTAACTCTAAAGTGATGAAACTGAAACTTTGCAATTTATGCTAAATTTAAGGAGATTCAGAGTCAATTTCAAAAGAAACAATTTCTATTATTAGTGGTGAGAAGTGTAAACTCAAACTTCATTTTACAACTGAGGGATAACAGTAGTGTACAACACTTTTCTTTCTCCTCCTGTTTGCCGGCTGAATTCTACACTCACTATAGTGCAAATACAACAGAATACTGATGAAATAAAATTGAAAGACCAATAATAAAAGGAAAAGAATATGAAAAATGAAGAAATCTACAATTTAAGATGCAAACGTCAGAGCCATGTTAGAACAAGCTCACTCCTGTTTCGTATGCATAGGATTGGTTGCACGAAGACCTCTTTTCTCATCTGATCTGCTGGCTGATAAAACTCCCTGTAAATGAATAACAAAACAAAGAGTCGCTATGAACGTCAATACAACTTCATCAGACCATCATAGGAGTCACCACTTGAGCTGATTATGTTTGTTGCTATCATACCCACCCTTTTAAGTTTTCACCCGTTTAGCCCAAGCCTAGGCGTTGCCTAATCTACTGATATTGGCGTATATTCCAGATTCTATATGATCAATAAATCGATTGGGCAAGAAGGCAACTCAACAACTTACCCAAAGAAAGGGTCAGATCATTTCTGTCAGCGGTCTCATAAATCAGGCTTGCACATAATCCACGCCATTACGCTTCCTTTTGTTAGATCTTGAAAAGAAGCATATCTGAGCCCAACTCTTTTTCTGTTTAATTTGTTGTGGTTTAACATCCTTCTTTTCAACAAGCTCAGCCATGTATTGAACAACAGCCTGAAGAAGCAAAGAAAACAAAATCATCCCTGGATTAGAGCACCATATCCTAGATATTAACAAAAGAAAAAAACAACAGAGATACTACCTGTGCACCCATTTCAGCTATATGTCTAGGAGGCACTTCCAGCGGATTTTCTTCCACACGTAGGACACGTAATTGTGTTAGCATCCTAAAAGAGTCTGGAAGGGCACGGATCTGGTTATTGCTAATATCCAACTCTTCAAGCATTTCTAGGTTCCCGATAGACCTAGGTAGGGATCGCAGGTCAGCAAAATTGTTTCCTATGTTCATCCTGACAAGTGTGGTGGCAAAACATAAGCTCTCAGGCACCGACTCAAGCTCATTGAAACTCACATTAAGCTCCTTCAAGTTTGATAAAGATGACATCGTAGTGGGTAACTGCTTGATGTTATTATAGCGCACAGATAGAACCTCTAGGGTTTCTATCTTTCCCACAGCTTCTGGAAGGGCTTTGAGGCGATTATAGTCTGCACGAAGCTCCTTAAGCAAAGAACACTGACCAATAGAATGCGGAATTTCTTCGATATCATTCGTCTCCACGTTCAATTTCTTCAAGCTAATGAGTGAACCTATTGACTCAGGGAGCGAAGAGAGGTGATTTGAGCTCATGTCAAGCTCCTCAAGGTGCACCAATCTGCCAAAGGTAGCAGGAAGAGATGATAATTGGTTTCCCCTCAGGTCTAGATAGACCAGGCTTAGGAGATTTCCTATAGATTCTGGGAGTTCAGTGATTCTATTTGAATGCAAATCCAGCTTTCTCAGGGATGAAAGGCCTCCTATAGTAACTGGTAAGGCCACAATCCGATTCTCAGATAAATCAAGGGTAATCAGACACGATAACTTCCCTATGGAGTCAGGTAACCATTCAATTTGATCCATCAACTTATTCTGGAGATTGAGATCTCGAGTGCCTTTCTTTGATGAGACTTCAATTAAACTTGCAAGCTTAATTAGACTCAACTTGTCACCATCCTGACCTACACATTACATAGGAAAAAGAACAATCACAGATTAAAAGAACACACAAAGACCCAATACAAAAAATGTTGAGGAAGCAGTTTAGAGACCCAAAAAACCAAAGAATCAAACTCACCAAAGGCGCTACCAGGCTTAAGAGTGGAATCGAATATCTGGGGCGTGGGTGACACAACAGGTCCAACCCCAATTCTATCAGTGTACAACGATGACTTGGCCTTCTTCACATAACTGTCATCGCGGGTGAACAATTCCTTAGTCTTGACAGGCTCTTTCTCGGACAAGTACAAGCTCGAAGAAGAAGTAGTAGTAGTTGCAGATGACTCGTTGCTAATAACCGAAGGCGCAGCGCTAGTCTTAGACAAAGTTGAAGCAGAACCATTTGAGTAAGCAGTATTGGGCTTACGAGAACTGGGCGCTGAAGAAGAAGAAGACAGGCATTTGGAAGCTCTTTGAATAAAATCATCGAACAGATCATGGACGTTCTCGAGATCGAGAAGTTTCAGGGCCTCCCTCTTCTGTTCTTTACTCTGGAAGTAGACCAAGTTCTTCTGCATCTCTTGCAACACCATGAACAGCTCTTCGGGTACATCAGGGCTCTTGCTTTGCCTGGAAATGGCATCTAGTCTCACTTGGTCTTCTCTCTCCACGTTTCGGATCAAATCCTTTGCAGCTTCGACCTCCTCGATTCCAGGTCTTGTGGGCAACGATCTATGGATTCTCATTATCTCATTCACTGCCTCATCTATTGATTGCACAAACATTTCCATTTTCTTTCAATCCCCGCCTGAAATTTTTTCAGAATCTTCACAGATTACTCTTATTAATTATTAGTCAAAGATAAAGAAAAACAAATTAACAACCAATTGTTGTGTTGTGTGGATTTGTTGATCGAGTGCCAAATGCAAAGAAACCCAAATCACCAATAAGACAAAGCAACTGAAGAAAAACCTAATCTTTGCTTCTACAAGTTTCTAGAACCGTAAATTGAACCGCAATTACGCTATGCAACAAGTTACTAAATAAGAGAATAATATGAAATGATTCGTATAGTGAAAGATTCGTGTATGAATAATTAATTAAACCCATATGCATTTCTTTAATTTCCTCATTCGAAAGTAAAAGCATTCGATTAAACAGGCGAGAAGGAAAAAAAAGATTAATTATGGAAAGGAAAAGCATACAAAATCAGATATGGAAAGCAACAAAACGAAAAAGTATGGACTCGAACCTTGAAATGAAAAACGAATCGCCAATGAAGAAATTTCAGAATAGAAACTAGAGAGTAGAGGGGCAGTTATGCAAATTGGAGCCTGAAATCCAGAGTCTCTTGTGTTGTCGTCTCAGAAATCCAGCTATTACCCTTTTCTCTCTCGGTGAATCTTCTTCTCCTTCTTCTTTGGCGGATTGTGATTTTTATATTTTTTGCCTTTTGATTTTTTTTATTATTGAAACTAATAATAATGATGATGCGATAATTCCATACGGGAGTGTTTAATTATTTATTTATTTAATTTTTGGTTCTCATAATTCGATGGAAATACCGTGAATTCGATTATGACCGATCGGTTATCAACTCACTATTTTAAGTTTTTTTAAAAGGACTTTGACCAAAGAGACAGATGTAATTATCATTAGTAACAATAATACTAACGAGTCAAATCTATAATACTATAATTTGATCACTTTGTAATAATAATAATAATGGGTAATTTTGAAATTGAGACTGAGAAGAACTAATAAATTTTGGTTTATAAATGGTAAATCAAATTGACAAATCATTTTTGTTTGAAGAATAGATGAGACACGTTCTTTTGTTTAAAAAGTGTTTGAGTTTAAATTTTATTTATTACAATAAAATGATTGAGATGGATTTTATCAACAAAAATTAGTATAAACGAAAATATTATCTTTTTCCTCAAAAAATTTTTTAGTATCAACAAATAATTTTTTTATATCTTATCCATAAATTAGTTTTTATTTTTTTAAAATTTATAAATTATCTTAAAGATTCGATCTCAAAGCAGTCAAATAATTAAATTTGAAACAATGATCAATTAACTAACATGGTTAGTAAATTTACCTTGATTATGTTGTCATATATAATTTCATATGAGAATAATAATACAAAGCGAGTAAGACCGTATAGAAGATAGTTCAATCAAAATAATTTAAGATTTTTCAACCATTGTACGAAGAATCATTAAATGATTTCAAATTATTTTTATAAACCTTTTTCTAAGAATAATAATAAAAAGAATATAAAAAGAAATCAAATATACTCTTGTGATTTCATTCTGCTAAGGATGTATCGATACGTGACGCTCTTCAAATGTTAAAGCATAATTTCACAAGCTAAGTTAAATAATCAATCATACACTTACATGTAGCATAAGTAAAATAGTATTTTCACACTTAATATCTAACCTTAAATACTCTAGTTAACCCCAATCATTAATTACACAACTACAATTACTTTAGATATTAAGCTTAAGTAAATTTTAATGTTATTACCTCATAATCATACTTGATATTATTACAATTATTGCATAAATATTATATAAAAAAACTCCCCTCAGTACTATACAATTCTCCCTTCAACTTTTTTATTTATATATTTTTTATACTAATTTAAATATCAAAAAGTCTCCCAATTCATAACTTTTTACGGTAACTTAAAACTTTTTTATATTTTTAATATACACAAATATTATACGTTGATTTGTTTCAAAATCGACCGTAACGTGTCAACGGAGCTTTACTTATTAGAATAGAGCTACTTGGTGCACATGAACTTTGAAATAATAATCATATATCATTGTAAAGTGATTTGATGGTGCAAGAAACGACGGCGTCAATGTCATTGAGGGAGGGGTGATAATTGGGAAATGAGAAGGGCATAAGTGTAAAAAGAAGGAGGAGCCGTCTTGTTCGTTCAGATAAAATCAGTTGGTTAACAGTTTTATTTACATCTTACTACTCCTCCTCAGTGGCTGGCTGAATCATAAAAGAAAGAGAGAGAAGTGAAGCATGAAGCATAGGGAGTAGTAAATGCAGTGTCGAGAAGGAGGGGACACGTGTTGGCTTGATGTCCGAAAATGTCCGTCCCAACTGGATCCAGCTGGCACTTCACGCCGTAACCGTTTCTTCTTCCTTTATTTGGGGATACTTTTTTTTTGGACCAAGTAAAAAAGGAAAAGAGATGATGCATGATTCATCGTTCTTCATGATCCCTCCTCTTTTTACATAGAAACGGTAATTCGTGGCTTTTCAACGGTTTTTCCATTTTAACAAAATTTTAAAAGTTTTTACAGTTTCAAATAATAATTTTTATTATTGATTAAACTTGGTTATGTATTATATTTTAAAATATATATTCAAAATCTAAAACAATAATAAATTTTTTAAGTTCCAAATCAATAACTTCTTATTAAAATTTTTAAATATTATCATTGATCCAACTCAATATTTTGTTTAAATATTTATAAAACATATATTAGTAATAAATAATCAAATGATTTGTGGTTATTGATTTGAATTTTAAAAATACAAAATAAATAGATTCAGATAATTGAGAAAATAAATGATTTCAATTATAAATATTATAAATTTTAAAAATAAACTATCTATGGCCATCCTATTTCTGTTTTATCCAAAACAAATTAAAAAAAAATATCGATATATCATGGTTAAGATGATAGATGATTGATGATGACACCTTCATCATCACGTGCTCTGCCCTTTACATGTTCCTCACCATACTACCATATCCCTAACATCTTCCATTTGGATCGCATGCCTTCCCTCCACTTTTAATGCCCGTTAGCTACCATGCAACTTCCATTTTTTGTTTTTACCTTTAAATTCTTTTTTTTCCCCCCTCAAACCTTAATAATTATTGCATTTATATTTAATTAATTTCTTTCCCTTTCAAACTAACCGTAATATAAAATGAAACATTTTATCACATGGATTTTATTTTAAATTTTGAAAAACATTTTATGTTAAATCAAGTCAAGATTTCGTCCATTATAAAGAAAATGTTTATTGAATTAAATAGCATGCTGAAGACAAGATTACTTAATAGTCTCAGTTATTGTGCCATTGTTGAGGCTATTTTGCTCAGTGTTTTCAGAGACGAGAGCGTTGGGTGAAACGTTTTGCCTCAATGAGGCGAAGTGTAAGCCCCAAGGCGTTGGGGCGTTTTGAATAAAATAATATTAATTAAATTATAAAAATATAAAAAATTGAAATAATATAAATAAATTAATTATCAATAAACTTTACTAACTTAAGACCTATATGAATGAATCTTTATCAAAATATTTTTACACAAATATCAAATAATTTGATAAAAATTTTAATCAAATATGATATTAAACGTACCCTATTGTTTGTTACATATGTATTTATCAATTTACATTTTACACTATGGTCCTCCAACATAGTGGTTCCATTTGTAATGACGTCCAATCAAAATGATGAAAATTTAAAATTTTGACCTAAAATGCTGAAAATCCGGGTAAGTCTTTTGAATCTTTTGGGTCGTTTTGACTTTTAATAAAATACTATTAATTAATTAATTAGAATAGTAAAATAAAAATAATTTAATTTCTAATTAATTGATTAATTTTTATCAAAGTTTAATACGTTACTAACTCTCAATAGTGTGATAATTATAATTTTATAAATATTTATATATAAATTATATGAAGTATAACTTATATTTTTATTTTATTATGATTTGTAAATGATTAATTAAATAGTTTATAATTATTATTAAACTAGATAATATGTATTATATATTTACGAAGTACAATAATATTATATTGAGAGGACTAGCTCAATGTAAAATCTTTGACACAAACCCAGACGCCCCGGGACATTTTGCCCAAAGCACGCCCAAGAAACGTTTTTTTAAATTATGATCTTACTTTTTTGTTATTGCGTGACATGATAGCTAATGTCATTTGACAACTACGTTCTCTGCAACCATTCAATTTAATCAATATTTGATTTGTTCATGATAAAATTCTTAAGATAGTGATAGTTTTACCAAAGTTTAAAATAAAATTCGTCCTGAAGTAATTGTAAATATATAAGTTGTTGATGTTAAATATGTGCGTTGCTGAGCTGGAGGTTAGATTGTAGGAGTACCTGCACATAGAAAAGGAGAATAACTAGTGGGGTCGACGGAGGAGATGCCTCCGAAGATGCTCCGATGCTTAAGTTAGAGAAAGCTCAAAGTGTATCTGTGTTTAAAACTGAAAAACTCACCCTCTCTTTTGGACTGCTTACCAAGTCCTTTTTATAGGGTTTCGGAGGCGTTAGTGGGCCAAGGCGGCTGTGATAGGGTACCCCAACTGGGTTGGGTAATGATGCCTACGAGACCCAGCTAAGAAGCTGAGAGCCCTTCACTAGGGCTTTCGCCTTGCTGGCTTACTCCAGAGCCGTCTATGCGTTAAGACGGTGTTTAGACCTGACGTCCCAACTTGATTGGGTTATGATGGTTCGGAAGACGGTGGTGACGTGAAGGCCCAGCTGGAGGTAATAATACCCTGAAAGGCGATCATGATATGGAGATCTAACTGTCTGGAGCTGGATTGTCTGCGTGTCTCTTTAAACTCTAGGATCACGATGATCCACGTATTGTTATCCTATGAAAAAGTCGTATTTTAACAGTATCATAAGTAAACCTTATATATTGTTGACAAAAATTACTATAATCATTGCTATCAACCTGGTGGTTTTGTTACGCTCATTTTAAATTGGTACATACCAAAAGTAAATATATAAGTTATCCTGGTGATGGGGTTGGTTACACGGGTTGAATATTTCAACAAAAGTAAACTTTCATGGCCCAAGTCAACTTCTTTGCCCTGGTTCCCTGGCCATGAAAACATATTATTGTGGATTTGAAAGGTGCAGTTTTTCTGCTGCTGCCCAAGGTATGCAAATATTTTTATCTCAAAAGGGAGACAGTTGAGTTTACAGTGGTATTGAATATTATAATTTTTAAATATAAAAATTTAAAATTATTTTAATAATATTTATTTTCATAATAAATTTGATATTCATTTTAATTTTTAAATAAAAAAATCCAAATCTGTTTATGTCAATGTTCAAACCAAACAAAATTGCTATAGAAAATAGGTTGATGGAAAATCTGGACAATAGAAGAAATGATGAAACAGAAAATTAAGGAGTCTAAAGAATTTACAGAAAAGAAACAATTTATATTAAGTTCCTTACATGGAGTATGTGAAGTTCATTTTAAAAATTTTATTTTTACAATAACACAATTAGTGATCGTGACCTATTATCTAAAATATATTCATGAAAATTTTAAAATTATAAAAAAAAACATGTTTTGATAAATTTTACTCGAAAATATAATTTTTGGTTAAAATTATATATAATTGATCTAATACATAATGATAATTTTTATTTTTGAAATTTTAAGTAATTTATTTATCATATGTTTTTTATTAAAAAATAAATTTTAAATTTTAATTTTATTTTTAAAATATTATTTTTTTAAAAAAAAAAAACTTCAAAAACTCCGTATAGGTAACCCGCACCACACACCTTTCCCATAGTGCTTGCCAAGTTGCTTCTATCATATAGCACAAATACCAATTTGGGTTAGCAACACAAATCTGCTTAATTTAATATGTTTGTGCCTACAAAATGCCAATATACCTCATAAATAACAAGCATAAACGTTCGATAAGAAGCAAAGCCAAAACAGTCAAACCATAAAAGCCACATTTAAGCTTTTGGGTTCGTTTACAAATCCATTACATACAAGACTATTTTTCCACTCATTAAAAAGAAAATAGAAACACTTTCTTCTTTTTAAAAAAAGATATATCATAAACTAGAGAAATAAGCTTACAACTTAGCATCCTGACTCAACAGAAAATGGAGAATTATCCCTCCAAAATTAACAATATGCTAACACTAGAACCTCCTTAGCAAGTTTGTGTGAAACATATAGTTAAAGAAAAATGATAAAAATAAGATGCCCGCGACAACAGAATAATGAACAATGAGACAATAGAATAACTTGTAATTAAGAGACTTAGGTCTCATTTATTGTAACTTGATCTAAAAATGTTTTTTTATCATTTATTCATGAAAAACATTTCACAACTGTTTCGTTTGAAATTGTTCTTATCCTCTCAATCTCTTAATACTCAAACTCTTAAATTTTAACCAAACACGTAAAAACACTCTTGATAAGTACTAAAAAAATGTTTTTAAATATATAAAAAAGTTGCACCAAATAGAGGGCCTTATACTTGAGCAATCGCAAAACTTGTTATTATTAACCTTCTCAGATTCAAGGTCCATGTTGCTCTTTGAGAACTTAAATCTCTTAAGCAACATCGATTTTATCTCAATCCTTAATCTTCCTCCCTAGTCCCATCCAAACTAAACCCTTAAATTTCACCCAAAAGAAAAATAACAATTCAAATATAAAAAATTTACATGCCGCGAGAAGTGAATGAAAGACTTGAGGCATGTTTGGATACAATTTTATATTTTTAGTTTTCAAAAAATATTTTCAAAAATGAAAATTAAAAACACTTTTATGATGTTTTCTGAAAAAAAATATGTTTGTATAACTGTAACTCGAAAATTGTTTTCAAACACATAAAACAGTGAAAAGTTGTTTGGATAATTTATTTTAAAAACTGTTTTGAAAATAGAAAATTGTTTGGATACACAACTTTTGGCAATTGTTTTCAGTTTTTACTTTAATTTTGAAATCCATATTAATTTCATTTATGAATTTTACTAAATATATTTCTATAGCATACACCAAATACTAAAAAATAAATGATGTTATTCTATTTCCATAATTTGAATATTTTATATATGTTATATAATAGTGCTCTTGTTGAAAATAATAAGATAGTTGAGTACAATTTTAATATAACAATCATAGATCAAATATTTTCCCTCCCGACTTCTCATGTCACGTATGTTTGTTTAATAAATTCTAAAAAATTAAAAAAAGAAATACAACTTTCGTAGATTAGATATAACTTTCACAACCTGACAAATTTAAAGACATCTAAAGACTATTTTCCATCCGTATAGACCATTTTGCCTTTTTTCTTCCCAAAATTTAATGCTTAATGCATAATAAATCATAATATCAACAAAATATCAAAATAAATAATTGAGTACACAAACATTATATGAAAAAAAAAACCATTTCATTCATCCAAAAACAAGTACGTACAATTTAAAAGATAAATTAATCTTACATAATGTTTAACATATATAAAAACATCTTTTGGGTTGAACAACAAAATTTCATTCTATCTTAAATGTTTGCTTTTGAAATCCTAATTCCTTGGAAAGCATAGAGTGATTTCCAGCAACAGTATCTCCCAATGGGTAAAAGGTCCCTGAAAATTAAAGCCTTTAAAACAGTCAGAAAATATTATTTACAAATCAACCAAGAAGCTTTAGTATCAAAGCAGTAATAGCAGATGCATCTAATTTGTACAATATGCAGTACCTAGTAAAGTGGGAAGTGAATGGGGTTAAGGCTTCCAACAAGTATGTGTACTGGATAAAGATGCTTTATAGGTACATGAGGCCATTTGTTTCCAGGTCTCTTAGGGTTGCCTATCTCAACTAAAGAAATCTTGATTTGGGGACCAACAAGCAGATCAACACAAGCTACTCAGAGGCAAATCTTTGGAGCATAAAGTACTTTAAGGGAAATTTCAAGAGATTGGCACAGGTGAAGAGCAAAGTTGATCCAAATAATTTCTTCAAAAATGAACAAAGTATTCCACCTCTTCCCGCACCAAGAAATGAGCAATATAAATAGAATATATGTTGCTTGAAACTTCTTTCTGATATGTCCTCATAATCGGGAGGAAATCTTCCACTAAGTATAACATGTCAACAAGTCCTATTATCAATGAACTAATTCACATCAATATCAATGAATGCTTGTAATACCTGTACCCTCAAATCAAGGGTAATAGAGTAATTGTAATAGTTATAATGAAATAATATATGTGAAAGTTTATGTGCATGCATGGAAATTTGAAAGATGAAATAGAAAGAATTTTGTTTTAAGAAAAATGTTGAACTTTTGATTTGAAAAAGTACAAATTTTGGAAGAAAGAAAGATTGTATTTTTTTAAAGATTAAAGAAAGAGTTAGAAACATTTTGTGGAAGAAGTCGTAATTTTTCAAAAAAAATTTGAAAGAAGAAAATGGTCAAAATTTGAAATTTTAAAAGAATGACAAAATTGTAAATTTTGATGGTAAGGTAGTCGACATGGAAAAAATCTATATATATGAGATTTGAAATTTGAAATCCGTTTACAAAATATGTTTCTCTCTCTAAGACTACTCTATGTCTCTAGAAAAACGTTGAAAACATTTATACACTTTGAATTGGAAGGATTTGTTAATTTTGTATTGAAATTGTTGGATTCAAGGGAAGAATTTCAAGGATATTAAGAAAAAGCTTTGAAAGATAACATTAATGAATTTTATTTTGAAAGATTGAATTTTGATAGATTATTCCTCTATATTTCTTAAGAAGAAGTTTTGAATTTGGATTTGAACATAACGAAAAGGAATTTCTGTTGAAACTATTAAAAATTGAAATTTAAGACATTTGAATTATGCATACATGAAATTTCTCGGAATTTAGTATAGAAAATTAAAAGTATGAGATGTAGAAGAATTGAAGAATAAGATAGAAAATCTAATAAAGATGTTATGACAGGTGTTGGTGATTAGCAACAGGTGGAATTGCTAAAAAGAGCAAAAAAAGAAATGAAGTTGTCCAAGAGTAGCTTTAAGTACTATTAAGTGAGTTGAATTTACTTTTAGTAAATGATACGAATATAAAAAATATATGAAAATTAATATAATTGATAATATGAAATTATTATTGAAAATATATGATAAATATGATTGTTTTGATACATATATTATTTGGATGAATAAATTGAAATATTAAGGATGGTGAAACCGAAAGAAGTATGAACAATAAGTTGATGAACTGATATACTTGAAATGATATTATTGGATAAGAAAATGATATGCTATATGAAGAGGCAATTTGATATGTAGATAATAAAGTAATGAATTTATGAAAGAAATAGTTGATTGATATAATATGATAGTATGTTTGCTTGCGTGTTAATGATCATATGCATAGAGGGAAAGCCAATACTATGGTTGGTTTGGATTAAACATGTTGACATATGGGAAGATTTTCCCAGATGATATATCGAAATTGATATTTCCCATACGTTGATAGTATAGAGTGATGATGAAATGATGAAAAAGAAAGAATGAATGATGACATAATTGTATGTATTTTTATTTTGAATATTTTATTACTAATGATTGAGATGCCTTAGCACCATATTGATTAAATAACGATGATAGAAAGATGAGTCTCATGATGAGATAATTATAATGGGAATTGATTGAATATAATATGATAAACAATGATTGATTGTATATTGTGAACCTCATGATGAGGTAAATTATGATAGTAAGATGATGATATTGACATTGAAATGATAAACTTGAGTTGATTAAATATATGAAAAGATAATTGAAATGATATGTGTATGAGATAAAATTTTGAAATAATATAATATGATGATTGATTGGAATTATGATATATGAAGAGATAGAAGAATGTTTATTTGAAGTATATATGAGATGATAGATGAAAGAATATTGAAAGATTATTATGATGATTAAATATTGAATTATGACTAGAAGTATACCAATTGAATACTTCTAGTAAATTTAATTCATTAAGCATGTGAAATTCACTCCTCATTGTTAAACAAATTTCGGGTAGCAGGCAAGACTGGTAGATTATTGAGCTGAGATTCAGATTGAGTAATTTAAGTAAGTCCTGTGGTCAACATCATTAGACATTATAAGAAAGAGAAGGAAATGAAATTTTAAGAAAGACTATTCATGCGTTTTATTATATTTGTATATATTTGTTTCTGACAGGAGAAAGATGATGTATCTCATATGAAAAAGAGTTAAGGAAATGGATGTAATTATTATTTTATGTTGATATATGTTTTTAAATTTTTGCATATATGGGTCGTGCTGGGATCGCAAAATGTGACGATTATATCTCGGGGTGGTCAGCCTGAGATGGGTATTTACAATGCCGTTCAAAGAAAACTTAAATAAAATGTTAATAGGGCAAATAAACCAAGTTCAACATGCAACAAGTCAGAATATCAATCTCATGAGAGAATGTAACAATAAATGAAATGCGAGGAGATTGTAATGTAAATGATTCACTATAGTTCAAACCAACAAAGATTAAGTTTCACATGTAAACAAATAGCACAAGTATCTACATTTTGATCATGGTTAGGTCCAACACCTTTGATGAGAAAACATTAAAATGAAATGATAAAATTGAGAAATTAAACATGACTTGGTTGCAGGCCAAGATGCACCTTGAGTAGACAACAGATCATGCCTAAAACATAAGCATAGATGATCAAATGAAAGCATCAAAATTAACTACAATCAATTAACAACATTGAAGTACTTAATAAAAAAGACCCGCAAAACTGATTACCTACATAGATTTCACTTCTTTACTCATTCCAACTAAGACTTATAAAAAAATAATAGAAACCAAAAAACAGTAACTGATACTAAACAGCTTGGGTAACAATGTAAAAGGCCAAGAATTTGCCAAAAGTATAGCAACGTATCATAGCAGGCAACTAGTTTAAATGTATAGCAGATCATCATACAATCATAGTAAAAAGTCAAATCCAACAGTTCATCAACTTTGGAAATCTTTTTTCAAAATTTCAACTTTGACAGCATTAAAAACCTTCTTTATAGAAAAATCTAAGTCTAAAAACAGAGAACCTCATGCAAGCATTACAAAAATCTAGAAATAACAAAGAACTCACACAGAACCATGAAAGAACAAGACTTGTGTCACTAATAACAAATGTCACATCATACCAATAATGGCATTTCAGATTAAAATCATCAAAGTCTTGCCTGATTTGGAGTGGTGGTAAGGACATGGGTTTGATAGTTAAAAAAAAATCATCAGAAAACAACTAATAACCACATTTTAAAACCAATCAAACTCAACTATCAACAAATCCATATACCATCAGACATCAGTAATAACAAATAATCCCATCTAACATACAGCTAAAACCAAACTTAGCTTTGGATATAAAAATAGAAAAGCAACATAATATTTTTAACACCTCTTTATCCAGACAAAAAAAAAAAAACCATCCACTTAGAACCCAAAAACCTTTAAAATTTATAGTACTAGACTACAAGCAACAAGAAGAGAGAAATAGTGAGTTACCAGCTACCTTGCAAAAGTCTCTAGAAAACGTGGCTGGTCTATATATGTTCCACCGATGTTGAGAGAGAGGTAAACAGATGCAGACCCTGAAATCCATAAATTTCCAGTTTTAGGGATTTGATTTTCTTAGCTAAAGAACAGAAATTTCCAATTTCAAGATAAGAAAAACATCAAATTTGAAGCTTATAGAATCAAAATTTAACACTGTAATTCAATACCGTCGAACTAGGTTTTTTAACTGAGAGAGAGACGAAGACAAACGAGAAATGCAAGAAAGCGAATAAAAATGAGAGAAAATGAAAAATGAGGAAACTTAGCAGAGAACTTATGCCTGGCGGAGTGACAATGGTGGGCTTATAGTCAGCTTCTAGGTTTCAGTTGTATGGGTGCCAGAGAGATCCATGTTGCAGAGAGAGGGATATGAAATAGGAGGGAGAGAGAGGAAAAAAGAATGGCGGAGAGGAGGAAGAAGGAGCTGGGCATAGAGAGGGAAGAAAGAGAGGAAGTCGCGATCTGGGAAAGAAGAGAAAGAATGAAAGCAAGAAAAGAGGAACAAACATGTTTTTTTTAGGAAATAGTTTTCAAAAACCCATTTTTTAAAATAGTTTTTAAAAATTTTGTCAAAAAATTGATACTCAAACATGTTTGTCAAAATAAAAAACTGTTTTAAGTTTTTGAAAATACTATCTAAACATGCATTTATAGATAAGGGCAAGGGGCTTGTTCCTATTTGAATTTTAAAAATAAAAATAATATTATAAATATTTTGCTAATTGCCTCCAAACATGTTTGTTAAAATAAAAAACTATTTTTAGTTTTTGAAAATGCTATCAAAACATGTTTTTATAGATAAGGGCAAGGGGCTTGTTCCTATTTGAATTTTTAAAATAAAAATAATATTATAATTATTTTGCTAATTGCCTCCACAAAAATATCTTAATTGTCCCATTCTCCCATGCCCCAAGCCAAACACACACTTTTACCCATTAACCAAACATATCAGTCAATCTTAATTTTTTTTTTGTCCGTTCATGGGCTGTTTTGTTAGTGGGATTAAGATGGGATTGGACTATCTTAATCCTATATGAATAGTTATCCCTTATTTGGTTGGAGGGATTTACTATTCATGTGAGATTAAGGTGAGATAAAATTAGTCTTAATCCGACTTTTTTTATCCCACCTCCCCCATAAGATAGAATCTATTCCAATCATGCGAGAATAATTTTTTTCCTTTTTTACCCTTGAATAATAGTAATAAATATTATAATGTTATTAAAAATATTTTTATAACAATAATAATATCAAGAAAAGTAAATATTATAATAATGAAAATAAAAATAATTATTATCATAATTATAATAATACAACATATTAAATTTTAATTTATAATTATAATAATACTAAAACAATAATAATATTATAATTATACTTATAATTACGATAATAATAACTATTATTATAATTATAAGATTTATTATGGTAATTATAACAATAATTATTATAATTATGATGAATAAAATAGTACTATTATTTATTAAGATTATAATAAGAATTTTAATAATAAAACATAAAATTATAAAATTATAATGATAGTAATGTAATAATACTTTTAATGACGTTGATAATATAATAATTAAATAGTAATGATTATAATTATAATAATGATAATGATATTAGTAATTATTATTGCTAATATAATAATAATAATAATAATTATTATTGTTATTATTATTATTATTAGTATTATCATAATTATAAAAATATTGATAATAATTTTATAATTATATTAATGATAATAATAATAATTATTATTAATTATAAAAATTATCTTAATTATGATGACAAAAATAATAATTTTATTTATTATTAATATAGTAAAATATAATAATAATTAAATTTTAGGGCGAGTGAATATATTAGAGATTGTCAAGGATGGTAAATAGTGTTAGGGTATTTTGGTACTTAAATTTTTTATTCCACTTTAATCCCAATCTAGCAATCTTATGAATCAAACATGAGATTAAGGTATTATATTTTTAATCCATTTTTATCCTATCAATTTTAATATTAATCCTATTTCACTGTAATCTTCTTCGTGAACCAAAAAGACTCTATTCTCTATATTTTTCAGAGTTTCAATCGAACAATTTTATATTTTTGACGATTTTTATTCTTCCTCAGGATTTTCTTTGGCTCAATTCGATGATGTATGAAACTTAGGGTTTTGATTCAATGAGATAAGGGTTTTTCTTCATCAAAGTTATGATTTTATTTTAGGAATGTTTTTTTAGTTTATTCGGTTTACTTTGAAAAAAAAACAAAATTCTGCTTTTAGTTTTGGAAAATATAATTATATAAACAAATAAGGCATTGGCGTAATATTTTAAATTTGTTTTATTTTAAGTTCATGACGAGCAGTTACAATTTAGGAGAAGGAAAGGAAGTTTCTAAACCCTAGCCGCTAGGTATATAAGGCACAAGTCAGGCTCTCTCTTTAATTTTCGCTACCTCTCTCACGCCTCTCTCTCACATCTCTCCTTCCTCGTTGAGAATTGTTCTTCCACTGTCTCTTCATCTAACTCGATTCCGGGACCAGATCCTTAGGTATATAACGCCCAGGTCAGGGTCACTCTTTATATGTTTTGCTGCCACTTTCTCTCTTACCGCTCTTCTTCTTCCTCGCCGAGCTAGCCGATAAAGAGGAAGAAGGGACAAAATCAGGTTAGAGAGCTGTTATAGTGCTTCTCTTATAAATTTCATCCAATTTATGCGCAGATATTTCTAAATATAGTTAATTTCTCTTCTTTTAGTTCAGTAACTAAAAAATTCACGTTCACCATATTTTGGTTAATTGTTGGGTTCACATATGAGATCCTTTCTGATTACTCTATAGCAGAAATCATTTACATGGTTACCTTACCTTATCCATATTATGATGTCTCTGTTTATGAGGATGTTAATTTGGCTATTGGCATTATCTTTGAGCAGGTTTAGTTAAAACTCCCAGGCTCCGTTGAGATAACACCCAACAGTTGGGGTCTGGGGTCAGAAATCATGGGAGTTGAATTAGCAAATCATAACACTGGATTCTATGAACTTGAAGATGTTAATTTCACTGATTCTGAGTTGGTTTTTCACGTCCGGAATGCCCTTGCGTCTGTTCAATATGTAAGCATTCTCTATGATATTCACATATGTTTCTTTTCGGTTTCCCTTTGTTTATTTGAATTGGACTATGCCTATGTAATGAAACCGTTTGGGATTGCTTATAAGCTCCACTTAATTTTTAGACATGTTTGTTTTAGCTGCTTATTTTTTTAAAGCTCCACTTAAGCAGCATCAATTAAGGCACTAAGACATAAGCTGTTGAATAGATTAAGCTATTGAACAATTAAAGCAACTGCTTATTACCTTCCTTCAGGCCCTCTTTTTATATACTTAGGCTCAATTTTGAAACTAGGAACTCCCTCAAGGCAACAGATACCATCTTCCACAAGGCCTGGTACTATGTAGGAGATTGTTTTGTGAGAGAATGCTAGAGTGTAAGGGCTTGCTGTTTTTATCAGAACAATCGATATTGAGATCTTTCAATAGTTTGATCTCACTTGGGTTCTTAATGTCAACTGGTTATGTTATAGATACTTACATTAGAAATTTGGCTTCAACTTTTCTTATAATCTTTATTCAGAACACCTTTTGCAATTTTTCGGTTCCTGAAACCAAGCATGTAATTGATCATTTTGTTTCATCAATAGCTACTAAGTTATTTGATGACAAATTTTCTGTTTCAGGGTGATATTGATAGTTATAGTCAGCTTGTTGGGGTTATGCATCATAAACAACATCTTGCCCCTGATGAGGTGGCCCTGCTTGAGGTGTGTTCTTCTCTTAATCTTTGATCAATTCACTTTTCCAAAACCTAATTCTATGTGGGTTGGTTTTGGCAGACAAGTTTAAAGGCACTATCTGGAGCAGTTACTTGCATAGATGTTGTTCATCACGAGTCCCTTCTTTCTGCTGTGAGTTTATGTTAGATGGATTGCCCCCAACCCCCGGGTTTCCTTTTCCTTTTTACAAAATTCATTGTAAAATGTATTTCAGATTTTTGGAATGAACCTGTGGAACTATGGACCTGATGTGATGGATGCATTGATTGACCTCATTATATCATTGGTACGTCGGTTTGTGATCACTTGCAATTCTAATTCTTCAATTTGGTTTGTAAAATTCCTTAATGATTATTTTTATTTGTATCACATTGCAGGCTGCTTCAAGTGGAAAATATCTTGATTCATGTTTGGATATGCTCGTATGCAATTTCATGCCACCTTATTATTTCTTAGATAAACTTACAAGGCCACGTCTTCTTGCACAAAAGAACGAAGTTCTTTCTCGTGTGCATGCAGCTCTGCAAAAAATTTCTGATGTCGTACCTCTGGCTCCCTTGAGATTATTGCCAATAGTTTCCCAGAGAATGCCCACGGTCCATAGAAAGGATAATGTGAGTTCAATTCACACTTCTTTCTGTTGGAATTCGGACATAACTCACATAGATACATCGTTGTTTAGTGCATTTGTTGGGATTTTTAGATGTTGGTCCTAGGAAAATCCTATAAAATCTATATATCTAGTATTTTATGTAGGCTTTGTAGTGTTTAGATGCATTGTTAAGTTACCACCTAGGGCATCTATACCATGTGGCATTTGTTGCATGAGTTCAGTGGACCTCCAATATGTGTTCGATTTTGCCCAGGTTTATAAGTTTGTTGTTTTTAGATGCCGTTTCAATATGTGTTATGAATTGTCCTCTTTGTGTTTGCATGCATGTATTTAATGGTTTTAAATGACTCCATGAAAATGCAAATCAAGTTCCTTTACATACTATCCTACAATTTGCATTTTCATATGAGCTTCATATAGCATTCTGCTGAAGTGTATGAGCAACATTGTTGAGTGACTTTGGCTAATAAGTGGGGAAAACCTGTAAAGGTAGCCTGCCATTTGAATGTTGCCGTTGATAAAATTATTTTAATTTTGTTCTTCCTTGTGTTACAGTTATCTTGATGTTGTTCCGAATTGCTGTTAATCGTTGGCTGTTGTCAGCCTCAAATAGTTACGTTTTACTGATCATATATATATATATGTATGTATATTTTTCTTGTAGTTAATTGTGATATATATGGAGAACATGCTAAAGTTGGCGAGTAGCACGATCGGAAAAGTTGTTGGAAGAGACATACTCAGTGCAGTGGTGGAGAGGCTGAGAGATCTAGACGTAAGTAGATAGAACATGTGTTACAAATCAGTGCTTTAAATTATAATCTTGCATTAATCTGGTAGAGCGTCATGTATTGGAGCATCATGTAGGTTGAGATAGGGTGGGATGACATTCTACAAGAAGACTCCGGTAAAGGCATATTTGATATGGAACTAGAAGATGTCGATGATGCTGCAGAATGGACCGACCAAGATGGTGATGAGGTAAGATCCTTGGATTTTCTCTTTGGGCTATTTATTGGTTTTCCTTTTAGCTTCCAAAACACAAAAGGTTACTTTTGGTGATAGATAACTTGAAGCATCTAATCGATTATATTCAAAAGGAAGCATGTTGGAAAAATTGCATTTTACATATGAAGTCCCTTGCACCATTATATTTACTTGGATATTCTATGCACTGTACTACTGTACATGACTTACCATATATTCCCCTATTTGAGTGCATGCTGGTGTTCTACCCTGTACGTGTGCATTTTTAACAAACCTTTGTGCCAAATTATTGCTAAGGAGACTTGGGAGTTGTTTCCAATCTTATACTGAACTATTTAGGACAATACTACTCGTCTTATTTCGATGAAGTAACTGGTAATTGTGGTATAGATCATTGCCTCATTCTTTTACTTTTCGGTCTGCCGTTCGCTTGCACCATGCTGGAGTCTAAAACTTTTGATAGCTAATGGATTGTTATTAGGGGTGGATTCGAGCCGAGTCGAGCCCGAACTAGGGGTTGCTCGAACTTGTTTTGTGAGAAATTAACTTAATTGAGTCGAGTCTCTAGCCAAACTCGAGCTTAAAAATTTATGCTTGAGATCGGCTTGTACAGTTTTTTACGAGTTCAAGCTAGTCTCTTGAGCCACTCATAGTTCGCTTGAAAAAACAAAATTTGAACTGATATAATTAATAAATAAATCAACTTGAACTGACTTATGAGAGTAGGCAGAAAATCCCAACTTAATTTAGGGCCAAAAATTTAAATGATTCAATCCATTTGACTTGGTTCAGCCAACACCTTAGAACAGGCCCAAAGGATAAGCCCATGATATTTGGTATGGAATAAGGTGATTGCCCAAGTCCACATATATTTATAAGGGCACTCTTTCCAACTACTATTTTAACGATGTGAGATTCACTTCACATCAAAATCCTCTCAAGCTTTAAAGCAATCACTCTACCTAGAATCCCACATTGGTTAGGGAAACAATAGAGCTAGGACTCAGGAGAGCTTCTTTATAAAATCAGGTAGAGCATGTGATAGAACATAGTTGGATCTTGGATTCCCTCATCGGTTGGAAAGCAATAGGATCAATCAAAGCTTCATTATAAAAGGCTCCACTGACTCTTCATTTTGCATCAAGACTGATTGACTGCTTTGGATGCAATGCCTCTTATCATTGAAGTGAAATTTTTAAAATTTACATTACTTGAATTCAATATTTAGAATATACATTATCTGTTGATATGTGAAAGTATATCATATATATTTATATTTGTAAAAAGTTAATTTAAATACTCGAGCTGGTGCGCGAGTTAACGAGTTGAATTTTTAATGGCTCAAGCTTCGTTTTTTCAAACGAGCTTAAAACTAAACTTGAGCTTGGCTCGTGGCTGGTTCTTACGAGCTTCAAGCTGAGTTTTGGCGAGTTGAGCCTTGAGCTGCATGCCTCACTTCCACCCTTACGTGTCATGCTAGCATCAGTGAAGCTTGGTTAACAAAAATTTATCATACAATTTCTTCTAGTTTGGTGGAGACAATGCATTGGCATATTGGGATCTTTCTGTTTATTCCTCTGAAATTAAAATTGATAGTATGCCTGATCCATTTTTTATAAGTACTTGTTACTTTTGATCTTCAAGAATGCTACTTTGCCATTATAATCCACATTCCTTTTACAGTTTCCAAGGGGGATTTTAAGTCGGAAGAGTTTAGGTGGAAACAAAATTGCTGAATTATTAGATAGTCTGATGGTCCTAACTTTTGAGCATCTTGAATCTTGTGAAGGTGCTGGCCATTTAGTTGAGGTATATTCTGAACCTAAAGTCCTCAATATGTTCTTTTTTGCTTTATATCAGAATTGCCACAGTTTTTCTTTTTGGTTCTAACTTTTATTTAATTACTGTTGTAGGTATACGAGACTCTTCTCTGGTCATTCCAGGATTATGTTTTGAATACATACAAGTCAAAATTTTCCCAGGTAATGCACAGATTATCCTCAAATATGATTGCTTTGTAGTTGATGTACTTCATGAGTTCATCACCATTTAATTTGTTATCTAGTACCAGACTTACACGGGTAGTTCCTAGCTATATCTTCAGCAGAGGCTTTATTATCTTATATTTGCAGTTTGTGATGTTCTACGCCTGTGCACTAGATCCCGAAAACTGCGGTGTGAGATTTGCCACTGAGCTGGTGGATATTTTTTGCAAAGACAACCCTTCACTTACCAGGTAAGCTGCATTTATATGTTTATAATTGGAACATTTAGTTTGATGCTTATACGTCCTTCATGACTTAGGGATGATCATGGCTTCTTTAGAGTGATATATTGGCCCTTGATGTGGATTTTTAAAATTGGATATGTAATTTTGTTCTTGACCTATATGGTACTTCCTATTGCACTTTCATCAGTCACTCATTAAACATACATGAAGGACTCATTAAGGCATGGTAAGAGTTCTTCAAAACTTTAACCCACCTGGTATGCACAACAAAACATTAACTAGAGCACGAACTTGACTGTCAGTTGTATCTAAATTTGTTTTGAACATCTTGTTTCTGATATGTATTCCGTGTTTTTTCTTTTTCTGGTGGTTTTCTGAGTTTATTTCTCCTGGGATGGCAGTCTACAGCTCTGTTTGAAATTGTGGCTATGTGTCTATTATGATACAATGCTTTTGAATTGAAACTAGAGTGGTCAGTTCAGTTCATGCTGCCAGTCTTACCTCTGTGTGGGAATTCCTTGAAACTTCTCACTAAATTATTTTCTGACAACTGAAATCTTCCATTTAATTTAGGGTATTATTAAATGTTTAGGGGAATCGTTTCTGGTTATAATTTATTGTTCTGTTTTATGCAGGATGAGTGCTGTGGCTTATCTTGCTAGCTATTTGTCCCGTGGAAAATTTTTGTCAGCCTCTTTTATTGCTAGCATGTTGAACAGGTTATTTGACCGGAAGATCAATTTTTGATATGATTAAAACTTGGATTTTTATAGTAAATGTGGTTTATCTTGTGTCTGAAATTTTAGGTTGGTGGATTGGTGTTTGGAATACTGCAAAACACGGGATGATGATATTAACCCAAAAGCACATCAAATTTTCTATTCTGGATGCCAGGTATATTATATACTACTTTGAGAGTAAGTTGGAGGATAAACAATTGACTTTCTAATACTTACAGTACAGAGGATATTAAGATGGCAGAACAATTAATGAATGGAAATGAAAAACATCGTTTTTTTATTATTTACTTTATATTGCTAAGATTTTATTTTTCATCATTTCATTCCCCATAACAAGGGAAAAAATGTTTGCATGTAGCAATAAGTATCAAGCTCATTTTGTATTTAGTTTGGTCTTTCTAACTGAATAAATCTATATTACTGTTTTTTGTTTTATATATTTTAAACATGGCCCTATTATTTTTTAGTTATTCAGTGATTCATTTACTAGTATAAATTTTTATAGAACTAATATGGGGTTAATTCTGAACCTCAGGCTATTATGTATGTGCTATGCTTTCGTATGAGATCTATTATGGATGTTCCTAGGCTCAAATCACAGCTTCTACTTATGCCGCTGGAGCCAATTTTAAAGCATAAATTAAACCCATTGAAGGTGAGGGATTGTTGGCATTAGAATTCTTAAATTAACGCCCAGCATATAAATTACAAGATTTATTTTGAATCTTCTTTCTCAGATCTTTCAAAAGGATTTTGCTTATTTGAGCTGGGTGGATCCCTCAAGTTCAATCAGCAGATTACATTGCCTAATCCTCTGCTTACCTCTTAAACAGGTGTGTCTGCCATCTGTCGTACAGGAGTTCCTTCGACAGGCAAAAGCAGCTCGTCTGCTTACTGTGTTAGAAACTTTTATTTTTAATGATCTGTTAGAGTCGGAACTTTCCCGTGCTTTTGGTGGGCTTGAAAGGCTTGATATGTTCTTCCCGTTCGATCCGTGTTTGCTGAAAAAGTGTGACAGGTATTTGTTCTTAGCTTTTTGCTTGATTAATTTAATTTAGTATGAACTCTTCGTACTTCAAATGTACGTATCATGTGAATGCTGCTGAAAAATAGTCAGTTCTCTTTAGCTTTTAAGGTTGTTTTTATACAAAAAATTCATCTTCCTTATTGATGGAAGAAAGAAACAGGAAAAATTGCAAGGCTGGAACGTAATAACCCATGTTTGGCTTGGAATTTTGAATTTCATTTTTAGTGTCTGAACCTAATTTTTGAGTTTCCAAAATACACCCTTAAACAAAAGATTTATGGTTGGATGTATTCGTCAACCACTTTGTAAATAGGATACATGCAGTAGTGTAGGTAGGGCAATTTTTCAATTTTACTAAATGTATATTGATATTGCTTCAACTAAGTTGCTGTTTTACTCATTTTTTTTTCTTTTCAATTCTTTTTGAAGTTACATCCGGCCAAACTTTGTGTACTGGTCAATGGTAAGAACTACTTATGATAATGATGAAGGAGCCAGCAGTGATGATGATATTGCTGAGGTATTTGTAAATGGGAATGATGATTATTTCATGGAAGATGGGATGGGAAAGAGCTTTGATGAGCAAGATCTCGATCTTGACTATGCGTTGAATAAAATGTCAATAACACCCAAGAATTCCTTCAAGTCCAGGTTTGGGGATCACTTACAGGAGCCTATGAGAATGCCTTCAAGAATTAGACCCTCCATGAGTCCGGAGTCCTTGTGATTCTTGAGTGCCCAACTCTTGGTATGAAAAGATTGGAGGAAAATGGCTTTTCTCTTGCTGACAAGAAATATGTTGACGTCTGATGGATATGATTAGTTGCCTGGTTATTTATGCAAGTACGGCTGGGCAGAAGATATAGGAGAATGTCAAATGCGTAGTTTTGGTGGTATTGTAGCATTGTTATTTATTCAAAACACGCCCTTGTAAAATTGGAAGAAATATGTCAATTACAAAACGTAAAATGTTTGATTTATCTTGTCTCTAGGAATGCCATCTTTTGTTGTATGAAAGTAAACTTGAGAAAAAAAGGAAAAAAATATTCCCAGATTTGTTTTTGATCCAACATTCCCTGCTTTTCTTGTGTAAGAATTAATAAAAATCTGGGAATATATTTTGACCTTAGTTTATAAGGTAATAAAAAATCTGTGTATTCTCTTGGATGCTCAAAAAAATAATTTGACAGTTAACGAGGGTAAGTTATTATTGTCATAAAATTGAAATCATTAAAAAAAAGTTAAAATTTAAATTACACAATATATCATCAAGTTGAGGACTATTAAAAATAGGACTTTGAAGAGATTTAAAAAGAACAAGTCTGCTCAAAAGCAACCTACTCGAGGACAATATTACTATTATCCCATGCATGTCGGTTTCCAAACACCAGTTCTTGCACCATATACAAATTCATGAAAATAATCACTCATGATGTCACAACTTAACCAAAATCCGTGAGAAACACCTTCACAAAATTATAATGAGATTGTGCAACAAACACAAAATCTTAGATGATAGTTCAGATAGCGAATCTAAATTTATCTTTATGATGAATACTTTTTTAATCTTCAAATCAACTTTCTGATAAATTTTTTTTTCAGAAAGTTTCTGAAAAAGGGAAACGCATTACAAAATTGGGTGATGTCATTAAAGAGGATATGCAAATAGATGAAGCAAAACTAAATAAACTGACAATCTTAAAAAAAAAAAGAAAAAAAAAGAGAAGTTTATAAAATATTCAAATTTCAATTTTGGAGTAAGGGAATTAAATATCCCCTAATCCTCTTTCTTTTCTTATTAAAAAAAATTCAAACAAGAGTCATACTCAATTTATTCTCTTTTAATACGCTCCGTCCAATGAGATCAACCTCATATAAAAAGAGTAAGATTAAGTCAAGATGAGATCAGTATTTCTTGTTTTATTTGATACATTGCTGTGAATTTCTTCAAGTGACGTTTCATTTTAAGTTTACTGGGGCAAATATGCTCACCTTATCGCAAGATGTCATGTTCATAAATTACTTAACTCTTTTTCTTACTTCTAACTGCTGCCGGCCATTCTTCTTTTCTCTCTTTCCTTTACTGTTCTTTGAACTAGTTGGTTCACTCTCTCGTTGAACTGTGCCGTGCTTATCTTGACAATCTTGAAGAAAGGATAATCTAATTAAACAAAAGAGGTAAAATGGTGGAAAAGAGCATTTCAACAAGAGATATGTAAGAATTTTTAGGGCAATATGAGAAGTTGAGAGAACTATGCAAGGAATAGGGATTTTCAGGATTGTGAACCAGTAATCTTGCAATGCTTTGCGAGCATTAAAATTTTATTTATTACTCCAAGTAATAACGTTGATAAAATTCAACTTATTGTGAGGTGTGCAATCTACAACTGCATCGCTGCATATTTAAAAATAACGTCCTCACCGAAGATTTATAGATATATTATGTGTACGATATCATAATGAATATTGAAAGCTTTCACCAGGCAAAACAACCAGAAAAAGAAAAAAAAAATATGTAGCTAAGTTGTTATGAATGACACTGTTCATATGTGCTCAACCATAATGTAATGGATGCAATTAACTTTCATTTTTTTGCTCAACCACAACATAACAGGTGCAATTAAGCTTTGTGTCTATTTATGCTACCGAAACACAAATTCATAGCTAAAAGATTATTTAGTGAATCTTTTATGTGTTTGATATTTCATCATGCAATCTTATTCAGTAAATCGTAAGAGCGAGTACATTTGTTCGCTAAGCAATTTTAAATGAGCAACTTGTTTTATATACCTTTAAATGCGATGCATCATTTATGTAGCAATCTTTTCATCTCTAATTTATTTTTTTGTTAAATTTCTTACACTTTTCATCAACTATATTTTGATATGACACAATTATATTTGCAACACTAAACTAAATAAGTGAATAATAATTTTTCACGAGTTGTAAAATCGAAAATTCGCTATGCTACTAACCATCTCCAGTGCTATACTAAGCAGTACATTACTCACTAATTTACTCAATGCGCAAATCTTGGAAAAAAGATTTTTGAATCTCCACTCACCCAAAAACCACAAGGAACTAATTGTCTTTTTAATTAAAATATTTCATTCATACAATTTTAGGTCCTATAAATCATGTTAATATATTTTAATTTTTTCACCTCTGAATTTTTTAATGACCTTCCAAACTTAAGTTCATACTCACATTGGACTATAGCTTATACTATGCGCACCTAAATGTGCTTGCAGCTTTTATCACTTGTCATGGAAAGTGCATGTCAAAATACGTGTTGCCTTTTATGCTTACTTCTTATAAGTTGATGAACGCTTGTTTATAGGCATAGGAGTTAAACTCGACAATCCGATGTCTAGTCAATGTTCAGGTGATATGCATTCGCTATAAATACAATGTTCGCATGAGATTGATAATTGATCAAAGCTTGTCTCTCTCCTCGTGAGGAAACTTTAGCCCTTAATCGATCTTAACTAGAATTGAGAGCTTATTTATTTGTATTTAATGGACCACTTAATGACATCACATCTAACTACTCTCTTCTCGTGAGAAAACTTTAACCCTTAATTGATCTTAACTACGACCGAGGGTTTATTTGTTTGCACTATGGACCACTTAATAACACCACATTTGAATCGGTCAGATGTGCTGTTATTAAATTCGTTTGTTTTTCACATCTAAATAGCACTTAATGGATCAGATCTAAAATGAAATCTTATTACCATTCAGATCTATTTTGACAAAACTACCCTCACCATATTCTCAAAATCTCACAAATGCTCTCATCATCAAAACCCATCTTCCACTTCCAAGCCCGCTGCCAACGCACCACCATCGTTAATAGAACCACCGCCCCAAACCCTACCTCTACAACCACTAAACCCATACAAAAGCTTCCAAACCCATCGTGAAATAGTTTCTGAAAGATAGGGGAGGAAGAGCTCACCGCTGCAAGATGGACGACCTGCTCTCCAACGACCTGACTGTGGCTGGAACGATCGAGAATGGATAAATTGCATACACAAATCAACATGAATTCAGTTGGATGGATTGAAGCAAATACTACTTGTTTAGGCAGATCCCAAAATCAACATGAGTATGAGAAAAAGATAGAGTACTCACCAACGACGGAGAAGAAATTGCTTGGTCGGAGGTCGACGTTGCTCCAGAACAGAGAACGAGAAGAGTAAGAGAGAACGACGAGCCAGAAGTAATGAGGGTTGCAATAGCAAAAAGGTCTTGGGCTGAGATATGGGCTGATCATGCATAATCCACTCTTTTTTTATGTTATTTATTTCTCCACAAAAAGAAAACGAAAACGAAAACGAATTTGTAATTTTGTTATTTAAATTATTAAAATCCTTTACTGATTTAAAGATTTTTTTTCTTCAAAATTTATGATATTTACTTCAGATTGCTCCTTTGTTGGAATAAAATAGTAGAAATTCAAGAATAGTACAAAGTGGTAATTAAAAATAAAATATATTTGGATTGATAATATTTTGAAGCTTCTCATATATTTTTGTATGGGTGAATTTGATTTTAATTTTTATTTAATTTTATTGGCTATTTAAGTATTAAATTAGTCATACGTATTCATTTTTAACCCAATCTATTTTTATGCTTAAATTGGTTATTTAAATAAATTGAGATCATGGCTTAATCCATTAAAAAAATAATTGGAAATATTTTTGTGATAAAATATATAAACTTTTTTTAGATCAGTAACCAATTTTTATTTGCAACAAACAATCATGTTCTTAATAGTTAAGAAGGTTAAAAAGAGAAAATACACATATTCAGATGTTTCAATCAGTTCAATTATTACACAATTTAAACACTTAACCATTCGGCATTCAGACATTGCCTCTTATTGGTTCAACACTATTCAGATGTTCATTCAATATTCAACACGTAACATTTAAAAAAACAAAAGCCATCTAAGTGGCTTTGACTCTCTTAATTAATTTATTTATTACGTGCATCATGTTCCATATGATGTTCTACAATTTTTTTTTTAGTTTTCATAATTTTAAAAAAAATTGTATATTTTTTCATAAGAATCATTGAACTTTTATCACGATGCTATCATAATATTTAAATATCAATATAAGCGGAAGCATAAATATCTTAGAGTCATTCACTTGATAATCACAAAGATTCATACCAAATCGTGTAATTTTCACTAAGAAAAATTATGGAGCCAACCTCAAATGAATATGATCATAGAGCGTGAAATTAAAAAAAAAAAATCAATGCAAGAATCATGCAATTTGGATATATATTCAACTTTTTTTATTAATTTTCAAAGAACAATTCAAGAAATTGCAATTTTAAGGATGCCAATGCATATTGTGAGAGAGTACAGTGTCGAGAGTTATCTTTTACCTCCACTAGAATTCAACCTTTTTTTTTTTAACATAACTCATTATGTCCATAAATAAATTTCAGCAACACTCCATTTGCCCAAACTATAAATTTCAATGAATTTCCAAACTTTTTCTAGAAATAAATAAAAAATAATTATTTCAAAACTTTAAAAAAATTCTAACATCACAGAAAATTTTGGAATTAATTTATGAACATAATGGGTGAAAAATAGAGTTCAAAAACCTATACACGCATTTCACTCTCCATTCTCACGAGTGAGAAAGTGGTGAGGTCAGGGTCATCCCTTACCTATAGCTAACTTTCCCCCCCGAAATCCCTAAAATTTTCAAACTTTGATGTCCTCCTCCACAGACATTGAAACTGTGCGAATAATATATAGATAGAAAGCTCTCTTCAAGCTCTACACAACCATGCCAAATTGCAATTACACTCAATGAAAAAAAAAAAGAAGATCAAGACAAAGATTTTGAGTTTTTTGCTAGGGCTTTATTTTTCTCTCTCCTTGGAGAGAGTTAGCAGAACTCATACCATAGGTTATACCCATAAAATTTCAAGACATTTAGACAACAAATGAAGAAGTTTCCATTTTAGATCATTAAACCTTCATAAAAATGAGTTTAATTATTTCTCTCTCTACAAAGAGAGTTAAGTCACCAAATTTGTAGATTTGATCTGTCATATGTAATCTACTTACACATCAATTTTCATGGCATAAAAGTTAGCACAAGAAAAGTTGCAATTTTTAACCATATTAGATATGATTACCCAAGTTTAAGAGAAACTTGGGCTTTTAGAGTCCACCACACAAAGGTTCAAATATATGATGTTGGAGACCGTATAAGCCCAAAAGCTTAAGCTAATAGGTTTTGGTTTCACCATCATATATATTCCCTTTAACTAAACATTTTCTTTTTAGTGTGGGATACATACACTCACATTTGAATCTCAACAAATCTTCCTCTTTCACATGTGGGTCGGTAAGCTTCCCATTTGCGATCATGCTTACACTACTCCAAACTCGCACCATAGTCCATATTCCAACAACTATACTTGGAATGTTACTTGTTCTCCTAGATGCGTAAAAGAACTACACGATGTTCTTAGGAGCTCCTTGGACTTCATCTTGTGAGCCATCCAAACTTCTCCTAAATGTGCCAGAGAATCCATCCAAACTTATGAATTATGCAAGCATCACCACACAAGTCCTATAAGCTCCCCTTATTGTCCAACTAACTGCGAGTAACATTGAGTTTTAATTGCATGATCTTCACGCCCGGGCCTAAAACATCGAGTTTGATACCATTTATTACGTATGATGACCAAACTTGCATAGAAATCATCCTTTTTCGTTGTTCTCGTTGAGTTTTTTATCAAAATTTTTTGAAGCTAGCCATGTCCACCCTTAATTGTTTGCAATAGGATTGCATGTGGTCCATCTCTCCATATTAATAACACTCATTTTCACTATTGTCTCTAGGTTTAGATTTAGATCTCTCCTTTGAGCCATTGTTCTTTCTCCATTGACTTTTCTCTTAATTAGAACTCTCCAAAATTGAGGCAATATCTTGTTAAATTCTTTCAAGTGATCATGAAATTTGTACCTTCTTTCAGTTTTAGAGAGTAGAGACCCATCTTGAGACATAATTTGTTGGTCAAAGACTTAAACATATAGATGCTCTTGAGCTTATTCGACAAGTCCTTAAGTGTAGTTTCCTTCAACACATTATACTTGATATGAGCCAACCTGATTGTGCTCACATCCTTCCTCTGAATCGACTGTCACTTTCTATCAATCACCCTTTCTAGTTTTTCTTCCTTTAAAGCCTGATCAAGATCTTGTTTCACCAAAAGATCTTGAACTACACTATGCCACAAAGTAAAATTGTTTTTTCCATCAAGTAAAAGAATCACAAATTTTGTTATACCTGTCGACATGGTGGCACAAACATAACAAATAGCAATGACACAGGCAGTATAGAGCCCAATATTTAGTAATTTTATTTTAAATCATAGGGGTGCATTTTATATGTATTGGTACGTTTGTTTGAAAATAAATTATAATTAATTCATATTAGAATGTGCAAGAATTGGAAATAAATAAAATAATAGTCAAATAATAAAAACATATATCAAGGGAGGATTATCAAGTTATTAGATAATGGTAAGAAAAGCTAGGTAAGAATTGAATTAAATTCACTAGATAGAGATTTGGTAAATGTAAGAAAATAAAAGAGAGGGATAAAATAGTAAAAATGCTTGCAAGGAGCTTACAAATATGAGAGAGGGCAGATATTTTGAGAGAATAATCTAGAGAAGTTGTGAAAAAGAAAGAGAGAAGAAGAGAAAGAGAAAGTGAAAGAAAAGAAGAAAAGAAGAAAAGAGAAATAAAAAAAAGGAGAAAAAGAAGGAGAGAATGAGAGGATGAGGAAAAAAAAGAAGAGAACGGGAGAGAGAATGAGAGGAGGAGAGGAAGAAGAAGAAAAGAAGAAGAAGGAAAAATAAAGAAGGAAAGTGGGGAAGATAAAGAGAAGGAAAAAGAAGTGGTAAAAGCCTAAGGGAAAAAAGCTCAAAATCAAGGTATGATCTACTTTCTTTCTATTTTAATCTTCAATATGCTTATAAACTAAGGATTTGAATTTAGATTGATAGATTTGAAGTTTATTTGAGAAGATTTAGGCTATTTTTGAAGAATAGGTTTTAGAATAAATTTCATGATTTAGAAGCTTAAAATTCAAATTTTGTTATGGGTAATATTAAGTTGTTGATCTAAAACCATAAGAAACTTGTATTTTTGAGAAGTCCCATGGAAATCAAAGAATATTTTGAAGGAAAAAGTGAGTTTATGTAAGGATTTTTGCTGAAAATGGAGGGTGTAGTCGACTACACTAGTGTGTAGTGGACTACAGGGTGTTTTTAGACCCATTTTGTTGAATGTCAGGTGTTATAGTCAACTACACAAGGTTTCTGGAGTTGTTGTAGTCGACTACAACTTCTTGTAGTCGACTACAACATGTCTTTTTCCAAAAAGTTTAGCCTTTTCCTTAATTCTTTGAGTATAAAACCTTTCCAAAGTGACTCTAACCTTCATATGCATTGAAAACATGAGTTAACACTTCTGAAATGCTTAGTAGTCTTGATATTAAATCATTATTGAGACCCACAGTCTACAATTTGAAAGGTGTAAGGAAAAAAAGGCATAATACTTTGATATTTTGATTAATGGTTGCGTGCGATGCGCGCGCATGACATTTAAGGTATACAAATACCATTGGGGTTGCACAATATGCATTTATGATTGAGAATAATGGAATTAAGTTTTACTTGTTCTAGGTACAAGTGATGAATAACATGAATGATAAAGGAAGTAGTTTGGAGCTAATTTGTGGATCGCTTAGTGAGGTGAGTTCACCATACTTCTACCAAGCGAAAAGGAACTAAGAACCTAAATTTTAAAGGAAAAAATGGGGATATAAATATAATTGTATATTGAATGTATTACATGATTGTTTGTATGTATATGAAATAATATACATTTAAGCTAAAGTATCTTCTCCATGCATTATGTGATGTTATTATTTAAATAACTTGTGATTGGAATATTATGGATGATTGTGAATGTGAAACTTGTATTGTGGATTGACGTGATAAAAATGTGCTTTGTTGTTGTGTTGTGATGAATGCTTTTCAATATGATGGGAATGGATTGTTTGAGATTGCTATGAGTTTTATGTGAGAAATTTTGCTCTCGTTGTGGCCATGTGTAATGATTGAATGTACTTGTGAGTTATAGACCCGCCCAAAAGGGGTGTAAGAGATCTGAGGATAAATTTTTGATTGTAAGACCCCACCCAGTAAGGGTGAAGGGGATCCAAGAAAAAATAATGAGATATTAACGTATCGGTACGTGGAGAGACATCCCCATTGCTATTGTTATGATGACCCGAGATGAATTGTGACGAGTTGTAAAGAGATGAAAAGAGCTGGGATGAGAGTGGATGTGAAAACTTGCTATTCCTATGTAATGTTTGTGATGATGTTAATGTAATTGGTGTGTTGCATTTAATATGCTTATGAATGTGAATTTTGAGTGTTGTGTGATAGGTGTATGAATGTGTTTATGAACATGCTTTTGTGATTATAGTGTGGTGTGTAGTGTCATTATGTGATAAGTGTTTTTCCTTGAATTGAAAATAAGGGAAAAATATGAAGTTTATATTCAAAAGAAATGGTAAGTACTTAGAGTCACATGCTAAATAATTGAATGTAAAATAATGATTGGTAAACGAAATTAAAAATCGATTACTATGAGTAATGTGATTCTCACTGAGCTTCTTAAAGCTCACCTCATCTTTTCTGTTTTATTTCCCCCCCCCCAGGTGGCAGCTGGTTTTAGAAGCAAGTTCTAGTTGAGAGCTAATTGTTAGAGATTGTAGGGGTGGTTAAGATGCGACATCCTAGAGTCGTCTTGAGTCTAAAATCTTTTAAAAATATTGTTATATAAAAATAGGAGAGAAATTTGAATATCTTTGTAAACTTTACGGATTTTAAAAGGAGATACATTATTTGTTTTGTATGAATATGTTTGTATATGGAGTAAATTGTTTGATTTTGATGGATTATGAGTTGTATAGTATGGAAACATGTGTACATGAAATTCATATTAGAGCTCGGTACTTAAAGATGATGATTCTGTCTTGGGTAAGCTCCTCTGAGAATGGGTCTAGGCAGCTTCTCCAAACATATCCGATAACGGCCTTCCGGCAACAAACAGAACCAAGCTCTTATATCAATTGTTAGGATTTAATCCATACACCCGCAAGAAATAAATTATGCAACCACAAAGAGAAAAAATAAATAATCACAACACAAAAATTTATGTGGTTCGACTTCAACAAACTTACGTCCACGGTTGCAAACTCCACTAATAAGTCAAACACAATACAAATTTTTGGATGATAGAAAAGTTATAAAACCCTCTCAGCTATCACTATCCCAAAGCAAAAGATCTTGAATTGTATTATACCACAATGTAAAATCGTTTTTTTTCTATCAAATAAAGGAATTTCAAATTTAGTTATACTTATCGGCATGGACGTGCAGACACAACAAATAGCAATGACACTTGCAACTTCACTAAACAGATCCATCGACGCGCTTCCGATAATGAACAAAACCAGACTCTGATACCACTTGTTAAGATTTAATCCACACAACCATAAGAAATAAATCACACAACCACAAACAGAAAATTAAATAAATACAAACCAAAATTTACATAGTTTTACTTCAACAGACCTACGTACACGGTAACAATTAATTCTACTAATAAATCAATTACAATAAAACTTTTTGAATGATAAAAAAATTGTAAAACTATCAGTGAAACGAAATCAACCTCAAATAAAAAGAGTAAGAATAAGTCAAGATGAGATCAACATATCAGTGAAACGAAATCAACCTCAAATAGAAAGAGTAAGAGTAAGTCAAGATGAGATCAACATATCTTGATTTATGTGATACTTTGTGATGAATTTCTTCACGGAAGTGAAGTTTCATTTCAAGTTTGTGGGGGCAAATATGTTCACTTTTTAAAAAGATGTGAGTAAATGATACCCCATGTAAGCAAGGGGTTAAAATTAATCTGTCCTCCCATTTGTGAATTAGTAAAGGTATTACGCCCAAAGTGCTAACCAACGGCCTAAGTGCTCCAATTAAAGCTGAGGTACTAAATTCTTTTTGGTACTCATTTATTGTAAAAATCTGTAAAGTAATACTTTCAATATACATAAATTTGAATATGATGTAAAATTTAAAAATTTCAAATATATATAGAAAAACAGTATATTACCGCTTAATTTTTTTTATAATTTTTTCTTACTTCCCAGCTGCTGTCGGCCAATGGCAGTCGACGAAACCCAACTTAGCTACACTCTTCTTCTCCTTCATTCTTCTTTGAACTAGTTCCTCTACTCTCTGGCGGAGCTCTGCTGCGTTTATCTTGACAGTCTTGAAGAAAGGGTAATCTAATTAAAGAAGTAGAGGTAAAATGGTGGAAATGAGCATTCCAACAATAGATCTGCAAGAATTTCCAAGGCAATATGAGAAATTGAGAGGCATGTGAGGAATGGGGATGTTTCAGGATTGTGAACCACAAGATCCCACTAACACTTCTGAGTGACATGAAGCAAGTTATGAGTTCTCTGCTGGACCTTCCCTCGGAGATCAAAAGCCGCAACACTGATGTCATTGCCTGTAGCGGCTACATGGTAGCCAGTCTGGTCAATCCTCTTTATGAGGCATCGGGTCTTTATGATATGGCCTCCTCTCAAGTTGTGCAGACCTTTTGTTCACAACTAGATGCATCTCCTCATCAAAGGTGCCTTAATTTCTCCCCTCTTCCCATTTTTATCTCTTCTTTTTGCTAGATATCTGTTGTTGCTTTCCATTATTTTACATGATTCTAGTCTCCATAATTTCTCTGTTTTCAAGGAACGCTTCTGCACTGTGTTAGTTTTGAACATCTTAAGAACCCTTCTTTTGCGTAAAGGGTATTGATCAAACTAACTAACTAGAATGTTAACTGATCATGCAAAAAAACCCTTAATTAGGACAAGGAAATTACATCAATTATATGAGGATGACGTCCTGTTATTTAGTACAAAACAATTAGACCTTGTTTATGATTATTACCAAACTTCCAGAATGTTCCAAGGGTACCACTCTCATAATTGGCACTTGCACACAATTTATTGCCAATTAGTTTTTGACAAAACATTCAAAAATGAATTTTCCAACCCAATTTTTTCCTTGAAGTTCAATTATAGAACTCTGATTCCCATGATTTTAATATGTGCCATAGGGAGATTATAAACATGTATGCTAAAGCAGTACATGAACTTGCCATGGATATAGCTCAAAAGTTAGCAGAAAGTTTGGGGCTGACCTGTGACTTGTTTAAGTAATGGCCTTCCCAGTTTAGGATAAACAGATACAACTTCACCCCTAAAACCGTAGGCTCCTCTGGGGTACAAATACACAGATTCTGGATTCTTAACAATACTTCAATAGGATGAAAATGTTGGTGGTCTAGAGTTGATGGACAAATCTGGTACGTATGTAGCTGTCGATCCCTTGCCATGCACCTTTCTTGTTAATCTTGGAGACATAGCTAAGGTGGGAATTGAAGAATTCTGCTTTTGTTTAACTGGCATTACTAATTTTTTTTAAGGCGAAAATTAAATAGTTGTGATATTCTTATACATATACATTCTGATGTATAACTTAGGTATGGAGCAATGGAAGGTTCTGCAATTTGAAGCATAGAGTACAATGCAAGGAAGCAACAAAGCGAATTTCAGTTGCTTCTTTCCTCTTGGGACCAAAGGAGGTAGCAGTAGAAGCTCCATCAGAACTCGTGGACTCTCAACACCTGCACCTGTATGTACCGTTTACTTTAGAAGAGTACAGAAAGCACTCTCTACATGATTGCAGGCTCGTAAAACTCTTGAACATGTATGTACCTGATGACTATGGAAATAAACTTATAATTGCCTTGATAAACCATGTTGCTAGGTGCAATTACACCTTGGAGAAAACTTGTTTGGTAGTTTTTTAAGTTATGATGGTGAATGGTTGGAGGAGTTCTATTCTCCAAGGGGTAGAGTGTTTCAAAGATGGGTTGACTTGGAAAGTTGGAGTTGGTGAATGCCTCTCTTTGGTTTGATAAATGGACAGGAGATGACACTCTAGAACATATGTTAAATTTCCAAATCTTTCTTGGAAAGAGGCAGCTCAGAGTTTTAGATATTATTGGAGAGGATGGACATTGGTGTCTGGAGTCTTTGGTTACAGAGCTAATCGAGTCAGTATAGGTTCTATGGAGAAATGTAGTATCCAGTGAACAAGAATCCAGATAAGCATGTATGGACAGCAACTTCTAAGGAGGTTTTCTCTGTCAAGAGTACTTATGACGTGATATTGAAGCATCGTGGAGTCGTTCAGGATGGTATTGATTTGAAATGGGTTTGGAAGCTAAAGGTTCCCCATAAATTTAAAATGTTCTTGTGGTTAGTTGCTCAAAACATGTAGCTGAAAAATGAGTTGAGAAATCACAGAGGCATGTGTGATACCGGCTCCTGTAGCTGTTGCAATGCGGTTACAGTAGACATAATTCATGTTCTTAGAGATTGTGTGAAAGCTAGACAATTGAGGAATTTGGTGATCCATTAGGATGAAAGACAGATTTTTTATCAGAGTAACATATATGCATGGTTGTGTGAAAGGCTGCTGCTAGTCCCTAGTGAATCAGGGAGAGATGTGTTGCTGCCTGCTTTTTTTGGCTTCCTTATGGATTATCTGGTGTGCTTGAAATAAAGAAGCAATTGAAGTAGTGGCAGAAGCTGTGGAGACTTCTCTTTTGAAGGTCAGGAAGTTACTTTCAGAAATGAGGCAAGGCTTTTCCACTTTTTCAAGATCAAGTTACCCAAACTGGTACGAACATGGTGGCATGGATCACCCCTATAGCTGATGGGTTAAAGCTGATTACAGATGGAGGGGTCAGATGAATTAAGGTTAGGATGTGCAAGAGGTAAAGTCTCCACTTCAGAATATTTTGAAGTTGCAATTACTAATTAGCATGCCTAATTTACGAGGAAAAAAAGCAATTATAGCATGTTCTGGTTCCTTAAAACAGAAAGTATGTGTGATATGATTTTACAAATAACAAAATTTGTAGCAAGTTAGAAAATGTTGCAGATTTTCTTCCTCGAGAATTTTTTGAACTTATAGGATTCATGCCTCCACAACTTTCTTTATACACAATAAATCAATGTAAATCTAACAAAACGTACATAGGCATTCCACTCAGATTCCCTGCCCATACATAATAAACAACAAAAGGGAAAAAATAATAGGGGAAAAAAGAGAAAAGAAGAGGGAAAGTCTAAACAAGAAGAGGAGGTTATTCACAGGAGATTGCTGTTGTCACTGTATCAAACTTCTCCAGTGTAGCTTTCTCGGCTGTCGAAATGAGGGGTCCACCCTGATGTTATAGGAGTGGTATCATTTGTATTAACAATGCTGCTGCTTGTCATGATACTGAAACTGCTTGGTCCTGGCATAGAGGAAGGCCACACGAAAGCTGGCTTGAAGTGTGGAACGTGAGGCACTGCAACTGAACCTGAGATTATCTGGAGAATGGCCTGCGTTTTAGGTCTCTCACTAGCAATAGGATGGGAACAAGCTAGCCCGAGTAGAAGCAGCCTCTCTGCTTCTTCCACAACATAATCATTGTCAAGCCTCTGATCCACGGCTTCCAATATGCGCCCTTCACGATGCAGCCACCAAACCCAATCCACCAAGAACTGGAAGCCAGCTATCTTAGTCCAGGGACGCTGACCGCAAACCACCTCAAGCAACACTGCACCAAAGCCATAGAGGTCGGATTCGCGAGTGGCTTTACCAGTGTGGAAGCACTCAGGGGCAATGTAGCCCATGGTTCCAGGGACTCCTTCAAGCTCAGCGTATGAGGTCTTCTCATTCTCCAAGGCACGAGCCAACCCAAAATCACCAAGGCGAGCGTTGAAGTCAGAGTCAAGCATGATGTTGCTTGCCTTGAGGTCACGGTGTACCACTTTTTGGTCATACTCATTGTGGAGATAATGCAGTGCTGATGCTACCCCTGCTATGATCTTGTACCTCAATTTCCATCCAAGCGTAGTCTTCTTGATCTCCTCTGCCCCACTGAATAGGTGATTGTCTAAGCTTCCGTTAGGCATGTAGTCATACACTAATAGCAACATCCCGTTTTTGTGGCACCACCCTGAAATTATTTACTGTATTTTAGTGATACATTATATATATATATATATATATATATAAAATAACAACTCAATATTCAAAATTAATCAATCGAGAAATGTATATGTTAAACGAAAGGAGAAAACATAGATAGATAGATATGTCCCATTGTCAAACTGATGCTTTGCCTACATTGAAAGCAACCAGTAAATCATCTCATTTGCTAGTAATTTTCATTAGATTTGATAGTAAATTATCACATTTAATGACAGAAGTAGCGATTTGCCTCTAAATCTAATTTAAATTAATAATAAATGTGATGATCAACTGAATGCTTGAATATAGACAAGGCAGAAGAGAAATTCCCTCAAAATGACTAATTTTATTCTGTTTGGCATGGCTGCTAAGTGATGCTGGTTGGTCTAAGCACTGTTGTCCTTCTACCATTTGCCTTTTCTTCCATTTGGCCTATAGATGGAGTCATGTTTTTTTGAATTTCTTTTTCTTCCGTATTTTCTTGAATTCAAACTTTCTACTTCATTTACGAATAAAAGTTAAATTTCTAAGTCAAACACCTTGGACACTAGCATGTGCTGATATTCTTTCTATGTAATTGCCATTCCCCTAAAACCCGTCAATACTAATACAAGAATCTATAACTATATTAAAACACGACCTTGGTTATTTTCATTGTGGTTATGACACCTGGCAGGTTATTTCTTAGATACCTGCTCATACAATAACTAAGACGATGTTGTTCTCTTGGGCTTAAATACAATTGATGCTGAAAAGTATATAAGGGTAATCATAAGTTAAGGTTGGATCCACATTGGAAGAGTACAAGATCGTCCGAAATGTAAAGCCATCCGAAATTTTGTTTCTCGAAGAAGATCCTTCGATACTTAAGTCAGTTGATGACCAATGATAAAGTGAGGGAAAAGACTGAAATATTTGGGGGAGTGTAAAAAATGTGAAACCTGAAATGATAAGCCTTTTTATGGTGTCAGAAATCTTACTCTAATGGGAAAAGATGGTGGATCCCCTTTGTGAAAATACTATTCTACCCCTTTGAGTGGGATGGTGTCTTTGCAAGCCATGCGTCTCCTATATCTTGGAGATCAAGTGTGTGTTGTGAAATTACTAATATGACCTTGAGGTATGCCACATGTCTGGTTCTCAAAGGGTGGTGTGTTTTTGCCCACATCATATGCCTCCCACTACCTTAAACGCAAGGTTCGTTTGAGGAAGTGACTCCGGTGAGAGGCCCTTGATTGGTTGATCTTAAGGTATTCTTAAGAACGACCTGAGGCTCTGATTAGTGCACTCACATCGGCCTTGAGGTCTTCTTAGGACCGGCGTGAGGCTTTTAATTGGTGCACTCACGTCGGCCTTGAGATCTTCTTAAGACAAGTGTGAATCGATGCACTCATGTTGGCCTTGAGGTCTTCTCAGGATCGATGTGAGGCTTCTGATGGATGCATTCATGTCGACCTTGAGGTCTTCTTAAGACTAGCGTAAGACTTCTGATCAGTGCACTTACGTCAGCCTTGAGGCCTTCTTAGTACCAACGGGAGGGTTATAATCGATGCACTCACATTGGCCTTGGGGTCTTCTTAGGATTGGCACAAGGGTAATTATCAGTGCACTCACATTAGCCTTGAAGTCTTCTTAGGATCGATGTGAAGCTTCTGATCGGAGGTCTATATATGTGCATATTTTTTTGGTTTGTCAATTTTTAATAATTTTCTAATGATAGATCACAACTATTTTTGCATGTGTACAAAAATGATGACCAAATTCTTTGTATTGTTAAATTTCCAATCACTACAAAAAGTTCCCTATAATAAATACCACAAATTATAAATAATCTACCTAATTATTCCTAAGTTCTCACTTCCCTATAATAAATACCACAAATTATAAATAATCTACCTAATTAGTCCTAAGTTCTCACTTTAAAGCTCTTTATGGCTTCAAAACTTACACTTTTACATACATGCTTTACTCTTTCATCACTACAAGTTTCCAATCAAACATAAAATTCATATCATACATACTACATTTTAATTAAAAAAAACCCTAAAATTATATAACTTATAGCATACACATACTACCATTAATTTTACAACCCCTAAATTACATAAATCATAAATTAAAAAAACCATAAAACCCAAACCCATTAAATTTAAGAAACCCCAAAATTAACACATCAATTTTACAATTTCACATAACTCATCAAATCTGAAATTGCATTCAAGTAATCGAAAAATAAATTAAAAAAACAGAAAAATTAACTAAAATAAAAAAAATAACAAAGGGTTTGGTCAAGGAAGGTTTTACCCTTCAAACACGCGGCAGCAGCAGTAAGGACATCGGCGGGGACGGCTTTGAAGGTCACTGGTAGTGGAAAGAGAGGATGAAGAAAGGAGAGAGAGAAGAGAAGAAAGAGAGAAAAAGGAGAGAAAGAGAAGGAGGGAAGGAGAGAGAATGAAGGATGAAGAAAAAGAGAGAGAGATTAACGACGGATGTGGTCGGTTTTTAGTTAGAGAAACTGAAAGAGGAGGCGTGGCGCTGAAGAAGAAAAAAGAAAATGATGAGGAAGAGCTGCTGCAGGTTTCAGGGATTTAATCCATCGATGAAAGTAATTCCCTCGGTGATAGTTTCTTTATTTTGAAAATCATCACCAAGGGATTTACTTCCATTGGTGATAAGTATTTCTTTAAAAAAATAAATAAAAAAATAATTTAGAAATTGATTTTTAATGGATTTATTATCACGCAGCATGTCCCTAAGATAATATTTTTCATTTTAAAAACAATTATATAATTTTCAGAGAATTTAAAATACATTAACAACAAAGGAAAAAGGGTATCACTGGTATAATATTCTATCGGTGATACTATTTTCCCATATCATTGGAGAGACACGAATAAGCCACCGTAGAAAGCCACAATGACCAAGGTACACGTGCCTCGGTGATAAGTCGTTTCTGGAAGTCTAGTTTCTTGTAGTGCAAATAAAAATTTAGGTATCTTTAATGTAAAATTTATAGTTTAATGATCTAAGTGCTAGAGGACAATAATTCAAAGACCATCGATATAAGAATTATTTGGTAAGCTTAAAGTCAACTTTAAATCGGCTCTTATTTTTAAAATTTGGTACAAAAACTTAATCAAATTAAATCAAACTATTTATTACTTGATATTTTTATTGTTATTTAATGATGTTTGATTTAATTTAACTAAATATTTTGCAAATTTTAAAAAATAAACACTGATTTAAAGTTGACTTTAAGCCTACCCAAACAAATCCACAATTACCTCAAAAAAAAAATATATGTTAAAAATATTTATTTGATTATTAATTTTAAACACAAGATATTAGGGATCTATACTCAAATTTGAGATGGTTCGAGTATAACCCAAATGATAACTGCACATTTATTTTCTTCAAAGCCCCAGGTCAGTCCTATCAATCCCAATTATCTAAGAATAGTACTTAAAATTTTTCAATCTAATCGCTAGAAGAATATGAAATCTGGCCAATTGGCCAGTCTTCTTAAGAGGGAATTAGGAACAGCTTTCTCCTAAAATATATACTCCATGTGTAACATATATTCATAGCATCTTAACTACTACCATCTGCTTGGTGTGAAAATTCAGAAAGTGACAAAAAAGATAAATATTAGATATTATGGTTATTCATTTAAAAATTAAAAATGAAGCGTCATAACTTATTACCATTAATGAAATATTTTTTTATCAATTAATATATTTTGACCATTGAATATAATTTTTTTATCATCAAATATATTATCTAACTAAAACAATATACAAGTGAATCAGTGTAAAACGTACTTAGAAACAAATAACAGTTTCATAGGAAAAGAGATCATCATTGGGCAAGTTCTTACCCAAACTCAACACATGGTTGTCCTAAAACTTTGTTACAGAAATGTACAACTTTTTTTTTTTTTTTTTATAGAAAGAAATGTACTACTTTCAAGTAAAGGGGTTTGAATCAAAATGAAAAATATACGAAGAGTTTTTTTATTTATTTTATATATAAAAAAAAAAACACAGAGAGAGACGAGAGAATTAATTGAAAGGAAAATGAATGTTAAGTACCTAGTAATCGGACGAGATGTTTGTGACGCAGACGATTAATGATGGTAAGTTCAGCTAGAAAATCATCTTGACCCTTGATGTTGTCTCTAGAGAATTTCTTGACAGCAATTTCCAGATTTTCCTTTGGCAGCAACCCTTTGTACACCACACCAAAACCACCTTGACCGAGCTTATGCTTATCATCAAAGTTGTTGGTAGCCTTCCTCAGATCCCTGAATCTGAACTCCTGCGGCGTACCTGGTAGACTCTTCAGGGCGCCCAATATATTAGGATCCGACCTTGCTTTTCGCTTCCTATAATACACCAATCCTCCCAGCACGACCACCAAGACTAACAATATTACCGGCACCCCGATCGCCAATCCGATCTTCAATCCACTCTTGTTACCGCTATCTCCTTCTTTGCTAGGCAGCAGCTCAACTGTCAGATTCCACTTGAGCACACAGTTTAGCTCTATATTGCTGCCTGTGGAAGCTGCAAAACCCAAGTAAGAGTTCTGATTGACGATTCCTTTGAGGTCAAGATCCGAACTCAGCAGAGGTTTAGAGGGCCTAGGAGGTGAAGGTGACTCTTTCCCTTCCTGTTCTGCCATGTAAACGTCAATTACCTTGTTTACGCCGTCGTATTGGATCCAGACAACGTAAAATTTGGTACCCACAGGAGCGATTTGGATGCCGAAATCAGACAAGGAAACAGTTTTATTAGAACGTATGCTGTTGATGTTAAGACCCATATGGTTGTTGTCTGGATCAAAATCCTGCTTGAAGGTGTCGAGCTCCACGGCGACGATGCGGTTGGAAGAGAGGCCATCGGTGGATGAATTGGTTAAACCCAAGTATTGACCATCGCTCCCTGGTGGGATTTCGAGGTCAGGAGCAATGAGGAATGCAAAGCCTTCTCCAGGGTCAGAGGTGTTGGTGACACGGAAGATGTTGATGACGAAAGATGTGTTGAAGGAAGCCGCTTCCCTCGTTGTTGAACTTGAAGGGATAGAGTTTCCTTCCTCCCATAACTTAAAGGTTTGATTGAGAAAGATCCGACCCGACCTGTTGGTAAGGGTGAAATTACCAGCGGAATCAGGAGTTACTTGAAGGGCATCATTGCTGATGGTAGCCGGCGATAAGACTGCGAAGGTAGTGTAGTAGGAGCTATCAAATGGGCCGAAGGATTTCTCTAATGTTTCCAACTTCTGTGCAGAAGAAGAAAAGGCCACCGTCAAAATGGTGGCGGCGGTGGCTACAGTTGATAGGAGTAATAGATTACACATATCATCCAATGAGATTATGCTCAACTCTAATCAACAAACCCAGATGGAGCAATTTACAAAAGATTATTGGCTTTTTTATTTTGGTCTTTGACAATTTAAATCAAAACCCTTCTACTCGGAGGAGGCTAAAATGAAATTTTCATTCGCCATCTTTGTTGACCCAGTTGCCTTTCTTTAATATTTTTTACTCGGGCGGGGGGGGGGGGGGGGGAGATGATTTGAACAGCTTTTTTGGTGTTTCTTGCAACTTACAAATAGAATATTAGAAATTAAATTTTTTAAAAGTAAAATTACGCGTAGTTTTATTGTCACACTTTGTCCCTCTATGCCTCAACTTTATTTTCAAAGTTCCTTTCCCCTATGATACCCTTTTGCTTTTTCTCTTCCATTTCGAAAGGAGAAACGTTGAATTGACAAATATTGTATCGGTCAAGTAATCTGTTAGCTTTTGTTTCTTCAGATTGACAAACTTCTCCTCTCAATCTTCAAAAGAAATGGTGATAATATAAATTTCTACTGTAATTAGCATGAGTTGAGAGGAAAAGATAAAGAGTTCATTAATAATATAAATAGACAAAGACAAAGTTGCCAGCTGATTGGCTGCCATGTGCTCTTTTTCGGTGATCCAATCCAGTCGTGAGGGTAAGGAAATACTATGGTATCTTTTTTTTTCCTAAACGAAATCACTTTACAGATAATGAAACAAATTTTAAAGAGGAGCCAAGTTGAAAAGAGGAGATTTGTATATGAGCCAAGCATGGCATGAACATGATTACAGGTAGACTTGGTCCTAGATGAGCTTTCATATCTTTGCATTATGGCAACTCATCAAAGTTCAATGCCGTGCATCTGATTCACATATAATTTCTAGAGAGACTGCATGATTCAAAAGATAGAAGCAATACAGAGAGAGAAAGAAGTGGAAATTGAGCAAAGAACATACTTTTTGTTGAATTTATACATCAGTACTCCCATGTTGCTTGTTTAATGAATGATCTTAAAATAATTCTGTTGCTTGCCAGCTTCAAGCATGCAAGTATTGATAACTGTAGCTTTCTGAAGTTGGGTGTGTTTTTACATTGGCATTTGATTATGTAACGTTCTGTCTGTAAGGATCTCCAAAAGGGTCCCAAGCTGAACTCTACCGATTAAGCCTTGTTATCTCATCAATCCCATGTTGGAAGGTGCAACCCGGACAACCAGAGGGCTGGTAACTCGTACTTTTCTGTTCCTCCAAGACAAAAAGCCAAATGCATATCCATTTGTAGGAGCAGCCACCTTGAAATTCACAGTGAATTTGATCTTCTGGCCATACCTGTTGAAGATCAATAGCTTTGGCACGACTGTTACATTAATTCCGAAAGGAGAAGACAATACAGCTCTATAAATACTTCTCGGTCTCCCAACATTTGTCACAGTTCGAGTCACTGAGAAGCTATCTTTAAGGTTGGGTACTGTAATAGATGGATAATTCAGGTCAGATGCTGATATGAATGTCTGACTACAAGTGCTATTGTCTCTTGTGATCAGATGTAGTGACTTCTCATCATAACCAATTGAACAGAGAAACTCTTTATAGTCCACCGGCTGCGCATCGTAGACGAGACCAGGGTCAAGAGCTCTTCTTGGTTCTACAAAGCCTGATCCATAGTCAAATGCATTGCCCCTTCTTCCTTCAGGGTCAACTGATATGAACTTGTGGTTCTTATCCAGGATGGTAGCTGCATTGCCATATTTGTAATCAAAATTTCGATAAGGTCTGAATGTAACTTTTATGATTTGATGAGTTCACAAATCCCAAGCAGAAATAGCAGAACTTTTTAATATATTTTGTTATATTCAACAGAAAATGAACAAATTTGTATGAATCCATAAAGAAGACATTGCAGTTCATGGGATCTCTCAACTCAACCCAGTTCCCGGAGAAGGTTTAGGAAGTAGAAACCCTCAGAGCTTTCATAATTTGAAGCAGTCCAGTGGGTGCGTGAGCATAATAACACACACAATACAACTGCATTGGATTTCAAAAATCTATATATCAAGAATTATCAACATGATCTGGTACTTGAGAATTTACCAGTCGTCATGATGGCAGATTTAATAGCAGATGGAGACCATGAAGGATGAACAGCTTTGATCAAGGTCGCAATTCCTGTTACATGTGGGCATGCCATTGAGGTTCCAGAAAGGATGTTGAAATGCATTTTTCCAACGGCTGGAGACCAAGCTGCTAGGATGTTCAGTCCAGGAGCTGTGATATCAGGCTACAAAGCAGAATGATTAGAAGACAAACAAGTTTACCATAATTGAAGAGCATGAGCAAGACTTTAACAAGTAATTACAGAAGCCAGTAAGCTCTGTTAATAAATTTCAAACCTATACCTTCAAAATTTCTAGGGTTAAGGCATTGGGACCCTTTGAAGAAAATGCTGCAACACGTGGGGCAGGTTGAGATCCCAAAACAGTCTTTGCAGGGAAAATCATAGAAACTGGTTTGCTGTTCACAATAAAAGATTGGCCTGGTGAGAAAAAGAGAGAAACTTGACCCTAAGCACCACTGAGTCCAATTTCAAAAGCATAAAACGTACCGTGTACGATTAATGTAGGACAAAATCTTGTTCCCTATCTCCTTTCCAACGGTAGCTGAAGGGATTACAAAAGGGATTGCAACATCCTTATCTTCCTCATCAATAAGAATCATCCCAACTCCACCTGCTTCTTTAACTACCACGCTCTTTGCCAGCTTTGACTCGGTCGAACTCTCAGCATGTCGACAGACCAGAACTTTCCCTCTGGCCTTGGTACTATTCAAAGAACTCTCCAAACAGTAACTACAAGAACAAGTGGGAGAGTAAAATAACATAAGCTTTTCCTATGCATTGACATCTGAATTGCACTGACTTCTAAGTACCTGTTGGTTCACCTGGATTGATAAGGAGTAAAGTATCCTTCATAGGCTTTAGATGCAGAAATGATTCTTGTAGAGGCATTCATTTCAAAGAGACTGAGACTTTCGCCCTGTTTAACAACCGAGGACTATAAGGCTTTGGACAAAATGAAATTTTTTTAGTACCTTTCGTTGTAATAAAGTAACTTTACCGTAAAATTTGAACCATCTCCAAGCAGGATATCAGACGTGAAATCCCTATCTGTTGAACTAGCAGCTACAGTGATCATCCAAGGCGCAAGGTTTGCTGCAGAACCTTGGTTTCCTTCATTTCCAACTGAAGCAACAACCAAAACTCCATGGCTAGCAGCATGGAATGACCCCACAGAAATGGCATCATTGAAATAATCTCCCTGGGGAGCATCGGGACCTAGAGACAGAGACAGAATGTGAACACCATCTCTGATCGCATCATCAAAGGCAGCAAGTAAGTCAACATCATAGCAACCCGAGTCCCAACATGTTTTGTATACTGCAATCCTAGCCATTGGTGCACCTCCTCTTGCTCCTCCAGCAGCCAAACCCTCATAATTCATGTTTGTCACATAACGACCAGCAGCTATTGAGGCTGTGTGGCTGCCATGACCAGAACTGTCCCTTGGAGATCTGAATGACACTGTATTTACTGAATCTTCTTCAGCTTCATAGCCACTGATATAGTATCTAGCTCCAATCACTTTCCTGTGTCCAAAATTTTTAAACAGTTCTGAGGTACATATCAATCTGTCAATATAGCAATGAATAAGGACATAAAGTGTAACTTGTGAAGAAAACCTGTTGCAAGATGAAGCATTGAATGCTTCTCCTGTCTGGCACTGGCCCTTCCAGTTGTTTGGCACTGGAGGCATGCCAACATCACTGAAACTTGGGGATTCCGGCCAGACTCCTGCATGAGTTGTTTAAAATTAAGCCCACCATCTAAAATTCAATCTAAATAAAAGGATCTAATGATTTGCTTCTACCAGACTTGAGGCACAAGCGTATTGAAGCATACACAAAGACAAAGCAGTAATTTATAGGTGGTAAGAAGATGCAAAAAATCTACAGAGTTCGAAGGAGTGCATAATTGCTGAAAAACACATGTACTCACACAGGAAATATAAAGGAAGTCTAATCCATTAAACTAATGGAGTACAATTAACATGGATAAAATTGAAGAACTAAATGGCCTATCTATACTTAACTAGTAGGGGAAGGGTGCATGGTAACGAAAAAAAGAGGGTAAAAATAAATGTACAAAATAAGAGTACTAAATTGTAAAGATTTGCTCACCTGTATCAATGAAACCAATGATAACACTGACTTGGGTTTTTGTGGAATATCCACGAATCTCCTGGGTTTCGTCGCCAATAAGACCCATGAAATCCCAAGAGTGAGTTGTGTGTAGCCTTCTTTTCAAATTAGGAAAAACAGAGACCACCCCGGGCATGTCTGCCAAATGATTTGTGTTATGGGTTTTTTTTTTTTTTTTCTAGAAATAGAATTAGAACCATAAATGGAAATATAAAAACGGTTTGAAAATGAAAATCTATTTAACAATCTCACGGGCTTACTAGCAATTTGGGAAGCTTGGTAGTCAGTTAACTTGGCTGCAAACCCTCTGAAACCATGCCTGTAACTGTAAACGTGAGAAGCCTCTGCTTTCTCAATGCTGTCATAAAAAATAAAAAAAACCACAAACAACAGATATTCCAACATTAAGTTAAGATTTAAATTCCCAAAATAAAAAACATCATAAATAAGTAATAGAAACATCATAAAAAGAGAGGAAAAAAAAAGTACCTTCCACTATGAACATCAGCAAGCAATTGATGGTTTTGCCTCAAAATCTCATTTGGATCTTCATCTGTTTTGTTTCCCATATAAACTACATACACCTGCAAAACAGAATACAACAAAGATTAAAACGGGCAATTGAAAATTATCAGAGTATCCGAAAATCATATAGTAAAAAGCAATGCACCTTGGAAGAGAAGCAAATGTAAATATGGGCGACAAAAACACCAAGCAATAGATTAAAGATACAAAGAGAACTCCAAACGGAAGCCATTTTCCAAGTGTCCCAGCGGGTAAAATTTTTTACTAATAATTCAGAAAGAAGATGAAGCAGAGATAGAAAGAGGAAGACAGGGAAAGTTGTGTATAATGGAGAAAGGTTTAAAAAGGAAAAAGAAAAAAGGAAACTAGAAGGTAGAGCATGTTCACAGGTTTAATGTTGTGGGTGGGATAGTGGCAGTATGTAGTCCATGTATATGAAGAAAAGCGTAAATAAAGCTGAATGAAATAAGAAAAAGGCAGAAACGCCGATAAAACGTGAAGGGAAAGAAGAAATGCAGTGCAGACAAAATGTTTTCTAGCATTTAGTGGTAGACAAGACAACGCTAATGGGGTGACAACTGTCAGCCCAACCTTTAACAAGAGAGAGAGGCGTTGCTTTTGGAACAAAGCAAAGCAACTACGCGCTGTAAGTTACCCTTAATCTCGGGGACCGTTAATAATTAATTAGTACTGCAGCATTATAAGTAATTGTTAAATTTTACACATTTAACTGCCTTGTGTGACCTGAGATTAGCATCTATAATTTCATAAATTCCCTTTTGTTTTAACTTGTTGGGAATTTTACGCAAAAGATTCAAGAAGTCAGGGCATGCACTCAAGCGATAAGCACCTAAAGGAAGGATCCAACATCACTTTATGGCCAAGTAATCATTTTCTACCGGAAACTCCATTATCATCTGATATAATAATATGATTGCAGATTGCCATCATTATTTTTCTGATACCATCAACAGCTTATTACATTTTAATATATATAGTAATAATTGTTTTTATAATCAACCATAAATTATGAATTTTTGTAGCCTTTCTCTACTGATTTCCAAATAGATAGTGGGCTCACATGAGTAGTGAGAACCGTTTGCTTGTTTCTGCACTAATTTATTGTGGCCAAAGCAAACACATCATTTTCTGCCTCGTGAAATTCAAAGTGCCAAGATTTGGACTCATGAGCAATTGAGCATAGAAAAGTTTCAAGAATTCTGACCAACCTGAGCTAATTCACTAAGTTTTTTTTTTTTTTTAAACATTCGGAAAACCGACATCTTTTGTATAAAGGACTTAAAAGTAACTACTTAAAAAAAACTTTGGTTAACACAACTTAATTCTGTTTAAAGGAATGAAGACTTGATGGTGATTTTTTTATATGTTAATTTGGTAAATTATATTAAGAGTAGGCTCGCCCTACCAATTCACATTACTTCATCAAAGCGAAATATATTCATAGAATCAACCAATCAAGTTATGCTTAATAAGAGAAGTTCTAATATATACCCAATTACCATATGTTTTTTTATATATATATGTGTATATAATAATAATTGTTATATTATTTATATTATGCTTAAATTTAAAATTTGAATTAAACAGTTGAAGAGGTGTGAATAATTGGTATAGCTTTTGTAAATGATGCATAGTAGCTCTTTGGTGTAATTAAATTTAAGTTTGTACCTTCTTTGAAAAGTCACTATAACATCTATAAATAGAGATGCATCCTACCACATTAAAGAAGATTAGTTGCTTTCTAAAAATATTCTTCTTCATCCTCTTCATTAATCGTATCATTGAATCAATCAGGTTTTAGGGAATTCGGTTTTGGTTAGAACAAGGATCAGAGTGCAACCTTTCCTTGTTGAGTTAGGCATTATATTCTAGGAGTAGGAGTTTCATGTTTAGCTCTTGCACCATTGAAAGAAAATCATTAATTTTAAGATAGTATTCTGGAAATGCTTTATCAAACATTTATTTTTGTCCTTATTATTTCATGCAATTGCTTTACAGAGCATTGTCTTCGTTCTTACAATTTTATCCTAACCTTAAACACATTTTCTTATTTTAAGTTTTTATTTTAGTCAATTTCGGAATCCTATATACAATACGGGATCAACAATCTGGCTAGCATAATTTCTCTTTTCTTTCGATTTTCCAAATCATCTCAAATATAAAACCAAGTTTTATTTTGAAAATTTAGTAACTATCAATGAAGTTACAACCAAATCACAACTTCACACAATTTTGTGTGTGGGCTAACTGTGAGCCTATACAATATACTCACTTAGTAATAATTTTGATTTATAACTATTTGTAAAATGAGGTACAAACCTAAGAATTAAAATAAAATAAGGATCAACATTATTAAAATGGTTTTTAAAATCGTTTTTGGTAAAATAATGCTAAAAGTTGTTTTATGGTTGGTAAAATATCTGTGAAAATAATTTTTTCCGATGCAAATGTCAATTTATTAGATTTTTTTAATTACTTTTTAAAAAAAAATATTTTTAAATGAATGTTTAACTTAACTTCTAGTTATGAAAGATATAATTTTATAAACTCTTCCATAATGACCAAATTCAAAACTCGTGTGGTAGAGTTTATGAAATAGTTTTTGTTTTCGATAAATAGGCGTTAGGTAAAACGCTTTCAAAAAAATGATTTACGAAATTGTTTATATTTTTAAAAATACTGAACAATTTATAACTCCATTGTTATTTTACTAATAATTTAAAAAAAAAACGTTAAATCAGTTTATAAAATAATTTTTGTTTTAAAAAAAAACTGTTTTAATAGTTATTTTATGAATATTAAATAATTTATAATTTATTTAACTGTTATTTAATCATAAATTATTTTAAAACTTATAAACTAAATCATAGAAGTTTATTTTTTATGCAAGAATCATAAAAGTTTCTACAGAAGTTCACAATACAGAGAATCCTTCTCGGTGAAAAGGACAATGAGCACCACTCCAGATTCTCCTTTTTTTTTAGTGCGTGAATTACTTGATTACCATGCCGTGACATGTGACCTTGTTTTTTTTATTATATAGAAGTGATGATGTGACCTTGAATTATGATGGTAATGATGAATACAATAAAAACTTTTGTGCCAGATTGAAATGATACCCTCATTTACCCATTGCGCCTTATCATCATTACTTATCTGTTTTTGCTTAATTATTTTTAGCAAGCTTGCTTAATAATCCTTAGAGAGCAATCATCAATAATTATCATTTTAGTTGACTAACAAGACAAGGAATCACATAATAACGTTGAGTAAAAGGAATTATAAAAGTAATCATTGAAATTGAAGTAAACAAATTGTGATGCTGCAAACACTCATATGTTGTCTTCTTCAGTGTTTGGTCGAAAAGCAATCCTACTTCATTTTATCTTTTTTGGGTAAAGATAAGAATTCCGTTAAGAAGTGGGAAGTATGGGCCACCACAACTAAGCTTTTACTTTTCTTTCTCACCAGAAGGTAAGAAATTAAAAATAATAAACAAATCCAACGAGAAATAAGTTGAGAAAAAACTTTTGTAGTTAGAAAATTAATATTAATGTATTAACAAAAGTGTTTACCATGAGAAATAATTAAAATATGTTTAAATTAATAAATTTAAAATAATTTAAAATAAAAAATATTTAAATTTATCGAATTAAATATATTATAATCAATTCCAAATATCGTTTCCATAAAAATAAATTTTACTATGAAAAAGAAAAATTATAAGTGCAAAGCAAAATTGGGTGTCAAAACACAAGATTAGGAAATAATTCTTCTTTCAGTTTTTTCCCTTTATCCCTAAAAGCAGTCAAAAAATTAATACCATATTGTAGCAAAATATTTTTAAACATTTTATGAAATGATATTGATTCAATTACTTTTTGTTTTTATTTTTATCAAAATCAAAGATAATTTTATGTTTTTTTTTATAATAATTCAATGATTAAGATTTAAAATATTTTATATTAATGATATCTACAATTATAATATATCACCATAATTTAACCCAAGTTAAAGTCATTTGCTTCACTCATTTATTGGTGACTTCATTCTAAGACTTAGGAAAAGACATGGAAAACCATTTATTTTCTTATAAAATGAATTTAATTTGTCAAAAAAATACTATAAAGATCTGCTAAAACTTGCTCCAAGTATAACTATAGTACCAGAAAACAATTACTACAAAAATAAAATACAAACTAATTGCCTAGGTAAAAGCACTAGGCATAATTTCGAAAATAGAGGGAAGAAATAAAATTTTCTAAACTAAATAAATGTGTTATTGAGTTCCAGTTTAAATCAATTTTAAGCTGAGATTTATTTTTTAAAATTTACTAAAAATTTGGTCAAATTGAATCAAACCGTATTAAATTTTATTTAAATAACAATTGAAACATCAATTAATAGGTGTATTGATTTGATTTGATTAAGTTTTTGATAAATTTTTAAAAAACAAACCCACTTAAAGTTGACTTAAATGAGAACCAAACATTAACAACATACACTGATTTCCCAATATCTTTTAAGCATAATATTTTCTCTTATCAGCAAAAAAAAGTAATATTAGTTTTGTAATTATTCTTTTGTTTGATTAATTTGTTGATAATTTTGCTTATTTTTTTTATAATAGCTTTTTTTAATTAAAGAAAAACCAAAGGCCATCAAGACAATGAGTGCATTTTTTAGTCTTAATTTTAAAAAAAAATACTTTTTGCTTTAACTGCTTTACATTTTACCTTTATGGTTTATATCATGATAAATTGGACATTGTGCTTTACTCCATTATCTAAGAGGCAACAGACGTAAACATCCTGTAACAACCCATCCCGAGTGGACTCTACTCGGAACAACTTCATTATCTTTCAGCATTGAGCACTTTGATGTTGGGCTTATGGGGTCCAGCCCATAAGCAAGTTAAAATAAGAAATAAAAGAAAGCTAAAGGTGTTGGCTGGTGTAGTTCTTATAGAACTTAGAATCCTATGCCTATTAGAAGAGAATATCTTATAATCAATGGTTATATAAAAAAAAAGGGTATGATTTCTTTCTTTTTTGGATGGTGAGTTACAGTAGCTAGAGAAATAAACACAATGTTAGGAAAAAAATTGTAAGCAAATGTTTTTTTATCTATTTATTGGGGGAATAAAAGAGAGAAAATGTACAACAGTTTGAGATTTTCTCTAAGGTATTATTCAAAGTGTTTGGCCACAGAGAATCAATCTACTTGGGGTTTGTAATTTGTATCACGGTGTTTGATTTTAGTGAAGCATAGGAACTTCTCAGATTTCAATGATTGGTAGTACAACAATGATTTTTCCCTAGAGAGGTAATTTTGTAATTATTGACCCTCACCCTTATTTTAATGATGACAAAACACAACTGCTATTATACTAACAGCTCAAACTAAGTGTAGTAAGCAACAAAAGCATTCAACCAAGGATCAAGGTGCAAGAACTCAAATCAAATCAAATTATCAAGTGAAGACTACAGAACTAGTATAGGTCTAAAGTATTTAGAACCAGTGTATGTCTCACTTGTACATTGTTAAAGCTTGTTCAATGGCTCGAACACAAAAGATTTTCTAAACCGATCTTTTTAAAATAAACATTTTAAGTTAAAACAGAAAAATTGGGTTGGAAGACAACCCAATCGACTGGGTACATATACCAGTCGACTGGTATATAAGACAGTAAGTCCCCAGTCGACTGGGTCAGTCATACCAGTCGACTGATAAAACAGACAGTAAGTCCCCAGTCGACTGGATGAAATATACTAGTCGACTGGTACCCCAGAAGCTTTGAAAACAAGATTTTTCAAGAGAACCCAGTCGACTGGTAGTTCAAAAATATGACCGTTGGACACCAAATCTGAACGTTTTAAAGTAAATCTTTTTCAAATTAAAGTCCCAAAGGCCATATTATTTGATGGCTATATAAACCCACTCTATTGAGCATTCAATAGATAGCTGCACATATTCAAAAAGAATAAAACTCACACAATCAAGTTATTATACTCTTAAAACACAAAAAGCTTTGAAAATATTCTTGCTGAGCCATTCTTCAAGCTTTACTTTGAAAGAGAGATATTATTCAGTTGTATAAGCTTTCATTTGCTGTCTCTCTACCATTTACTTTACAGCATCTTTTGTAAAGGGATTACTTCCGAGAGGAAGGGATTGTAAGGTTTGTACAACACCGGTAATGTTGTACGACTAAGTTACTTAGTGGATTACTTCAAGGAGGTTCCTTGAAGAGAGTGGACGTAGGGTCGGAACGAATATGATATTGTCGAACCACTATAATCTGAGTTTGCATCCTCTACTCTTAAACTCTTTATTTACAGCACATTACTTGTTTTAATTGTTTGTTACTTGTAAGTTTTTATAAACTTGTATTAATTCCGCAAAAGTTTTAAAAACCCAATTCACCCCCCTTCTTGGGTTAAAACCTCAGTCTATAATTGGTATCAAAGCTTCATTCTCAATTTTAGGCTTAAAATCCTTGAGTTGATCCGATGGCAACAAATAGCTACTATGAGGGACACTCTTATACTAGACCTCATTTGTTCAATGGCTCCAACTATAACTACTGGAAAAACAGAATGAAAATCTTTGTCGAATGACAAGATTATAATATGTGGAGAGTCATTGAAGAAGGACCTAGAATTCCTTCAAAGGAAATAACTATTGGAGAGACCCATCATACAATTTCTAAACTCAAAACTGAGTACGCAGACGAGGATTGTAGAATGATGTCTCTCAATAGCAAAGCAACAAGTATTTTACATTGTGCTTTAGATATTTCTGAATATAATAAAATATCTGTATATGTTTCAGCTAAAGAGATATGGGACAAATTAAAAATTACATATGAAGGAACTAGTGAGGTAAAAAAGTCAAAAATCTATATGTTAGTTTCTGAATATGAATCATTTAAAATATCTCATAACGAAACTATTTCTAAAATGTGCTCACGATTCACAACTAATGTAAATGGTTTAAAACTGCTTGGTAGGAATATTGAGGAGTTTGAACTAACAAGAAAAATCTTGAGATCTCTGCCACCATCATGGAAACCAAAGAAGACAGCCATACAGGAGGCCAAAGATCTAGACAAACTTGATGTTGAGACACTACTTTGGTCATTGTTGACATATGAGATGGAAGAAATGACTCCCATCATCAACAATGATGAGAAGAAGAAAAAGCAAATTGCTCTCAAAGCTTCTACGAGCAGCAAAGAAATGGAATCGAAAAAAGAAGCAGAGAGCAGCGAGGAAGATGGTGAAATGGCTTTAATCACCAAACGATTTCACAGGTTCTTAAAGAAAAGCAAGAAACCTTACACAAAGGATCCCACTTCGAAAAGGGAACCACTTATGTGTTATGGCTGCAAGAAGCCCGGTCACATTAGGGCTGATTGTACGGTTTCAAACAAACCATACAATAGCTTCAAAAAGAAAGCCATGATAGCAACTACCTGGAGCGATGACGAAGAAGAAGATGAGTCATCGGACAAAGAAATCGGATACGAGAAAATTGCCAACCTTTATCTGATGGCAATCGACGATGAAAGTGAGGTAACATCTTCTCTTTCTTCTAAGAATAATATTGTGAGTAGTAGTGAAGAGTTGCTAGAAGTAATAAATGAAATGCATGATGAATTGAAGAAATTTGATTATAGAAATTCAATTCTTAAGAAAGAGGTATCATCTCTCTCTAAGGAGATGATAAGTCTTAGAGAAGAAAAAGAAAAATTATCTTCTTTACTGTATGATTCTTCTCAAGATTTCCTCAAAGATGAAAATGAGAATTTAAAGAATAAAATTTTAGAATTGAATGGCATTATATCTAGACTTATGCTTGGAAAAGAAAAGCTTGATGAAGTGCTTTCTTCCCAAAGATTAAATGGAGGAAAATCTGGTTTAGGATACTCTCCTTTGGGAAAGCAAAAATCAAAAGAGAGCTTATTCATGAAAGCTTCATGTGTGAGTGAAGCCTCTACTTCAAAAACCCCTAGCAAGGTTAAAAGCACTCCTTCAATGAATGCTAGGAAATCTAGAAATTCAAATTATCATACTAGAATGAAGCATCCTAGAAATACACATGCTTATATGTATGCACACTCTAGAAATGCTTATACACATCCTAGAAATAACCATAATGTGCATTCTAGGAACAATATATATAATCAAAATATGCACTCTGCACATGCACATCCTAGGTATTATCATCATGGTTATCCTAGAAATAATATGCATACTCATAATAATGCTAGAATGTATCCTAGATTGCATCATCATACATTTTCTCGAAATGACATGCATTTTCATATTCCTTACCATAGAAACATGTATCTTAGGAACTCCTATCCTAAAGATAATAGAAATGCTCATTTAAGATATCCTAGAAATTTCAATAACTACTATCCTAGGATTGTGCATCATCAACATGTCCTTAGATCACCATATACTGTTAATAAAGTATGGGTTCCAAAAGGAACTGTGTTTTCTAGGACTAATCCCAAAGGACCCAAGAAATTTTGGGTACCAAAAAGTACTATCGTATATCCTTGTGTGATGTAGATATGTCTCCACACCAAGGAGAAAGGTAACTGTTGGTACCTTGATAGTGGATGCTCAAAGCACATGACCGGTGATAAAAATGTATTCAAGGAGCTAACTCTAAGAGATGGTGGATATGTCACCATTGGAGACATGGAAAAGTCGGTAATGATTTCTCAACCTTAGATAATGTATTGCTAATACAAGGCCTTAAGCCAAATTTACTAAGCATTAGTCAGCTATGTGACAAAGGCAACAAAGTCACATTTGAGACCTCTCATTGTCTAGTTATAGATATCAGGAGCAACAAGATCAAATTTATTGGCCATAGACATGAAAATTTCTACATAGTTGATTTGAAATCCTTGCATTTTGAAAATGAAAAATGTTTTCCTGCTTTTAGTGAAAATCTATGGCTATGGCATAGAAGGCTTGGTCATGTGAACATGAACTTGCTAAAAATCGTTTCAAGAAAAGATTTAGTCATTGGACTACCTAAAATCAATTTTGAAAAAGACAAAGTATGCGATGCTTGTCAAATGGAAAAACAAACTAGGATTTCATTTAAAGCAAAAGATGTAGTCTCAATTACTAGACTTTTGGAACTTCTGTATATGGACTTATTTGGTCAAATTAGTACCATTAGTCTAGGTGGCCATCAATATGCTCTTGTTATTGTTGATGACTATTCAAGATATACCTTTGTTATTTTAATTGCTTACAAGGATGAAGCTTTCAAAGGATTTGAAAAGTTTTGCAAAAAGGTACAAAATGAAAAAGGAATTTGTATTTCAAGCATAAGAAGTGATCATGGCAAAGAATTTGAAAACCAAAGCTTTTCAAGATTTTGTGATGAAAATGGAATTAATCACAACTTTTTAACTCCTAAAACTCCTCAACAAAATAGAGTTATTGAGAGGAAAAACAGAGTTTTAGAAGAATTTTCAAGAACTATGCTTTGTGAAAATAGTTTACCAAAATATTTTTGGGTTGAAGCCGTTAATACTTCTTGCTATATCTTAAATAAAATTTTAATTAGGCCTCTGCTTGATAAAACTCCATATGAACTATGGAAAGGAAGAAAGCCTAATATCTCATATTTTCGCGCATTTGGTTATAAATGCTTCATCCTAAATAACAATAAAACTAACTTGGGTAAATTTGATTCTAAGACCGATGAAGGAATATTTTTAGGTTATTCAACATCTAGTAAGGCTTATAGAGTTTTTAATAAGAGAACTCTAGTGGTAGAAGAATTTGTACATGTAACTCTTGATGAGTCTAACCCAATTAGTAGTAAAGAAGTTTCCTTTAAAGATGATGCAGATTTTATTCCAAGAATGGAAACTCCTACTCCCATTGTTGACCCAAAGAAGAGTCCACCTCAAGCAAATGAAGAGATAGAAACTCCCAATTTGGACCAACCATCCTCAAGCCAACAAGAGGAAAGTCTACCCAAAGATTGAAGGTTTGTAAATTATCAGCCGATTGATCAAGTGATTGGTGATCCTTCACAAGGGGTAAGAACTCGCTCTTTTATAAGAAATATTTGCAATTTTGTAGCTTATTTATCTCAAAAAGAACCTACGACATTTATAGAAGCTGAAAAAGATAATGATTGGATAATTGCTATGCAAGAAAAAATAAATCAATTTGAGAGAAACAATGTTTGGAGACTAGTTCCAAGACCTAAGAATCATTCAATAATTGGAACTAAATGGGTATATAGAAATAAGATGTATGAAAATGGAATAGTAACTAGAAACAAGGCTAGACTAGTTGCTAAGAGATATAATCAAGAAGAAGGAATAGACTTTGATGAAACCTATGCTCCCGTAGCTAGATTAGAAGCTATTCGAATGTTATTACCCTTTGCATGCTTTAATAAGTTCAAGCTATTTCAAATGGATGTAAAAAGTGCCTTTTTAAATGGCTTTATAGAAGAAGAGGTGTATGTTGAGCAACCTCTTGGATTTGAAAATCCTAGTCTTCCAAATCATGTCTACAAGCTTTCTAAAGCTCTATATGGGTTGAAGCAAGCTCCAAGGGCATGGTAGGAAAGACTAAGTAAATTTTTGATTGATAATGATTTTTTAAGAGGTAGAATAGACATAACTCTCTTCATAAAAACTCACAAAAATGACACTTTTATAGTCCAAATATATGTTGATGATATTATATTTGGTGCCACTAATGAATCTATGTGTCAAGAGTTTGTGAAGTGCATGCAAGGTGAATTTGAAATGAGCATGATGGGAGAACTTACCTACTTCCTTAGACTTCATATCAAGCAACTAAAAGGAGGAATCTTCATCAATCAATCGAAGTACATTAAGGACCTACTAAAGAGGTTCAAGATGGAAAGCTCAAAGCCGCTTGGAACTCCTATGAGCACAACTACAAAACTTGATCTTGATTAAGGAGATAAAACTGTAGATACTAAATATTATAGGAGCATAATAGGTGCTTTACTTTATTTGACTGCAAGTAGACCTGATATTATGTTCAGTGTATGCATGTGTGCTAGATTTCAGGCTAATCCTAAGGAATCACATGTAGTTGCAGTAAAAAGAATCCTTAGATATCTACAAGGAACCCAAACCATAGGATTATGGTACTCTAGAGATTCATCTTTTGAGCTTGTAGGATATTCAGATGCTGATTTTGCTGGATGTAGGTTAGATAGAAAAAGCACAAGTGGTACATGCCAATTCTTAGGTATAATGTTAACCTCTTAGTTTTCCAAGAAACAAAATTCCGTTGCACTATCAACCACCGAGGCGGAATACATTGCAGCCGAAAGTTGTTGTGCCCAAGTATTATGGATGAAACAACAACTAGAAGACTATAGCATGAACCTAAAAAACATCCCAATATTTTGTGATAATACTAATGCCATCAACCTAACCAAGAACCCTATTCAGCACTCTAGAACAAAGCACATTGAAATAAAACATCATTTCTTAAGAGACCATGCTAAAAAAGGTGACATAAGACTAGAATTCATACCTTCAGAAGATCAAATAGCTGACATTCTTACAAAACCTCTAGGTGAAGCTAGTTTCTGTAAGATAAGAATGTTAATGGGATTGCTGGATTGTGATAAACTGAATGTCTGATTGTGATAGACGCTTAAATATACATATTTAAGCCCCCTTATTTACACTTGTTAGATCCTTTATTATGTTAATTTGGTATCTTTTACTCCATTTGTGTGTTTTACATGTTTTTATAGGGTCTTGGAGAAAAAGAAGCAGTTTTGGCACTTTAAGGAAAAAATCTAGAAGCCCTGAAGCACTTTCTGGACAAAGTGCGATCGAGCGCACATGCAATGCGATCGAGCGCACATACGATCGTGCGCACACTTGTAGGATCAAGCGCACACTGCGATCGAGCGCAAGGACACATGCATGCGATCGAGCGCAAATGTACAGGCGTGAATAGTAAACTGCAGAACTCTATTTTGGAAATAACCCTATTTTGGAAATAACTCTATTTTGGAAATAAAGGAGTTTTGTGTTTTAGGAAAGTTTAGAAACTCATGAGTCTATTAGGACTTCTCAAAGACCTATAAATACACTTGTAAACTCACACACAAAAAGACACCTTAGATAGTAAACACTTTTCTCTTTTCTTTTACTTGGAGTGGAGAGCTTGGGAGAGAATTGACACCTCTTCTCTCGGGTTTATTCTTCTCCCTTATGTTTAGTTTAATTCAGTTTACTTCAGTTAGTATGTGTAACTAACTCTCTTATAGGGCTCGATTGAAGCCCTAGTTATGCATTCCCATATTTTTATTCATTGATTAAATCTTTGCATAGCTTATTATGTTACTTAACTTGATTAACACCTGTGCTTATTTACATTCCTCATATGTATGTGTAAGGCCAACGTATGCATGTGGTATGGATAGGTTAGTTAGATCAATTTGGATGACCGAGTCCTGGGTCTAACATTAGTAACAAGGGACCATCTTATCCGGATACCCGGATTAATCAACATGGGAAACCGGGAGTAGATACCATGCCCTAGGTCTCATGTGGTTGTCGATTTCCACAGTACCTATGTTTTCTTAAGGAACAACTCAAGCAGATACCATGCTGAATCCCTTAAGGAAGAAAAGAGTTAGAGTAGATACCATGCCTAACTCGTTGCTTAGGGAAATCAATAGCTTAAGGAGTAGATACCATGCCCTTAGGTTGGCAACCAGTAGGTACACATAATAAGGCTAGAGCACTGATACCTTATAAAAAATCGGGAATGTATGACTAGTGGTGGACATCAAAGCCCTATGTCTTTATTATTATCGAATCACCCTTCAGTTTATTATTTCTATCTTTTTTACATTGCAAATATAATTCTAAATCGAACTTTACCAATCCCTGTGGAGATGATCTTGCATTCGCACACTATACTACACTATTGACCTTGTGCACTTGCAAGTAAAACAAGTGCGATTATTTACCCATTTATTTAGGTATATTTTCGCACAACAAGTTTTTGGCGCCGTTGCCGGGGATTGCGCTAAAAGTTCCTTTTAGGATTACTTTCATTTTATCATTGCTATTATTTTATTTTTACCATCTTTTATCAAAACTTAAATAAAGTTGTTTTATCTTTAAGGTATTTCACGAAACCCTACTTGCACTTTCTGTGGAATTTGCGATCGATCGCAAGCTCCTGTGCGATCGAGTGCATTTAGGGCAGAGAGTACCCGAGCAACAGAGTTGCATTGCTGCACTAAAACTGGTTTTTCTGCTTTATGCACGGACTTCGATCCCGACATCCGGAATTCTTTTCCCTCGATCCCGAGCTTGAACGGACCATCCGACAAAGGCTTAGGGACAACTTTGAGGAGAACAAAAGAGAAGTCGAGAACAAAACACAAATGGCGGAACAGCTCGAAAACCAGCAACTACTTGCACGAGTTCCAATGAAGCAATCCTTCATCCCTCGGAACATCGATCAACCATCATGCATCGCATATCAACCTGAGGCAGCGGGAAATTATTACATATCTCCGCAAATCTTGAATGCTTTGACTCATTATAGGGGCACTCCTAACGAAGATCCACACTTGCACCTCCGAGAATTTATCGATCTTTGCAAGTTCCAGCATATTCAAGGCCTAGATCAAGAGGGAATCAGGTTAATTCTTTTTCCTTTTTCATTAAAAAATAATGCTAAAATGTGGTATCATTCATTGCTTGCAGACTCCATCCATACTTGGGAAGAGCTATCCAATAGATTTCTAAAGAAATTTTTTCCAGCCCAAAAGACAAGGCAGATTAGGAAGGAGATTCAATCATTCCAACAGAGGGATGGTAACTTTTTTTTCGAGGCATGGGGACACTTTAATGAGCTGCTACTCAAATGTCCACATCACAACTTACCTCAAGATGAGCTGGTCCTGGCTTTCTATGAAGGTTTGAGTGGCATAAATCAAAGTATAGTGGATTCCGGTTGTGGAGGTATGCTGATGGAAAAGACTAGTGAAGAAGCCATGGAGCTGTTTGAGACTTTAGCAATTCTCCTCGAGAGGGAGACAAGGAGTAAAGAGCAAGGGCATGTATGAAGTTAACTTACTCGGTGGAATTCCAACTCAGATAGATGGAATGGAGAGGAAACTAGATATGCTTGTAAAAGCCATGACTACTCAGAACACCTCACCGATTCCACAAGTCACACAACGCAAGGTATGTGCATTATGTTCTAAATTTGATCACACTACTGAGACCTGCCATTTGTATTCATCTACAGATCCCGAGCAAGTGAACTATGTGGGATCGAACAATGCATATGCAAATACATACAACCCTGAATGGCGGAACTACCCCAACCTCTCATGGAGCAACAATCAAAGTAACTTGAACCTTCAAGGGCAACAAGGGAACTGTCATAAAGCAGCCCAACCAGTTCCAGAACCCAAGAAGGATGATCTAGAAAGTCTTGTAAAACAATTGGCCACTCAGCAACAACAACTAATGGCAACATTGGTAACTTCACAAGATCAGCAAAGACAAACAATTTCAAAGCATGAGCAAACCATCCAAAGGCTGGAAGTACAAATGGGGCAAATGGCTAAGGAGTTAAGTGGAAGACAGCAAGGAGAACTTCCTACACAAACACTACCAAATCCAAGAGGACATCAGCAGCTGAAAGCCGTTACAACTCTCCGGAATGGGAAGATCGTAGGAGTTAATGAGCCAGCTCAAGCATCTCAAGCTAAGCCATCCACATCCAAGGTAAGTGAAGTAGAAAAGTGGAATGCACCACCTTTCCCTCAAAGGTTAGTAACACCAAAGAAAGATAAATTGTTTGATATCTTTGAAACTTTGAGAAAAGTAGAAATTAACATTCCCTTATTAGATGCAATTAAACAAATCCCTTCCTATGCTAAATTTTTAAAAGATTGTTGCACTAATAAAAGAAAGTTTCAAGAACATGAAACAGTGGCTCTAACTGAAGAGGTAAGTGCGATTTTGTTAAGAAAACTGCCACCAAAACTAAAAGATCCGGGTAGTTTTACTGTTCCCTGTAGGATAGGTGATCAGTTGTTTGAGAAAGCATTACTAGATTTAGGAGCAAGTGTCAATTTGCTACCATACACAGTAGTTGAAAAGCTAGATTTGGGGGAGCTTCAACCAACCTCTATCACTTTGCAATTGGCAGATAGAAGCATCAAAAGACCTAGAGGTATACTTGAAGATGTATTGGTAAAGGTAGGAGAGTTTATTTTGCCTGCTGACTTCATTGTGTTAGATATGGAAGAATGCCCTATGCCATTACCTCTGCCCATCATCTTAGGAAGACCCTTCATGAGGACGGCTGATACAATAATTAATGTAAAAAAGGGTATTGTAAGTATGACGGTAAATAGTGAGACAATAGAATTTAAGATATTTGATGCAATGAAATTACCCCAAGATGATAATGATGATGAATGTTTTAATGAATTTATTTTGCAAAGTGCTATCAAGCAAGCTTTTCAGGTCTATCACATTGATCCATTGGAGGCCGCCCTCACCCATAGCTTCACAGGACTTGATATTGAGCCAGCATTAGAAACTGTCTATGATGACATTTTTGAAGCCGTGCACCTCCTTGAAGCCTCTCCAAAGTATCCAAGTAAGTTCACTCCTCCGTTTGAAAATCTTGAGCATCCTAATACTACTTTTCTCTCATCTATTGTCCAGGCACCAAACTTAGAATTGCAGCAGTTGCCTGCAAGAAATCAGACCTTCACAGTACATGGACACAAAGTCACACCACACTCAGAAATTATAGTGCAACCAAGGGATGAAGATTTAACACCCCAAATTGTTCAGTATGCAACAGCAACCAGAGCACCTAAGCCACATGAAGTGACTTTTAAGTACTCTTTGCCAAAAGACTAAATGATGAAGCTACTATAGAAAGCATTTGAGCAGTTCAGACTTTGATAAACGTATAGCTCAAGTGCCTCTATTGAGGTCAGTGGCAGTAAGACCCCTGAGTACGCACTCTCTGCCACAAGTGCGATCGAGCGCACTTCACAGTGCGATCGAGCGCACATTGGACAGCAACTTACCATGATGCCTAAACTGTCAACCTCCACCTCCTGCACACGGTTCCTTCTCGACTGCACCACTTGGAGACCAGCAGTGAGAGGGTACCACGTCTGGCTGAAGACGTTAAACTTAGCGCTCATGGGAGACACCCCAAAGCATATCATTTTCATAAGTTTATTATTAGTATTTCATAGTTTACTTTTCTATTGTTGTTTATTACTTGTTTTCCATTTTATGTCTGTTTTTCTTTCTTTTTCGAGGACAACGTGAGTGCATCAAGTTGAAGTTTGGGGGTGTGCTACGAGCCATGTCAACCATCAGTTCTCCATCTCCCAGGTCAGCTCCTTCCATGCTATTCACACATTGGGGACAATGTGCAATTTAAGTTTGGGGGTATGGGGACACATCCACACACTCACTATGTCCCACATTTTTTTTTTGTTGTTTTGTTATTATTTTCATAAATAAATGCTTGTTCACTATGTCCAAAAAACTTTTTATGATCTAAACAAAAAGTTATGATTTGTCTTCATCAGTGAGCTTAACACTTTGAACATATAGGTCAAAAAACAAGTTTTGAACCTAGATACTTTTTATGATCTAAACAAAAAGTTATGATTTGTCTTCATCAGTGAGCTTAACACTTTGAACATATAGGTCAATAAACAAGTTTTGAACCTAGATCACTGCCCTTTTGGCATTTAAGAATTCACAAGTTTAACTTGAACTATCACGAGCACATTAGCACATAGTTGTGTGGGGTATGACATGTTATTTGGATTGGTATGTTTCTTTTGCTTGACTGTGAACTAGATGACCTATTAGATTGACATTTTGGCATATAAAAATAGAAAAGATTGATTCATGCTCAAAAAAAGAAAAAAATGCTCCTAATGATCAATAAAAACAAATCTTCCGCTGAGTAACTGGCCCTCTTGCCTCAGTAAGCATTGAGTGTCACGTCAAAAGGTGGAAAATCTTAAGTGATCATTAAAAAGGAATTTTTCGCTGAGTAACTGGCCCTCTTGCCTCAGTAAGCATTGAGTGTCACGTCAAAAGGTGGAAAATTCTAAATGGTAGCATAAAAATCAGTTAGTTTCGTAGCCTTGTTGACTCGAGCCAGTAAGTCCTTAGGGGTGTCTTTACACCTAATGCCCTAAAACCATCTGGTTTGGGAGTCATTGGCTAAACACTCGTTACACGAGTCAACAAGAAAGCTTAAGGGAACTAACCTGGCAAAAATCTCGCAAATAAAAGACTATGCCATATTTGTTGACTCTAATAGGAAGTTTGGTGAATCTTGAGTCATCGGAACCCTACCCATTTGAATATCTTGGAAACTTAATCTTTTATGTGCTAGTCACCACACACCAAAGTCAAACTTGTGATATCTTAAAATACCTAGTGAATATGATTTACGTTCAAAACTCTTATTCATTGCAGATATATGTTTACACTTGTTAAGCTTGCTCATGAATGCACATCATTGTTTTGTGTAAAATCTAGATTTTTTATAGACACTATGAACATTAGATTTATCTATATTTCTGTTTTAGTTTTTAATTTAGTATTGCTAAGGGACTAGCAATATGTAAGTTTGGGGGTGTGATAGACGCTTAAATATACATATTTAAGCCCCCTTATTTACACTTGTTAGATCCTTTATTATGTTAATTTGGTATCTTTTACTCCATTTGTGTGTTTTACATGTTTTTATAGGGTCTTGGAGAAAAAGAAGCAGTTTTGGCACTTTAAGGAAGAAATCTAGAAGCCCTGAAGCACTTTCTGGACAAAGTGCGATCGAGCGCACATGCAATGCGATCGAGCGCACATACGATCGTGCGCACACTTGTAGGATCAAGCGCACACTGCGATCGAGCGCAAGGACACATGCATGCGATCGAGCGCAAATGTACAGACGTGAATAGTAAACTGCAGAACTCTATTTTGGAAATAACCCTATTTTGGAAATAACTCTATTTTGGAAATAAAGGAGTTTTGTGTTTTAGGAAAGTTTAGAAACTCATGAGTCTATTAGGACTTCTCAAAGACCTATAAATACACTTGTAAACTCACACACAAAAAGACACCTTAGATAGTAAACACTTTTCTCTTTTCTTTTACTTGGAGTGGAGAGCTTGGGAGAGAATTGACGCCTCTTCTCTCGGGTTTATTCTTCTCCCTTATGTTTAGTTTAATTATGTTTACTTCAGTTAGTATGTGTAACTAACTCTCTTATAGGGCTCGATTGAAGCCCTAGTTATGCATTCCCATATTTTTATTCATTGATTAAATCTTTGCATAGCTTATTATGTTACTTAACTTGATTAACACCTGTGCTTATTTACATTCCTCATATGTATGTGTAAGGCCAACGTATGCATATGGTATGGATAGGTTAGTTAGATCAATTTGGATGACCGAATCCTGGGTCTAACATTAGTAACAAGGGACCATCTTATCCGGATACCCGGGTTAATCAACATGGGAAACCGGGAGTAGATACCATGCCCTAGGTCTCATGTGGTTGTCGATTTCCACAGTACCTATGTTTTCTTAAGGAACAACTCAAGCAGATACCATGCTGAATCCCTTAAGGAAGAAAAGAGTTAGAGTAGATACCATGCCTAACTCGTTGCTTAGGGAAATCAATAGCTTAAGGAGTAGATACCATGCCCTTAGGTTGGCAACCAGTAGGTACACATAATAAGGCTAGAGCACTGATACCTTATACAAAATCGGGAATGTATGACTAGTGGTGGACATCAAAGCCCTATGTCTTTATTATTATCGAATCACCTTTCAGTTTATTATTTCTATCTTTTTTACATTGCAAATATAATTCTAAATCGAACTTTACCAATCCCTGTGGAGATGATCTTGCATTCGCACACTATACTACACTATTGACCTTGTGCACTTGCAAGTAAAACAAGTGCGATTATTTACCCATTTATTTAGGTATATTTTCGCACAACAGATTGCTTCATAATTCATCATCTGTATGATTTGACATTTAGTGAAAGAGTATTAATTCTTGTTTAAATATCTCCCTCACTCAAGATGTCATAAATAAACAAATTTCATGCTACAATTCAAGACTAAAAATTTTCTTAAGGGTCCAGTCGACTGGTAAATATGTTCCAGTCGACTGGTACATCTAGACCATGTTTGGAGCCAATTTTTTGAAAATCAGTTATCATCCAGTCGACTGGTATCTTACTGCCAGTTTACCCAGTCGACTGGTATGAAAAATGTTCTTCTTTTCAAGAGGACCCAGTCGACTAGTATTCTCACCCAGTCGACTGGTATCGCGATTCTATATAAAGACTGTTCATTTTTCTCTGATTTTTACGCCATTTTCAAGAAACCCAACTTTCTCTCTCTAGAAAATTTCACATTTTTTGATCCAAAAACCATCCAAAGATAATCTAAACACGCCAATCTACTTATCTATAACGAGATTTTTAACTTTTTACGGTTAAAATATCCTATTTTCATTAAAATCTTTTTTTCCCAAAAACTCTCTTTTTCCTAAAAATAACCGATAGAATCCGTATCAAATACACTACCGGGGGACCAAATGCGCCTACAAGGCCAAGGTCCACCAAACCTAAGGATCTGGAAACACGGGGGAAGGGAGTAGTAGGTTTTTTAAGCAAAAAGCCCAGAACAGAGTTTGATGAAGCTCTGTTTTCTAGTCCTGCTGCAAAGGCGAGGTATGATTCTGTAATCCGTCATAAGAAGATCATAACGGGTAGAGTTGTTGACTTCGAGTCTATTCATCATGGTAATTTTGATATCTTACCAGCCTTCGAGGCAATAAACCTGACCTCACTGGTCAGAGTATATGAAAAGTACTACCTGACTGATTCACCAGTTCTATGCGAACTTGGTGAAACCCAGTCCACTGGCTTTGAGATTCAGAACCAGTGTCCAGGGTGTGGAGTTTGAGGTCAACATTGACCTCCTCATGAGCATACTGAAGATCCTTATAAGGGGGATCCAATGGATTCTAGATGGATGGCCAGACAACTTCGATGTCGAGGTGACCTGTCAGATGGTTAGGGGAGACCCTAACTATGTGTACAGACCCAGTACATTTCATACATGTAGTGATATGCCCTAGACTCAAAGATGTTTCAGCTGATAGTAAGTTGGACCATCCACTCGAGACTCGAGAGTCGAGGGTATCTATCTAAGATAGATATGGTATTGATTTGGTGCCTTAAAACTAGGAACCACTTCAATATATATCCTCTGCTGCTCACCAACATGATAAATGGTGAAGCGAGCGACTCCGGGTGTTTACCTTAAGAGATGCTCATTACACTCATACTCCAGCACTTCCAGGTGCCTCTGCTTGCCTCTGAGGCTCATGATATTGGACCGACGGACATCATCAATGTCTCATCACTGGAAAAGATGGGATGCGCGGTTCGTGACGGCTTCCTCTATTCGAAGGCCGGGAAGTACTTATTGATCCGAGAGGATGATGACCAAGATGAGGAGGCTACTGCTGATATGGATACGAATACCCGAGCACCTCCCATTGGTGACTCGAGTACTGGTCAGGCTGGATATGATGACATACTACAGGCTATCACGAGCCTCCAGATGACCATGCAGTCAGAGTACCAGAGATTGAGCTCCTCTGTCGAGCATCTACGGGACGATTTCGAGTTGAACCGAGAGCACACCGAGAGTTCTCTAGCTGAGATTAGGGATCTTATTCAGCAGACTGCATGATGTTTTTCGCTCCTTGAGTCACTTTCTATGTTATTTTGATGTACATGATGTTTTCCAACTCTTAGCATGTAGCACAGACATATTTATGTATTTTTGTCTTATATATATGGCTCTACGAAGCCCGTTCATGTACTGACTTTTTATATATGATGCTGCTTTTACTTTAGTCATATTTCATACATCTATTTACATTATTTGTGATATGTTTGCATAGTTTCAAACTACTTTTATTCACGAAAATGCTCTGAAACTGATTATGCTTGTATGAAAACTTTCGGTTCTTCCCGGGAAGGCTTCTGAACTATGAATGAAGCCAAATTTTTGCATATAGGTTTGTTTTAGCATACTATAGATAACTATGGTAGCTAAGTAGCTTATTTTTTAGTTTCTGACCCCTTTGGTTGCTGTTGTCAAAACGGGGAAGAAAAATGAGAAAACGAGAAAAACTATGTAAACAGAAACCAATGCATAGATTTAGGGGACTATGTAAACAGAAACCAATGCATAGATTTAGGGGGAGCAATGCTCCAAAGAATACTAAATGATTCGTTGATTGGCTGATTTGATTTTGATTGGTTGAAATGAATATGTAAACTGCATTTGCTTGTTTACAGGGTAGTTTTACTCAAAAAACAGAGGAAACTCTGTCCATTTTTTCAAAAAAACCAAACACTTAGTTTTTAAAACTATTTTCACATTATTAGTTTTGTCATCATAAAAAATGGGGAGATTGTTGACCCTCACCCGTATTTTAATGATGACAAAACACAACTGCTGTTATACTAACAGCTCAAACTAAGTGTAGTAAGCAACAAAAGCATTCAACCAAGGATCAAGGTGCAAAAACTCAAACCGAATCAAACTATCAAGTGAAGATTAAAGAACTAGTATAGGTCTAAAGTATTAGAACCAGTGTAAGTCTCACTTGTACATTGTTAAAGCTTGTTCAATGGCTCGAACACAAAAGGTTTTCTAAACCAATCTTTTTAAAACAAACATTTTAAGTCAAAACAGAAAAACTGGATTGGAAGACAACCCAGTCGACTGGGTACATATTCCAGTCGACTGGTATATAGGACAGTAAGTCCCCAGTTGATTGGGTCAGTTATACTAGTCGACTGGTAAAACGGACAGTAAGTCCCCAGTCGATTGGATGAAATATACCAGTCGACTGGTACCCCAGAAGCTTTGAAAACAAGATTTTTCAAGAGAACCCAGTCGACTGGTATCACGACCCAGTCGACTGGTAGTTCAAAAATATGACTGTTGGACACCAAATCTGAACGTTTTAAAGCAAATCTTTTTCAAATTAAAGTCCCAACGGCCATATTATTTGATGGCTATATAAACCCACTCTATTGAGCATTCAATAGATAGCTGCACATATTCAAAAAGAATAGAACTGACACAATCAAGTTATTATACTCTTGAAACACAAAAAGCTTTGAAAATATTCTTGCTGAGCTATTCTTCAAGCTTTACTTTGAAAGAGAGATATTATTCAGTTGTATAGCTATCATTTGCTGTCTCTCTACCATTTACTTTACAACATCTTTTGTAAAGGGATTACTTCCGAAAGGAAGAGGATTACTTCTGAGAGGAAGAGGATAGTTTCCGAGAGTAAGGGATTGTATGGTTTGTACAACACCGGTAAAGTTGTACGACTAAGTTACTTAGTGGATTACTTCAAGGAGGTTCCTTGAACAGAGTGGACGTAGAGTCGGAACAAATCTGATATTACTGAACCACTATAATCTGAGTTTGCATCCTCTACTCTTAAACTCTTTATTTACAACACATTACTTGTTTTAATTGTTTGTTGCTTGTAAGTTTTTATAAACTTGTATTAATTCTGCAAAATTTTTAAAAACTCAATTCACTCCGCCCCTCTTAGGTTGAAACCTCAGTCTACAGTAATATTACAAAATTGTTGTGGGTCTCAAGTTTGGGTATAAACTTGGAACATAAACTTTGTAATTGTTATTTACATAGTGAAGTTATTTTTTGCCCCGTGGTTTTTTCCCTCTACACTAGAGGGTTTTTCACGTAAATTCTTGTGTTCTTGGTTTATTGCTTTTTTTGGTGCTTGTCGTTTTATTTCCACACTGGGCTTGGTGATTATTTTATTTAATCTGTGATCTTTGGTTAGAATTATAGTACTTGATTAATTGTTGACGGTGGGTATTTTTCCCAACACTTGACTCAAGATGCAAACATACAAATCAAACCATAATCTTAGCAATCATTTCAAATCTAACAACATATAACTTTACAAACATGAGACTTGTTAATACAATAAACAAATTTTTAAGACTTTTACAAAAGACATGAATACAAGGAACTTTCTCTCATACAACTTAACTTGAATAATTTTGCAAAAGAATAGACTAAACAAGGTTTTGACTCCCAAACGACCTAGGAAACGAGGATGTCGTGTACGAAGACCTTACAAAGGCTCCTTTCAATTTTGACCACAACCTCTGATCATACTTGAAATGTTAGTAAATAGAGCCTTAGTATGAGAGATACATCACTAGAAATAATTGCTTGAAAATAAATTCATAAATTACGAATTTTATTATATGAGTCACTATGTAATTATAACTATATACAACTTTTATGTATGCTTTCGATTTATTTTTCTTATTTGTTATCAGAAAGGAAGTAACCAACATTGCAAAGAATATTAGTATTCTAAATTCATCAAATTCTCGTAATTCATGATGCATCTACGCACAATAAATCAACCACTTATGAGCAACAATCATCTCTACATCTTTCAAATCACAACAAAGCATGAACCATGCCCTCACTGGGGCAATCACAACACACGCCCCTCATAGGCCAATCATCACAATGCATCCATGAAATGCAATACAATAAAATGCAAAATCATATCACTACCCCTCACTAGGCTAATCTCATCATCATAAGGACGTCTCCCCATGTACCGGTATGCCCAATCATCATATCAAATATTCAGAACCCCCTTGATCCTGACCGGGTCCTACTAGTCTAATTTCCATTCGGTACCCTTACACCCCTTGTGGGAAGGGACCTATCAGACTCACCCATCACTCACTCCACAATAACATACCGTCAAACAGGGTTATAAGGCAAAATGCATGAAGTGATGAAATGGTTTGTAATCAATCATTCATCCATCAATCACATCACAAATTCAAAACGATTCAAGCAAACCATTTTCATTAATAATTACAAGCATCAAATTCTCCAAACCTAACTATATCAAATCGTCCCTAACTTATATCTTATATATTCACATTTCATAGCATATATATATATATACATTCCTTATAACTATATTATTGGAATTTCTATAATCATTTATGAATATATTTATGAATTTTCATATTTAATTTGTAAGTTTCATGTTGCTTACTAATAGTGAGGTGAAACTCACCTTGTACGTGCTCTATAAATAATCTCAAACTACTCCCTTGATCTTTAACGGTATCCACCACCGCACCTAAGAGTGAAACAACATCTAAACCCATTAATATCATTCAATAATAGAATACTAGGGACTTCAAGGTATTTGCACACTTTATATAACTTGAGCGCACTTTGCACAAAATCAAAAACCAAGAAATCAAGGCGTTAAACCATTTTTCAAACCATTTACTTTACATCTCAAAAATAATTTAGTTTTCATGGATAATAAATTTTTTTTAAAGGTGTTTTATACTTCCAAGTTATACAACCATAAAAATTAATTTGGAAAAGTTTCATACTTAAAAACTGAAGAAAAATCAATTCTTTGAAGAAAATCAGCTTGACCCAATCGATTGATACTATGATCCAGTCGACTGGAAAAGCTCCAGAAGTAATCTGCCACTTTACCTAGTCGATTGGGTACTTAAACCAGTCAACTAGTACCCTCTGATACAACATACAGTCAACTAGAGGAAGCTCTCAGTTCACTTGTAACCGAATTTCAGCAAAATTCCTTTACGAAAATCATATTTTTCCCTAAAAAATCACTTTGAATCCTTATGAAATTTTCAAATCTTTTGAAACATAAGGTTTTCCTAAAGTTTTAAGATGAAAATCCATATTACCTGCACCAAAAATCTCAAGTTAAAAGTTTCAAATCATTAAACATAGCACAAACCCATTTTTCTTGAAACCAAAACCATTTCTCAAAACATCTTCTAATTCAAATTACAAACATTTAAGTCTCTAGTTTAATTAAAAAAAGTTTGATAATTTAAGAGTAAGGAAAGATAAGAATTTACATTGATTTACCAAAAATCTTCCTCTCTTTTTCTTTTCTATCTCCTTCTTCTTTTCTCTTCTTCTCCTCTTCCTCTCTCTCTCTCTCGGTTTCTATAGACTTTTCCAAAGAAAAAAATCTGATTCCCATTCTCTTTTAAATAGCCAAAATTTCCCTTAATTTTATACACAACCCTTCACTTTAAGACTCATCCACATTTAACCCTTCTACTCTTTAAAAATTTAATATTTTACTTGGTTGTCTTACTCCTCTTTCAAAGCTTTATAATTTTCATTACACATGTTTCTATTTCTTGGCCCCAACATTGTTTACTTTTTCCAAGTTCCAAAATTTAATTACGAAATATTTAAGGCTCGAAACTAAATCGGCACACGCTTTTACACGTCGAAGTGAAAACCTCAAGATTAAAATATACCAATAATATTCCGGGCTCTACACATCCATATGGGCGAACCAATTTTTTTTATTAATTTAAAAAAAATCATGTAATTTATCTTGGTTTTTCATTTCATACTTGGATGATTTTTTTACTAAATTAGAATTTCTATTTTTCTCTATGTTCTTTTTATAATCTCCCCTATTACAACTATCTCCAAGCTCTCTCTCTCCTCACTCCACTAAGAATCTCTTTGTTCAACACATCCTCCCTTTTCCCTCTCTTTGTTGTCCATTCATCTCCCAAACCACAACAAACAAAAACCTTCTATTGAGGGAGAGCACCAAAACTTGTTGCTTTATTGTTTAGCATTACCGAAACAAGTATACTTATATACTACTAGCATCTCAACACGCGCTAATACACATGTTGATATGCTCTTCAATGGGATTAAACAAAATATAAGATTAACGGAATAAAAATAATAAAAATCTTATGATCATACGTGTGCGCGCGTTAAATAGCATTACTAGTATATTATCTGCCTTTTACGAACTTAAAAATAGAATGTTATGAAAGATAGAGAAGATGTTAGCAATGCTATTTAACATGCGTGTTGATATGCTCTTCTATCGGATTAAAGAGCTTAGCATCTCAACATGCACGTGTTGATTTTCTATTCTATGAGATTAAATATTCAATTAGATTACAAGGAATAATGAAATTAACAAAATAAAAAATAATAAAAATACTTTTAACCCTATGAGCATATGTGTGTACGTGTTAAATTGCATTGCTAGGATCTTTTCTGCGTTTTACGAACTCAAAAATAGAATATTAAGAAAGGTAGAGAAGATCCTAGCAATATAATTTAACGCGCACACACGTATGATCATAAGATTAAAAGTATTTTATTATTTTGTCAATTTTTATTTTGTGTAATTCAATTGAACATGGTAGGAGTTAAAAACAAAGTAAGGTAATGCTAACGTTGAACCAAGAGTAATTCACTTTTTGTCTCAAAAATTGCACATAACATACAGCACATAGAATCATTAAATTTCACCTAAGTCCAAAAGTAATCCAAACATCAATCTTAAAATCGTTATTGACTCTTAACATCCATCTTACCACAAACCATTAATCCGAACACCCGGATGATTTTATGCATAACATTCATGAATACAAGTCTTGGCCTCTAAAAACATAATAAATTGCGTGACATCAATCACAAAAACAAGCTCCATATGCTTACATTTCAAACCACTCTCCACTATTATAGAAAAAATCACACTACATTGGATCAATAGGTCTTTACTAAGCTTGTAACGTTAGGCTAAGGTAAAGGTTAAGAAGGAATGGGAAGGATTCAACAAGTAAAAGAACTTAATCTCTTAGTTTTGAACACAACTCTTTAAGCATTGGATAACCTTACTTTAACACCCAACTCTTTAAACCATTTTTATAAGATCATATCTCTCAATAGATCACCACTTTTCTTTTCTTTTCTTCTTTTTTTGCCATAATTCACTTTTTTTTTCTTTTGTATTTTGGCATAAGACCATTCTCCTCCTTTTTCATTTTTTTTTCTTTTCCACAACCCCCAACTTATCTCCTTTAATGTACTTGGGTTGCGGTAGTGATATTTTTTCATATTTCCACTTTCTCACAACATGTGTATAACTAAGTTCTTTTAAAAGAAAGGTAAGGATAAAAATATTTTTAGGCTCATAACGGTAAGTAAATGGTTTATCGAAAGAAACAAGGCTTAATTTTTCTTTTCAAGAAAAAGGCTCAAATAGGTGACTAGTGATAAATATAGCAATGGTAGGTTTGAAAGGCTCAAACGGTTCAAAAATTGCCTATATCATATCCTAAGTAGTGTGCATTTTAGGAATTTGCCTCAAGTGATTATCAAGTAAGTTCTAGAGCTTGTCAAAACCGCAAAAGTATTATAAAATAATCACACATAAAATTTCTCTAAATGTTTAAGACTAATCATACAATCTTACCACAAACTAGAGTCTCATACCAAATGAAGATTGATGCTTAAATTAATTTCAAACCGAAGCAAGATTTAACTTCTTCTAAATGCTATATGTTATCTCAATTAGGTTTATATCATTGACATGTGAATTAACTCTAAGGCTAATACAAAGTATGCTAAAAACAAACAAAAAGGGAAAGTGACACCCAACAATTCAATGGTATGTAATAAGAAATGTGTATCCTTCACCCCCAACTTAAGATAAGCATTGTCCTCAATGTAAAAGCAAAAGTTAAGGAAACTCCCTTTTTAACCAAAGGTGCATGGAGCTAAAAGTTATGCATGACTAATTGAACTGCTTCGTTTATTTATCCCTGAAAAGTAAATACTAAAGTAAAACTGGAAAACAGCAAAATAATAATAATAAACAAGAAAAAGAAATATGAAAAACAGTAAAAGTAAAAGGATATATTGTGGGTTGCCTCCCATGAGCGCTAAGTTTTACATCTTCAGCCAGACGCTTTTATTCCCTCCTTGAAAAACATGAGTTGGATGCACCAGCCACTGCTTTGCTACAAAATTTTGTGCTTGTATGCTTTGGTGATGGAAAAGAATACTTAAAGTCCACCACATGTGGCTCAAGTGTTTTTGGTGATGCCCATTTACTATCAGCAGTAAGGTATTTGATTCCCGCATCCATGTGACTTCTCTTAAGCAACTTCTCAAAGCATGGTTGGTAAGATGTCTTAATAAATTCTTGTGGCTTATCAAAAACATCAACAATATTAACGGTATGGGGATAATTTGAAGAATCTTTGAATTCAAGATTATTAGGAATGAATTCCAAAGAGTTAGAATTATCTTTGATGTACTCATCCTCTTCATGTGGTTGCCATGGGACTCGAAAAACATTTACCTCTAGAGTCCTATTTCTAAATGATAATATCATTAGGCCATTCCTACAATTAATGAGGGCATTGGCGGTGGCAAGTAATGGTCTTCCAAGTATCAAAGGAATCTTGGACTCCGTGTTTATAGTAGAAACAATATCTAAAACAAAAAAATCAACAGGATAGTAGAAATTATCAATTTGCAACAAAATATCTTCTACAATACCTCTTGGTTTTCTTACTGATCTATCCGCTAATTGAAGTACCACGGAGGTTGGTTTGATCTCACCTAGACCGAGCTGCAAGTACATGGAGTATGGCATGAGGTTCACATTAGCACCCAAATCTAGCAATGCTTGGCCACAAGGTTTATTTCCAATTTGGCAAGCCACCGTTGGACAACCCAGATCTTTATATTTGGGCGGTGTCTTGTTGTTAATTACAGCACTTGCTTGCTCCATTAAGAATGCCATCTTCTTCACATTGTGCTTCCTCTTGAGCGTGCATAGATCCTTGATGACTTTAACATAGTTGGGAATCTGTATTATGACATGAAGAAGAGGAAGATTAATTTTAACATGCTGAAGTTGTTCAAGAATCTCACCTTTTAATGCTGTATTTATCTCCTTAGGTTTAAAGAGTGCTTGAGGGAAAGGCACCGGTGGGCGATAAATATCACGGGCTTCTTGTTCCTTAGGGGCTTTATCCTTGTTGCTTACGGTATTAGGAATCAAGTGTGATTGTAGAGTGGGACCATCAATTGTCCTACTGCTGCAAGTAATTATGGCATTAACCTCTCTATTGTTTTGATTTTCAGGATTGGAGGTTTGTACCATATGTTGTCCCCTTGGATTAGATTGTGGCTGTGAAAGAAACAGACCTTGTTCTTGAATCGTCAAGAAACTAGTCAACTTGGTGAGTTGACTCTTTATTACCTTTTGTTCCTCTTTGATCGCTTGTTGTTCCTCTAACAACCGTTGATTTATTTTTCCTTGATCTTCCACACTCTTGGCATGTACCTGCATAAATGACTTAAACATATCTTCCAAAGGTAAAGATTGTTGAGGTGCATTAAATGAGGTTGCTTCTGGTTGCCATTGGGTACTAGAGTGGGCAGGGGGTTGTATGTCGGATTTCCAACTGAAATTAGGGTGATTCTTCCAACTGGGATTGTAGGTGTTAGAGTAGGGTGAGTGTGGTTTCCCAAAGGGTATACCTATAGCGTTACACTCATCCTTCATCTCAAAATAAACTGGACAATCCTTAGGTAAATGATCTACCCCATTACACATGAAACAAGGCTCATAGGATTCTACCCTAGCAACCGGTTTAGGGGTTCTAGTATCCTTGGTTTTTAAGGATTCAATTTCCTTAGTTAGGACCTCTAAACGGGCTTTAAGGCTGTCATCTTCTTTAAGTTGGTAAATCCCAGCAGGTTGATTTCTCCTAGTGCCTTCCATGTCATTTGGTTCAGTCCAAGTGTGGGCTTTTTCTGATAGGTCATCTAGGAAATCTATGGCTTGGTCAGGATCTTTTTGAAGAAAATTTCCATTGCACATCATTTCTATGAACTGCCTTTCCCTACTTAGGAGTCCATCATAGAAATAGCTAACTACCCGCCAACTCTCATACCCATGGTGTGGACAAGATTTCAGAAGGTCATTGAAACGTTCCCAAACTTGATATAAGGTTTCACTCTCCTTTTGTGCAAAGTTTGAGATTTGTCTCTTGAGGTTGTTGGTCTTATGGGTTGGGAAGTGTTTTTGGAAGAAAACTCGGGTCATCTCATCCCAACTACCTATTGACCTAGGCCTTAACGAGTACAACCAAGCCTTGACTTTTTCCTTAAGTGAAAAAGGGAAAAAAACGAAGTTTGACGGTGTCTATCATATCAGCCCTACTGTGAAAAGCAACTACTACTTCCTCAAATTCCCTAATATGGATATAAGGGTTTTCATTCTCAAACCCATGGAAAGTTGGTAGCAATTAGATCATGCTCGGCTTAAAATCAGGTTGTTGAACATTAGGGGGGAACATGATACACGATGGTGTGGCCGTACGGTTAGAGTGCAAGTAATCCTTAAGTGTCCTAGGGGGTTGATCTTCGTTTTCACTCATTTCTTCGGGACTAGATGGATTGCCAAATAAAGGATTTGAAAAAGAATTAAATTCTGACTCTAACACAGGCCTCAACCAAATCTTCCCACAATGTCTCTATGTCTGTGCATGTGAGGTAACAAAATAATAAAAAAAAATACTATATAAAAAAAAGAGTCAAATAAAATAAAAAATTAATGCAGCAAGCTAAAAGAAGGAACGAAGTTACTGCCTTTACAGTTGCTGAAAAGAAAAACTATTTACAACTTTTCTACCGTCATGTCAAAAGTTGACAATCTTCTTTGTACTTAAGCGCGTTTCTCTGGCAACGGTGCCAAAATTCGATTACGTCCAAAATATAATGCGGTTATTGTAGTATAGTTTTGGGGTGTCGATTCCACAGGGAAACAAGTTAAGTATAACAGAAGGTGTAAACCTCAACACAAACGATAAAAGATTAAAAGAATCTGAGTTGTTTGAGAAAAAGAGTAATTGTGTAAATAAGTTTAAAATAAAAATGACAAGGTTCCGGAAATCCTCCCTAGGTTCGTTGCTCTAATCCTAACTTGATTTAGTTGTTTTTATCTCGATTGCAAGTTTCACATCCCAAACAGGCAATCAGAAAATATTCAATTAAAGCTCATTTATAAATCATAATGTAATTGTTATGAAATCTTCTTTACTTTCAAGCACACATGACCTAACTTATAAATTATCAAGAGACGACGATATATCTAAACGATGATATCGCAGCAATGGACAAATCTATAAAAGAGATCTACCGGACTCAATTACACCCAAACAGGTACACATAAGAAAAGCCTGACTGAACTTATATGGAAAAGAAGCATGCAACCACCGGAGTTATAATAAATCTACTAATTAAATTAAAGAATAAAACATAACAATATTTAACGAAAATAATTCCAACTACAACCAAATCAAATAAAGGAAAAATAAGAATAACTACACCTAGGGATTCATCCCTTCGCCTTGCTTGGAGACTAGCCGGTCATGGGGTTCATGCGTCCTCGAGTTGCCTCCGACCTCCCGACGATCATCTCTCCCGACCTTCAAACTTTAAACTTCGGGTTCCTCCTAAAGGCCATCTGGATTGCTCCTAAAGGCCCTCTGGATTCATCCACGATTGATTTCCAAAGCTAAAGTAGAGTGGGTCTTATATAGGCAAATACCAAGAGTGCAATGTGTTTTCCATCCGATGTGGGATGTGAGATATAGAAATATGTTTTCCAACCGATGTGGGATGTGGGATTTAAGCCCAAAATCACGCTGAAATCCCGCACAGCCCGCACAACCTGACATTTGTCTACTAAAACTGCCATAACTTTCTCTAGAAAAATCCTTTTGACGAACCGTAAAATTCTCCAGAAAATAGACTTCCGGATCTTTCTAAGCATATATGGTTCATCTCCTAGTTCTTCTTGTATCAATACAGTTTAATTTTCAAATATGATTGATCTGTACGGGCAATTCTCGCAATTTAGTGAAACTCTTTTCCAATGCGGGTAACAGCTGTTGCTTTTTTAAGCCCTCTATCTTGTCCTTCCGGAAGTATTCCTTCACTCCAGTATACCTCGAGTCTTTGTGCTTCAAGCAATGACAACTTTTCCTCCTCTTTTGAGCTTAAAGTACCTGAAAATGCACCGAAGTAGATCAATGATCCAAGAATGATACTTTAGAGTTGTTAACATATAAAAGTACAATTAAAACCTAGATCAGCCCTAAAATGATAACAATTAAGTACTGTTAAGATGCATTTTATGACTCTCATCAGAACATTTTATCTTTTAGAAGAGCAGATCAACACACGCATAGTGCGTGTTGAGATGCTAGGCTTTTTAATTCGAAAGAATAGCAGATCAACACGCACGTGTGTTGAGATGCTAGGTTGTTTAAACTGATAGAAGAGCAGATCAACACATGCGTTAAATAGTATTGCTAGCATCTTCTCTACCTTTCATAACATTCTATTTTTGAGTTCGTAAAAGACAGATAATATGCTAGTAATCGTATTTAACGCATGCACATGTGTGGTTATAAGATTAAAAGTATTTTATTTACCTAGAAACTTTTAAGTTTAAGTTAAAAATATTTAAATCATCAGTTTTGGTTTACATGATTTTTTTATTAATTTAAGCATTGCAGTGGATTGGTCTTTCTATTTTATTTTTTTAACGAAATTGAGCATTACACTTTTTCATATTTATCTAACTATTTTTTTTGGAGGAGAATTTTATGGCATTTTTTTTTTTTTATGAAATTGAGCATTACAATTTTTCATATTTATCTAACTAATTTTTTTCAAGGAGTTATAAAACAAGCCATTATAAGTTAAATCGCGTGCATTTTGAAAAAGTTTTATTATACCTGTTGGAGAATCATAGTAAAGGGCTCCAATGCTAAAAATTAAGTCAAGATTTAGGTGCAATCATGCAACAAGTAGGTTAATACTCACATACACAATTCCTACCACAAATTAAAAGTAAGAGCTGTAACAAAAATATCTTATACTATTCTCCAACAGAGATACGATGACTTCTTTTTTACATCAATCATACACAATCAATGATATATGAAATCTGCATAAGAAGAAAAAAAAACACAAATTAGCCATTTCCATAGATGTAGTAATAAGGTGATTATGAAAATAAATGACTACAACAAGTAGTTTTCATTAGCCAATAGTTGGAGATGAATGTGTAGAATAAAAGGCAAAGTGACAAAGAAAATGTTTTCAGTTTGCATGAAACTTTCAAATGAATTAATTTCAGGTATAGTAGAGCTGGATATATTTCAGCATTGCAACTTCCTATACCTATCTACACCCAGGACTATACTTAAGCACTTACTTAAGCTTTTGGCATTTCATGAAATTGTTAAAATAATCTCTGCCACATATTTCAATAGTATTTTTGAAAACTCAATAATCTATTTATCATGACATTCAATCTATCAATCCAATCTCCACAGAACAATTTATGAACACACTCATGGTATCCAAGCTATAAACCCATCATGGGAAAAAAAAAAGCCATGTGAGAGTACTACATCCACCACCAGCACTAGTAGTCAATGATTAACTTTGGGCAAAGCTGAAAAAAAAAAGCACTCTTGATGGTTTTGGAACACTATCAACATTTCCTTCCAGTTACCCAAAATAGGATCAATCAAATCTATAACGAACACAGACTCGCGTACATGTATACTAATAAAATTAAAAATATTATTATTATTTTTTATGATATTAATCTTGTTTTATTCAATTGAAAAGTAGATCATCACACGTATAACGCTTGTTGAGATATTAAGTTGTTTGATCTAATAAAACGAATTTGATTAATTCATATATTTTATTATTTAATTTCATAGAAGAATAAATCAACAATATGCTAACTTGATAACTTCTTGCCTTAATAGTTATATTTAGAATTCTCTTCATAAAAAGACCTAGTGTTATATATATATATATATATAAAAGGATGCAAGAGAAGATTGAGAAACTTATGTAGAATTTTAGTAATTGTTCCTATTGTTTCTAGTTAAAGTGAATGTTTAACGTCAATGCTAGATAGTTAGACCCATGAGTTACGAAGTGCAAAAGGTTCAAGCTAAACTCAGGCAGCATATACAGTAAAGATCATTGCCATGTTCCACATAGTTTTTCTAATAAACTTTTTAGTCATTGCGTACCACATCACCTGTAACCATCGCATAAGAGTCGACTTTATTTTATCTTTATTTCTTTGGTCACTCAATTCTTTAAAGCATAAAAAATGACAAAGGTATGAGTTATTTCTTTGTATATTAAGGTAAAGCATGCCTCCCTCCACACATTGTTCTTCACATTTCATAGCTTAGTTACCACAAAAATAATATGTAATGAAATTCCTTTTTGATATAACTATTCATAAATTTATAATTGATATATCTGTAGTTACAGAAGGATTCTATATGGCCACACAAGTTTTTGAAAGGTAAAGATTCTTTTTGGTGTACATAGCTTCGTTGAGCAGACCTGTATACTGCACAGAAAAAGACAGAAACATCCCCTCAAACTATCATCAAGTAGTGAACTGAAAGTATATTTAATATCCCATTCATCACGATGCTTAGCCCACAATAGCATTACCTTATGTTCATTGGGCTTGTCTAGTTCAACAACTTCTTCATTAGAATCATATTGAGCAGATCAATACAGACACCTTTTAAAAATCGATCCATCTTTCACTATATGGCAGAGAGATTATTTTGTACTCCTTTTAAAAATAGAGTCGAATGAGAGATTGTAGAGAGAACGGGTTGTGTAGTTTTGTAGTATTATTTTGTTTGACCATCTTACCTTTTGTTTTATTATGTTTATCTATTTACCAGATTACCTTTTGTTTCATTCTTTTTCTCCTCCATTTTCCTTCTCTTCCCTACGACTCTTTCTCCGTGTCACTAGACCACCTTTGGCTTTTGGCTTCACCTCATCGGATCTAGCCGAATCGGTCTGGATCTAATATTGAATTTCCTTCAGCGATAACGCTGCCTTTTAGATCTAGAAAGCCTGTTGGAATATCCACAACACCACCAAAAATCAAGGGAGAGTATTTTACGCTTCTAAACCCATGCCATTGACTTTAGAGATAGGGTACGCATTCAGTTTTTCGGTTTTATTAGGTTTTAAAATCGAAATAACCGAAAGCCAAAATTTAATATTTGAAAAATTCGAAATTACCGAAATTACCGAAAAACCCGAATTTAATTCGATTCGGTTTCGATTGTAACCGAATTTGTAAATGCCAGACTTTGCAAAGATCTCATCATCTTCAAAAACAGCAAAGCAAATCAAACTGAGGAAACCCAGAAAACAAACACCACAACCCATCACAGCAGAGGCAGATCTAACCCCGCAAATTCCCTCTATCATCCAATCTACTCGCTACAAATCCACAATCTCTTCTCTCTTCCTCTCTAACATCTCCTCCAATGAAACCACACCCACAAGCACTCACACCACAACCAAGAAGAAAACCAACGATTTCAATCAAACCACATTCTGGGGACTTGGGTGCAAAGCAGCTGCATCACAGCCCGGGTCTGTGCCCACTGTAATACGCACAACTGCTGATTGGGTGTCGAAGAAGGTGAAGAAGAAACACCAGCATCACAGCAGGTGTCTCTCCTTGATCCAAAATCCAAAGAAAATAAAAATTGTACCTGCACAATAAAATGAAATCATATTAATTTGAACCATAAACCAAATCGTAATCTAAGAAGAACAGAAAAAGAAATCAAACTTTGAACCCATACTTCGAAACTTACTCACTGTGCCAAGGTTTGAAGATCGGAGAGATGGCGGCGAGGAGATCAGGGAGATGGGGTGAAGGAGATCTGCGAGGAGATTGGGGAGGTTTGGTTCAGTAAGATGAAGAGGAAAGGGACTGTGGAGGTTGGAGACGGCGATAAGACACCAGAAAAAGGCAGCCGACAGCTGGTGGTGAGGAAGGAGATCAGGGAGCTCTACGCCGTTTCAGTTTGGGTCTATGCGAGTCGATGACAGTAGAAGAAAGAAAAGGACCCTTTAAGATGATTATATATTTTTGTTAATTAATATAATAATTATTTATTTTCAAAATAAAAATCATTTTTTTCGATTAACCAAATTACTAAATTCAGAAGACTGAGACCGAAACCTAATAATCGAAAAAATTGGGTGCATCAAAACCAAAAAATTGAATTAATAAAAATTTCAGTTTTTTTATTCGGTTCGGTTCAGTTTTTTTGGTTATAACTAAATAGTACTCACCCTAATTTAGAGACATGATGGCAATGTTTAGAGTTGAATTAAGTACAATTTAAATAACTTAATTTTAAGTGCTTTAAAGATTTAAACTTATTTAATTGTTTGGTACTGTGCTTATTAAATGATGTTTTTCTATTGTAGGAAGACAAAAAAAAGACACTTATGCAAGATATTGACGGTGTAGATTGTACATATTGGGTGCGTAGTTATTCCAAAAAACGTAGGGGGTAAAAGCATCTTTTTATATCACACACTTTTTCAGACTTAAATAAATAAGTTGGTCAATTTAAAGATTTAAAGATTTAAATTATATTTAAATCATTACCAAACAGGGTCGATAACGTCCAAGTTTATAGTCAACGTTTCCACCCATGAATCATGGATGCTAAGAAGATTTGGGTTTGACTTTTTGTAGTTTTGATGTTTTAATTTTGATCTAATTTAATGGTGGAAAGATTCATTAAAACATAATACAAGGGAAGAAGAAGAGACGAGGAAGATAGAATGGAGAGATGAAGTAAATGTATATTCAGGTTTTCCATTTTAATTGCTGAGGGGGATCCATGTTTGACTAAAATATAAAAAGTTAATTACTGGAAAATTTGATGAAACGGGGATTTTATACGAAATTCTTAAATCAAAAGGTAAATTACAAAAACCTTCTTGAGGTTTGGGTGGAATTATTATTACGTGGTTTGCAAAATTACTTGAACCTACTTTGTTCTAGTTTGGCCTCACAGATTCTGTTTTCATCTAACCAGATTTATTGACAGCTTAAAATACCTTTATATAATTGTTGGGAAATATTAATGGAATGCTAAAATAACTAACAAAAAAATGACAACCAAAATTTACCTTCAAGAAAAAATATAAATTATACTAAAAACTGAAAGAGAATACACAGGTACGAAAATTAATTCGCTTTCATTGAGAAGCAATTTCGTCTCATTATGATGCAATTGACTCTGACGATCGTTCTTCAAAATATAATAATAGTCCAGTTTATGTGTACAACCTTCAAACTTGTAGTGAATAAAAGCTCAAACAAGATGATAACAAAAAGAGATATGAAAAATAGTGTTTGTAGAGAAGATTGATTTTCTGTACATCTCAAACCACCATAGCTGGTGGTATATATATAGGTGAAGTGTAAATTTTGGCCAAGGTAAGAATTATTATGGAGAACAAAAGTTGTAATTAACAACACTAATTATTCTCTTAAATTCTTAGAATTTGGTTTTTTTTTTTCCCTGTACATTATAACCACAAGTCGGCATGAACATATATAGAAAAGAACATTGAGAATTGATGGTCTGTAATGCTCATTATGGTTAACAATAAATGACACTTATTTCTTTAATTTCAAAAACCAAATCTTAATGGCTAATGACTGTAGAGCATGGAAATAACTAAGGAAATAATGGAAAGATAATGCCATTAAGGCTCAGATTTGAACAGACCCATGTGAGTCACTAATGGGCCTATTTGCGTATAAATGAAAGAAACCGAAATTGAAAAAATAACACATTGAAGGCTGAGAATTTATTGGACCATGCGAGTGACACTTTCTAAAAGGTGAATTTTGAAGCATTTTTCCAACAATCCTCTACATGATTCAAAATTTTAAGAGGAAAATTAACTTAGGCTACAATGAAGTTAAAGCAACGATGTCTTCTGGACATGAATCGATTCCTTATATAACAAAATACAGTTTACAAGTGATTGGTGAGTTAATGTTTTGAACCAACCAATTTTTTTTAAGTAAATATAATTTTTACACACACCTCATCTTCTTTTTTATGAATTCTCAGTTTGGCGCTTTATGGTTGTGTGCCTTGCTTGAATTTTCATGGGTGCTCTAAAAGGTTTTTTCCTATCTCTCATAGAAGGCAGCCACCACTTTCACACCCACATAAGTGAACCCATCAAGTGTGTACTACCACACACCACTAATACAGGCTACGAGTTTATTAAGAGCTTAACCTTACTATATTTGGCAGTAAACACTATCTACACCATAATGAGGGACATACAATATGAATAATGCTTTCTTTGAGCTTCTCTATGACTTGGTTTTATCCATTGAACCTACTTCATAAGATCTCCATTAACATAGATTGGGTTACAATCACAAAAAGTTCACTCTATAGGCTTCAGTCCCATCATCCTCAATATATCATGAGCCAATTTTCTCAATAGCCCTTTTATCAGAGGATCTGCTAAATTTCTCCTTGACATCACAAAATCAATGGCTATCACCCCATTACTTATAAGTTGTCTCATAATATTATGTCTTAATTGCATATAGAAGTGGACTTGAGCCGAATTGAGCTAGAATATCAAGGTATTTGAGCACGGCTCGACATAAAATGAACAAGCTCGAGCTCGAGTTCTAATCGAGCTTGAGCTTGATAAATTTTTTGATGGATTGAGCTCGATAACAAACGAACTTATTCAAGCTCGAGCTCGAAATTGAGCCTTAGCTCGAACTCGAGTTTGAGCCTGAGCATTGGATTGTCCATTCGAGCTCAAGCTGAACAATAATTTTAATAAACAAAAATATTAAATAAATATTGGTTCGAGCTCGAGCTCGATAATACCTTATCGAACTATTCGAGAGCCTTTCGAGTTGAACCTTAAGGTATTCGAGCTCAGCTCGATAAGCTATTCAAGCCTAATTTTCAAGCTCGAGCTTAATTGAGCCAAGTTTTGACTAAGCTCGAGCTCAAGTAGCTCAATAAAATCTCAGTTCGATTCCAAGCCTAATCGTATATGCCTCTGTCTACCATTCTACACCTTGTTTTTTTTTTTCGAGCAATAGTTGCTTGAGAATCACAGTGTAGGGAAATAAAAGGAATCAATTTTTACTACAAAAGAATATCAATTAAGAGGTTCCTCAACCATTCAGATTTTGTACCCTCCAATTCTAAGGCAATGAATTTTGACTCCATAGTTGATCTTGCATTGCAAGTCTGCTTGGAGGATTTCCAAGAAATAGATCATCCACCTAAGGTGAATACGTGCCCATTAGTTGAATTCATCTCATCATTATTTGATACCTAATTGGTATCACAATACCCCTCAAGTATTGTTGGGTATTCAGTAAACTGAAGTTCAAGATTAATTGTTTCCTTCAAATATCTCAACAAATGAGTTAGTGCATTCCAATGACTATGATAAGGATTATGAGTATATCTACTTAATCTAATAATAATATAAGCAATACCAAGACAAGTACAGTTCATAAGAAACATCACACTACCAATAATCTTGTCATATTCAGATTATGAGACAGAAGTTCCTTTATTCTTTTTCAAATGCACACTAGGATCATAAGGAATCCTCATACAGTCACAATCAAAATGATTAAATTTTTTAACTATCTTCTAAATGTAATGAGATTGTGTTGAAGTTAATACTTTACTATTACGAATTATTTTGATACCCAAAATCACACTAGCTTCTCCTAAGTCTTTCATATCAAATTGAGAAGACAAAATACTCTTTTATGAGTTTACCACATGGATATCAATCCAAAAAATAAGCATGTCATCAACATATAAACATATAATAACACCAAAATCTCCATTAAATCTACTGTAGACATAACTATTAAATTGATTCACAACAGAGCCATTTCAAACCAGATTTTTATTAAATTTCTCATTCCTTTGCCTTTATGCTTGTTTTAATCCTAACAAGGATTTTACAAGTTTACACATTTTTTTCTTTTTTTCCAGGAACTATAAACCCCATTAGTTATTCTATATATATCTCTTCATCTAGATCACCATTTAAAAAAAAGATAGTTTTTACATCCATCTGATGTATGCATAATTTATGAATAGATGCAATAGCTATTAAAATTCTCATAGTAACTATTTTAATAATGGGAGCGTATGTATCAAAATAATCCACTACTTCTCTTTGAATATAACCCTTAGCTATTAATTTTCCCATAAATTTTTCTATTGTGACATCAACTTTAATTTCCCTTTTAAAAACCCATTTACAACCTATTGGTTTACATCCTTTGGGCAAGTCTACAAATCTCATGTGTGATTAACCATTATAGATTCAAGTTCACTATTAATAGCATCTTTCCAAAAATTAGCATCCATAGATTTTATGGCATCTTGATAAGTTTTAGGGCAATCTTCTGTTAAGAAGGCAATTACAAAATCTGGTCCAAATTTTGTCTCAATTCTAACTCTTTTACTTAGTCTTACTTTTTTTACTTCAGAAGATACTGGTTGTGAAATTAGGCTTGAGCTTCTTTTGGGAGTTTTTGTAACGTGTTCATTTATTGGATATTTCTTGGGATATATGTGTTCAAAGAATTCAGTGTCTCTAGATTCTACAATTGTATTTGTTTCTAGCGGTAAAATCTGTTCGCAACACTATTTTCACCATATCCAATGAATGCACTATCATTTGTTTTAAGACCTATATTACTCCTTTGAAATTTTAGAATTTCCACTTTAGAAAGAACGTTAGGTGAATATCCCTTCCATAATTCATATTGGGTTTTATTAGTATTTTTGTGTGGTATTCTATTGAAAACATGACATGCAGATAAGATAACTTCTCCCTATATATTTGAAGGAAGTCTGAAACTTATCGACATGGCATTCATGATGTATTTCAAGGTTTTATTTTTCCCTTCAACAATTCCATTTCGTTCAGGTGTATAAGGAGCAATTGTTTCAAGTATAGTTCCATTTTGTTAACAATATGATTTTAGAGGAACTTAACCATATTCTCCCTCTATGTCAGATCTAAGTCTTTTAATTCTTATTCCTTTTTGGTTTTCAACTTTAGTTTTGAATTTTATGAAATTTTCTTTAGTCTCATCCTTGGAACTTAACAAGTAAACTCTAGTATATATGGACCAATCATCTACAAAAATAATATAGTATTTCTTTCTACCTCTACTAATTGTACTTTTGAAATCTCCTAGATCAGTGTGAATAAGTTCTTGAATTTTTAAATTTCTTTCAATAGATTTAAAAGGTTTCTTGGAGTGTTTTCCTTCGACACATACTTCACATTTTGTAAACTAAGTATCACTAAGATTTTAGATTAGGCATAGTTGTTTCATTCTCTTTATTAATGCAATGTTCACATGCCCTAATCTTGCATGCCCAACTATATAAGTAGAAGAAGTACTAGCTTTATTCATGTTTTCAATAGAAGCATCAACTACAAACAAATCCCATTGATAATAACCTTTACTAATAAAGTCCTCATTATGAGTAAGAACAAGCTTATCAGAATCAAACACTAATTTTAAGCCATCTTTCATAAGCAGTGATCTAGAAATTAAGTTCCTACTTATTTTAGGGACATGAAAGACATAATTAAAATATAAAGTTTTACTATATGTTAGTTTCAAGATCACCTTTCCTTTCCCAAAAACTATGGCAGACCTAACATTCCCAAGAACAACATTTTCACCATCAACTATTTCCTCATACTCACAGAACATTTCTTTCCTAATAAAAATGTGCGTAGTGGATCCAGTGTCCACTATTCACTCAGTTGGGTAATTCACCAAGTAAGCCTAAAATCAAAAGAAATTTTCCCACAAACAAAACAATGTCATTTTTTTTCTTTTTCAGGATTTTATTTGGTTTTCTAAAATTATCTTTTTTCATAGGATTCTTAGTAAAGGCCTTACGTTAGTGATATTTTTTAGAACCCTCACTTTTTTCAACATACTTTTGTTCCACCAGACTTTCTTCTGAACAAAATTCGCTCATTAGGTATGTTGTGCCCTTCAAACTATTGGATTTTTTTAATTCGGATGTGAACAACAATATCTTCTAAGGTCATATCACACTTTTTGTGCCTGAGATAGTCCTATACTTCTTCCAGGAAGGTGGCAGCTTCTTAATTAATGCAACAGCTTAAAAAGTCTCATCTATGGTCATGCATTTTGCAAGAATCACAAGAACTATGTTTTGGTACTCATGGACTTGGTCTATGATGGTTTTTTCATCAATCATTTTATACTCTAAGAACCTTCCAACCAAATATTTTTTAACTCCAACATCTTTAGTAGAGTATTTTCTTTCTATTGCTTCCCAAATATCTTTTACAGATTTACTTGAATAATAAATGTCGTACAAAACATTTTATAAATGATTTGAAATATGATCTCGACATGTACAATTATCTCACTCATAATTTTTGACATAAATAGTAAAAGCATGTTCATACATATCATTAGGCGCATCAAAATCCTTAAACAACACATAATCAACCCCAATTTCTGTAAAAAAGCATTTTTCAAACTATCTCTTATAATGGTTACCATCAAAAGCTTCCAATTTTGAAATGTCCAGAATGACTACCATCTTGTTAATTAAAAGAAAACAAAGAAATCGCTAAGATTGTTGGAAAATATTAATGGGATGCTCAAATAATTAACAAAATAATAGAACACAAAGTAGCAGCCAAAATTTACCTCTAAGAAAAAATACATAAGAGATTAAAAACCAAAGGAGAATGCTGAAGGAAAATTAAGCCATTGTCCTTGAGAAGTGATTCCATCCCACTACAGTACATTTGGTTTTGATGGTCACTCTCCAAGATACAATGATCGTCCAGTTTACATGCACTCTTAAACCAAACTTCGAACTCCCAGAGAATAAAGACTCAAGCAAGATGACAAACAAGAAGACTTTAAAAATAATGTTTGTAGAGAGAAAAAACAAGATTGATTTTTCATACATCTCAAACCACCATAGTTGATGGTATATATATAGAGGTGAAGTGAAAATTTTGAACGAAGTAAGAATTATTATGGAGAATAAAGACTGTAATTAACAACACTAATTATTCTCTTAAATTCTTTGAATTCATTTTTTTAAACACTATAATCACAAGTCAACATGAACGTATTTATAAAAGAATATTTAGAATTTATGGCCTGTAATGCACATTATGGTAGCAATAAATGACACTTATTTCTTTAATTTCAAAAACCAAATCTTAATGGTTGGTAACTACAAAGCATTAAAATAACTAAGAAAATAATGGAGAAATAATGGCATAAAGGCTAAGATTCGGACAAAGCCATGCGAGTAACCAATGAGCCTATATGTGTATAAATGATGAAATTCTTAGGTCCGTCGGGTGTAAGTTACATTGGGTTCATGTCAACCATTCATCAAAAGAAAAGATATTTTCTCTTTATTGATGGATAGCTGATATGCATCCAATGTAAGCACACCTGATGCAAGTGCACCCAATACACTCAAGAATTTCTCGTATAAATGAAAGAAATTGAAATTAAAAAGAGTGATAATTTCCTAAATGACGAATTTTAAAGAATTTTTTTCCAAAAACAATAACCAATTTTCCATCTGTTTTTTCCCTTCTCTCTCTTATCTCCCTTCTTCTCTTTTCTACTAATGCCAAAGCTTGTCATTAGCCGCCTTCTACGATAGTTCTCACCAGATCTTATTCAAATGTAAAAATGTCTAAAATTCGGTAGTTTTGACAATCATCTTCATTCTTGTACCTTTTAATTCCATAAATATTTCGAAGGATATTAAAAAGAGGAAAAAAAGAGTAAACAGAAGGAAGAAAAACCATCTTTTTACTTGTACCAAATGCACTTAATGTCATACATCACGCATGCAAAGCACCCAATAACCATGCTAAGATAAGGCAATAAAATTGAATTGAACTCCGATAAAAACAATGAATTGAGTTGAAGACATTAAACTGATCCGTTACTACTAAAAACTTCTTGGGGTGATCTCCAACGACCATCTCAACATGGTGCTCACATAATGATGGGATGGTCAAGCTCAAGCGTATAAGAGACGATGAACCCACACAACACCGTTTGGAGTAAGTTCTCTGCAAGGAAAAACAATAAGCCTCCATCGTTGAGCACAAATCCCTCAATGATTAGTGGTCGCATATTATGGCTTTTGGGACCAAAGACTATGTAAAAAGTTCACTAGTGGCCACGCGCGGTGGCCGATCTATGTGGCTTTCCAGATCTAGATCGCATTGCCAGGCCAAATATGATTTTTTTTAATTTTATATTTATTTTGTATTAATCGGTTTTTTCCTTGATTATGATTGATATTTGATGGAATCTAAAGGGATATTTGGCTTTTTTTTTGTTTTAATTGTTTTTATCAAACTTCAGTTTTTTCATTAAAATAAAACAAAATTTCAAATGAGTAATTGTATCTAAAGGGATTTGATCAAAAATCTCATGTTTGACTAACTGGATTATTTATGGAAGTAGATTACTGTAATGTAACTCACAATGGTTAAGTGGGTTAGAGTAATTTTCTATATTACAGGTAAGGTTTTATAATTACCTTCTAATCTCATATATGTTTTTGAATTTTACCCTGTAAAGGCGCAAAACCTTAGGTAGGTTTATGTAATTTACTCTAAAAAAAAAAAGACATTGTAGAAAGATATGGGTGGGCTCGAACTGAGCCGAACCCGAAGACTAAGGTGTTCGAGCTCAGTTTGACTTAAAATGAATAGGCTTAAGTTCAAATCGAGCTTGATCAATTTTTTGATGGCTCGAGCTCGGTCCGGCTCGAGATTGATAATAAACAATCATATTCGAGCCCGAGCCTAAGTCTTAGTTTGCCTATTCGAACTCGAACTCGAACTCGAGCATGAACTCTAATTTTAATAAATAAAAATATTAATATTAATACAAATATTAGCTCGAGCTCGGTTCGACTAAAGTTCGATAATACTTTATCGAACTATTCGAGTCTTTCGAACTGAACTTTAAGGTATTCGAGTTCGACTCGATAAGTTAATCGAACTTAATTTTCAAACTCGAACTCCATTGATTCGAGTTTTGACTGAGTTTTAAATCAGTTGAAACTCAAATAGCTTGATAAAAACTCAGTTCAGAATTAATGTGTAAAACACTATAGCTACAAGAGGGGTAAACTCAAATTAACAAAAAGGAAAGGGTGTGGTAGCAAAGACAATTTCTTTCAGTAACGTGTGGCTGAACCAACACCGCTCTTAAGCTCCCTAATTCTCTGTTATCTCTTTCTCAAAATTGAAAAGGAAGACGCCCCCCACACCCAAAAAGAGAAAGCAAAAAACAAAATAAAACAGAGAAGGATTAAAAGGAAGCAATGGCTGCAGCTTTATTGTGTTCATGCAATTCAAATTTAATTCATAATCAGATATATCCCGAATTATTTCTAGGTGTTAGGCAAAGAATCTTTGCTCAACCTGATGCGACAAGAAACAAAATTCATCCAAAGAAAAAATTATCCCATAGGTTTTTGGTGGTTGCAGCAACCGAAGGTTCTGCAAATTCCAGCAAGTCTGAAGAAACAATCCCCTCTTGGGCTAAACCTAATTCAGATGAGCCCCCTCCTTGGGCTAGGGATGATGAAGGAAAGGCATCCACATCACAACAGAGCTTTGAAATTCCTTTCTATGTTTATTTACTTGCCTCAGCAGTGACGGCTATTGCTGCAGTATGCTTTCTCTTCTTTCTTTCTTTCTTTCTTTCTTTCTTTCCCCTTGAGAACCCACAAAAGAAAAGTTGAATGTTTGTTTGATTGTTTTAAACTTGGTGACTGATTGCAGATAGGTTCTGTTTTTGAGTATATGAACCAGAAGCCTGTTTTTGGGATTTTGAACTCAGACAGCATCTTTTATGCTCCATTGCTCGGATTCTTTGCATTTACTGGCATCCCTACTTCTGTAAGTTTCCCATAACAGTCCGTTGTAGAAATCTATTTAAAGTAATTTTTTTTTGGAAGGTATTTCTTAAAAGAGTTTTCGAAAAATTTAATAATTTTCTACAAATGAACGTGTCCTTAGCTTCTTTGAGATCTGACAAATTTTGTTCCTGGGGACTAATTAGTAAGGGCAAAAAACAGAAGGAAAAGGCAAGCTCATAAATGGAACCTGTTTCATATTGATTACAAAGCATAAATTTCGATCCCCTAAGCTGACTTTGTACACAGGCATTTCTATGGTTCAAATCCGTTCAAGTTGCTAACAAGGAAGCTGAGGAACAAGATAAGAGGGATGGGTATCTGTAAGCTGCTGTCTAGGATTATTCTCTATGGAATATGAGTTTTCTTTTTATGAGGAATTGGTTCTTTCATACATACAGCCTTGCTTCTTTAAGATATAGTTACCTACATTGTAATGACATTCCTTTCGCTTATAATTATGAATGGACATATCAAAGCTCAGTTGACCCTAATACTTTAAACTTTTCATTTATGTTGTTAAGGAGGTTTCTGGGTTAGTTTGCCTGTTGGTGTTGTTATGTTTCTCTTTTATTTTAAAAGATGAGATAATAGAATCAATTTAAGGTGCAATTTCTATCACCTCGAGCAACTGCTTTTTTTTTTTGTAACAACCATGAGATATTCCTTTTGGTGCCATAGAAGCATGTGTTGCAGAAGTGGATGGAAAAATGTTCTATCACTTCAATCATTATAGATTCAAGCTAGAGCAGTGCCTTTTATTACCATCCACTGAAGGGAGTGGTGTTCAAATCTTTTTGAGAGGCTAGTTTTGTGTAGTTTCTAATGTGATGTTTATCATAGAAATTTGATTGTACCTATTACATTTTCTGTTGAAAGCAGGCTTCTCAATTTGATATTGCAGTCATGTATATGTGGTTAGAAGCAATTGATCCTAAAGTTCCCCGTTTAGGTTACAGTCCAAACATGTGAGCAATCGATTGCATCTTATGAAGACGCTAGGTGGGAGAGGGAGCCCTCAATGTTTCGACCGTGCTTGTGTGTGCTTCTGCCAGGTGATTGGGAAGTCACCATGTTGATCGCTATGACTAGCCTTTTGGTGAAATGTCACCATACCCAAATTTAAGGTCAGCTTTTGTAAGTTTGTACCCATATTTGAATCGAAGAATCATAAGCTATATGATTTCGATTAGAGAAGCCTTTTTCCAGTGGATTTAGCTTGTATGCAAGATGTTTATGAAATAGCGCCCCTTATGTTCTTACTTGGCATAGAAGTCTGGTCTAGCAGATTAGAATTCTTGGGAGGTTTTCTATGCTTGAATTTCATGGTGTAGAAACATAATTAAGAACCAAGATACGTATGACAGTTGATCATTGGAATAAATTAGGAGATAAAACATACATGAACAACAAGAGAATGTCTTAACCTTGTGAAACATTTTATATCCGAAAATTAATAAAGAAGATGGATTGCAGATTGAGCCTCGGATGTAGGAAGTCCTGGGGAAGAATCTTACGTTAGATAGAAACGAAGCTCAACCATATCAGGACGAAAAAGGAATCAAACAACCAAAAGTTAAATTGGACGGGCAAATTCAACAGAATCTATGCAAATTCTTCTTACAAAAATGCTTTAGTATCAATGATGAGGGGCAGAAGAGACTTACAATGTCTTTGGCCTTAACGCCCATGTAATTCTCTATTTGTAATCATTCGCGGCACCACCTAAGCTTCTCCATATCCTAAGTAGGAAACCGAAACCTCAGTTTTCTATCGCCACCATAGTCCTTTATTTATATGTTCACGTGCTTTGAGTGTGTCTTGACGTAAGAAGCCACACTCCTCACCTACACTTCTACGTCCTCTTCTTATCTCCATGGCCTCCTCTCCAACACCCCAGGCGTGTGCTGAACAGAAACTTCCTGACAACAACTATCAAATTACCAAACGGCTGCAAAGAGCGCAGTGGCTTCGAGCAGCCATTTTAGGAGCAAATGATGGGTTGCTTTCCACTTCATCTCTAATGCTTGGTGTTGGTGCAGCAAAGGATGATAGAATCTCCATGGTCCTGTCTGGTTTAGCCGGAGCTCTTGCAGGTGCCTGTAGTATGGCTGTTGGGGAGTTTGTTTCGGTTTCAACTCAAAGGGATATCGAAAACGAAGCCATTACCCTCTGCAGTTCAAAAGCTGAGATGTGCGGTCAGCATGATCAGATCAAGATCAGTATTACTGCCAGTCCAATTACTAGTTTTGAGGATGCTAAGCAAGGTGAGAATATAGAAAAGATGTCGCCGGTTAAAATTGGTGAGCCGAAGCTGCTTCCAATTACATCTCCTGGACGGTCACCTATGATGAAAGTGATTACAGAAGATGCAAAGACCAATAATACACTACCAGTACTGAGGGAGTATCACAGAGAGGAAACACTACCAAACCCTTATAAGGCTGCAGCCGCCTCGGCTTTGGCATTTTTGTGTGGATCCTTTGTTCCTTTGGTATCAGCTGCATTTGTTGCTGAAAATAATATGAGGATAGCGGTGATTGTAGTGGTTACATCATTAGCTCTTGCTTTGTTTGGAGGTGTTGGAGCTCGTCTTGGTGGCTCATCCGTTAGACTATCCGCAGTGAGAGTTCTTCTTGGAGGCTGGATTGCCATGGCAATTACTTATGGCTTGCTTAAGCCTTTCGATAGAGATCATGAGGATCATATCAGTAAAGATTAATGTTATCTTGTGTTTGATAGTATGAAATTGAGGTCTTAAAAATTGAATTTTATATAAAGATAAACTTCCTCCTATAATAATACTGTTGAAAAAAGCCAACAATCTTACTCAATTTTATTTTCATAGTCTTAATTTCATATCACCAAACATAACATTTTCTCTATTATGTTTTTGAGTGATTGTAAAAAGGTTGAGCTTCAATTGAAGAGAATGAAAGTTTTTTTTTTGACAAATCCTAATATTGAATAAATAATTCTAATTCCATTCTAGAAGGCAGCCCTTGAAGTGAGAAGTCAAACAGCACATATTGTTCATGCATATTTCCAACCAAAATAAAACTAAAAAAAAATCATAAGAAAAACTATGGCTCGTGGGATATAAGAAATGGTAGGATAAGAATGAGACATTTTCTTTTGATGAGAAAAAGCGTACTATGAATACTGACAAAAGGGTATGGCAGGGCAGTTATCATTTAATGCCATCTTCCATTAAAATCCTTGAAAATGGAGCCACGTTCTGATCACTTCATATATATATATAAAAGCTCATAATCTGATCACAAAGTAGAGGAAGGTGAAGGGTCTAAACTTCCTTTTGCGAAGGATCTGATCTGTGCTTGTTTCAAAGTCATGGACCAAAAAGTAAAGGAAGAATTCAGTTCTCCATCCTTGCCTATTCTCTCAAGACTGGATCGTCTTGATCGTTTGGTAATGAACCTTTTTTTCCCACTGTTTACTCTTTTGATCATGGTGTCATTGATTCATCTGCACACTGAGTTCCTCTTTCTTATTTTACTTTTACTTTTATAATGGAGAGAAAATGTTTTGTTGTAAGAGAAATCATTTGGTAGACCGGGTCTATGATCGTAGACTTGGCCAATGAAAAAGCTTTGTATTCGTACTTAACCAAATTTGATAAATCATAATTAAATTTAAAGTTGGTTTTTCATTGATTTAATTTATTGTGTAGACTAAATTCATTTAAAATTTTCACTTATCATATATATTATTAATAAAATCAAAACATCAAAACATCTGTTTGGTATCAATCTTTTTTGAAATGTCAAAAATACACTTTCATAAGGTGACATGGCAAATAAATAAACATAATAAAACACAGGTAGGATGATTAAACAAAAATAATAGAAAACGACACAACCCACGTTCTCTCTACGGTCTCCTCCTTTTCTATATCTGGCTCTCTTTCTCCGGCCCATGTCTCCTGTCCAAACCAGCTTCTTCTCACCCACGTTCAATTTCAGTTATTCACAATAGTCCCAAATTCGGTTGGTCTCTCCAAACTTCTAAGATTCAAAATCATACTTACCCACTAATTAAACCTAATCAATTTTATAATTTCACCTCTTACCCATGCCTAAACGGTTGCTTCATCTCTCTTCCTCAAAATTGCTTAGGATTGTAATTATTTGTTCCTCCATCTCTCCCTCAAAATTTCCCTATCTTATCTATTAATCTCTCTAGCGTGGTAGCAGATTTCATCTCATCACTAAGGTAATTCTACGTTTTTACTTTTGATTATTGCTTTTTCAACCTAAAAAATACAATGCGTTTTGTTGTTCGAGTTTAATTACTCCAATTTGTATTTCAGATCACGTTCTTTTGATGCACATTTTGTATTTGTTTTTTTCCTGTGATTGTGGAACAATCCTTGCAGAGGATTCGGTCTGCTTGCTCTTCTGCAGCAAAAGAAAAGAGTAATTGTCACACTCTCTAAATTTTTCTCTTCAATCCCTCATACTCTCTCTGCTTTTACATGATGGAACCACAGAAAAATGTATATATTTAATTTTTCTTGAAATTTTCCCACTTCATATCTCTCTCGGAAATTTTTTCTGTCACTACTACTCTTCAGTGTTTTGGGTATTTTTATCTTTGTGGCATATTATTTCCCGGGTGTATGTAGTTTATATGGGAAGCAAACTTGAGATTTTTGATTATACAACAAAACTATCAATTGGTTGTTGGTGTTCTAAGTAAGCTACTTTTTTACTCTTCTATGATTTTCTATTACTATTTTATTTTTCCCCGATTTTTTTTTAATCTAAATATTGTTCATAAGAACAGGGAAACCAATTGGTTATGAGGGAAGCAAAACTTGTGAGATTTGATTATGAGGCAAAACTATCAATTGGTTGTTGGTGTTCTAAGTGTAAGGTACCTTTTTCTCTTCTATGATGTTTCTATTACTCTTTTACTTTTTTCCTGAAAAATTTCATCAAATGTTGTTCATAAGAACAGGTAAACTGTTGATGATTTTCAATAGTAACTTGGTTTTAAGTTTGAGATATTTAAGAAAATCAATGGAAAAGAGAAAAGGAGTAGGAAAAAACCATTTTTGTTTTATGAGAGTTGATACAGTCAATTGAATGCTTAATACAGTTGGAACTTTTTTAGTCGACTAAATGAAAGACCCAGCCGATTGGATGTTCGAAAATTTTGAATTTTATGAACGTTAAATGACAATTAAACGTAAAGAACACTTAGTTATTCAATTTAAATTAGTTTTCTACTGAATCAATGTGTCTCTAATGGAAAGACACTAATTAAACACTATAAATAGAGTGTTTAACTAACATATTTTATATATTGATCATAATCTTTCTTCCTCATCTTCTCCTCTCTAAAAATACTGAACTTCTTATGTTTAGAAGTTCTGCAAACTTCCAAAACATAAGTGTACATCATCCATAAACTCTTAGAAGCTGCTGTGGGTTATTTTCACGAGTGCAAAGTGCATAATAACATCAGAGCTTCGTTATATCTTAGAGGAAATTAGTCGGTAACTTCTTGCACCGTGAGGGGCGAATTAAACTTTAAGAAAAGCGAATTGGTCACGCTTTGAAGCCATTCTTTTTTTATCTCTCTCTCTCATTTTGATAAATATCCCTAAAAAAATTCACAACAATTTTAAGGTTTAATTTTTGGTTTATCAAAATGACATCATCCTTGAGTTTGTTGAGAGATATGGCGCTGGACTTCAACAAGTTGGAATGTTTTGATGGAGGAAAATTTTATCACCGGCAAAAGAAGATGTTCTTCCTCCTGACATGACTTTGAATGTATTATGTAATCACTTCTCCAAGGACCGAACTTGCAGAAAATGAACCAATTTCTCAGACAAGAGATAGACAGAAATGGAATCAGGATGATGACATTTGCAAATGTCATATCCTGAATGCCATGTGCAATAACCTTTTTGATGCCTACCACAATGTCAAGACGGCAAAGGAGTTGTGGGACACACTGTAGGCAAGGTACATGAAGGAAGACGCAGCAAGTAAGCGTTACATTATTACAAAGTTCAATAATTATAAAATTCTTGATGCTCGTAGTATTATGGATTAATATAGTGAGATTAAAACTATATTTGATCAGCTTTTTCAACATAATTTAAAAATATATAAGACCATAACAGGCACAACCATTATAGGCAAGTTGCTTCATTTGTGGAAAATTTTTAGGAATTGTCTGAAGCACCAAAAGGAAAACCTAATTCTTGAAGAGTTAGGCAACTATCTCCGTATTGAAGAGGACTTGCGAAAAAAAAGGGAAGGAAGAAGCCTTTTCCAAGATAAATACGGTAGAGGAAAGAAAGATTTCAAAGAAGAACTCTCAAGTATCTCACAAGAGAAAGAACCAACCTGCAGAGTTTTCTAAAAATAATAAGACTAAGGGATCCTGCTTCAATTATGAGAAACCAGGGCATTTCAAGAGAGATTGTCGTTTGCTGAAGAAAAATGGAAAAAGCACCACAAGAATTCGTGGCTATGATTTCATAAGCGAATGTCCTTGAGGACAATGAGGCTTGGTGGATCAATTCTGGTGCAATGAGACATTTATGCAAGGAAAAACAGTTCTTCAAAGACTATGAAACATTGGCTTATGGAACTTTCCTGAACATGAGAAAAATAGCCACTGTACCAGTGATAGGAAAGGGAAAAGTGCAACTAGAGTTCACTTCTGGAAAAACCCTTACTCTCACTGATGTGTACCATTTTTCTGAAATTACGAAGAACTTAGTTTCTGGTAGCATCTTGAACAAAAATGGATTTAAGCTTGTATTTGAGGCTGATAAATTTGTACTCTTTAAGGGAGTTGTATTTGTTGGTAAGGGATATATGTATGAGGGGATGTTCAGGCTTAATATTAATAATAAGAGTATAATTTTTGATTATATTGTTGATTGTTCTGCTATACTTTGGTATAATCATTTAGGACATATGAATGCTAGACGTATGACTGATATGGTCAAGTTAGATTTACTTCCAAAGTTTGATATAAATATGAAAAATTGCATAACTTGTATGCTTACTAAAATCACTAGAAAACTGTTTCTAAGTGTTCAAAGAAGTTCAATAATTCTAGAATTAATACATAATGATTTATGTGATATGCATGTTACACCTTCTTTAGGAGGAATTTTTTTTTGTAACTTTAATAGATCATTGTATAAGATATTGTTATGTTTATTTATTACATACTAAAGATGAGCCTATGCGTAATTTTTTTATTTTTTTTCAAGAATGTAGAACTTCAGTGTGACAATAGGTTAAAATATCTTAGAATCGATAGGGGAGGTGAGTACTATGATCCTTTATATTTTGAGACTCATAGAATAATTCATGAAGTCACTGCCCTTATACACCATAGCAAAATGTTGTAGCAGAGAGGAAAAATAGAATTATAAAAGGGATAGTTAATGTCATGCTTTCCAACTCTGGTCTAGGACATGGTTTTTGGTAGAAGTTTTTTTAACTACTTGTCACATTTTAAATAGGATCCTTACAAAAGGAAACAAAGTAACACCTTATGAGTTATGGAAGAATAGAAATCCTACTCTAGACTACCTTAAGATGTGGGGTTGTAGAGCTATAGTTAGAGTTCTTGAACCAAAAAGGAAGAACTTGGGTGAAAGAGGAATAAAATGTATATTCCTCGGATACACACTTCATAGTAAAGCCCATAGATTCATGGTGGTGGAGCCAAATAATTATTACTCAATAAATTTTATCATTGAATCTAGGGTTGTTATTTGCAATGAAAATAGGTTCAAGTCACTTCCTAAGATTGTTTCGGGCAATATTGAACAAGATCAAAGTTCAAGAAAGGAAATAGATGAAAATGAAGTGGAACCTAAAAGGAGCAAAAGAGTTAAAACTCCTAAGACTTATGGACTCAATTTTTACATGTATTTGGTAAAAGAAACTAGAAACACAATAAGTAGCTCAATTCCAATTGTCTTGAATATTGACTCCGATCCACAAACTTATGCAGTTTGGAAGGAGGCTATAAATGACGAAATGGACTCCATAATGGGGAACAAAACCTGGAAATTGGTGGACCTTCCACCTGGTTTCAAACCCATTAGATGTAAATGGATTTTCAAAAGATATTAAGAGTGGATGGAACAGTTGATAAATTCAAGGCAAGGTTAGTGGCTAAAGGATTTACACAAAAGGAAGGTTAATTGCAAAGATAGCCACAATTAGAATGCTTATTGCTTTAGCTTCCATATACAAGCTTGAAATTCATCAAATGGATGTTAAAACAACATTCTTGAATGGTGAATTAGAAAAATAAGTGTATATGAATCACCCTGGAGGTTTTGTAGTTAAGAGATAAGAGCATAAAGTATGCAAGTTAGTTAAGTCTCTATATGGACTTAAACAAGCTCCAAAACAATGGAATGAGAAATTTGATCAAGTAATTCTATCAAATGGTTTCAAAATTAATGAATCTAATAAGTGTGTGCATAATAGGTTCATTAATGATAAATGTGTTATCATATGTCTGTATGTAAATGACATGTTAATATTTGGTACTAACATTGAACAAGTACAAAATACAAAGAAATTTCTATCGGATAATATTGACATGAAAAACATGGGTGTAGCTGATGTAATATCAGGTATCAAAATCATAAGAGATAAGGATAGATTAATATTAACATAATTTCATTACATTAAGAAAATTATAAAGAAATTTCGTTACTTGGAAAGCACACCTATAAGTACACCATTTGATAGTAGTATCAAATTATCTAAGAATGATAGTATCAAATTATTTAGAATGATACACTGATGCTAGTTGGGTAACAAACCTAGAGAAAGATCACTCATCCACAAGTGGTTGGATATTTACTCTTGGTGGGGTGTTATATCTTTGGCTTCCAAGTTGTTAGAAATTCCTGTGTGGCCTTAATCCATGGCTCCAATTTCAATTCAATATGACAGTGAGACAACACTAACAAGGGCTTATAGCAATGTCTACAATTGAAAGTCTAGACATATCGGATTGAGACATAGCTATGTATGATAATTAATTACTGATGGAGTAATTTTGATTGAATTCGTAAGGTCCACATGAAACTTGGTAGATCCGTTAACCAAGGGACTTGCAAGAGAGCATGTGGTTAAAACATCACAAGGGATGGGTCTCAGGCCCATACAATAAGATCACCAATGATGGAACCTCAACTCAACGCTTACTAACTATAAGTCTTGAGTTCAATGAGACAAAGTACATCATTAGTAGTAGTTGCAAGTATCAAATTTGAATTTACATCTCAAGAGTGATGATGCTTGGAACCGTAATGTTAAAGTGAAGGTGAACTATAAGTTCTTAAAAAGCTTATAAAAGTTTTCTTTGGTATGTTTAATTACGGAACATACTTGATAAGCTTACCTAATGAGTGTGAAGTGTGGCCGCTTCTGTTGAGTTCAAAGGCTTGACTCTAGAGCACTCATGATATACGATGCATGACACAAGGCCTCCAAAAGTGTCGGAAAAATAATTTTTTGGCAAATTCTATGAGGAGAAGTCTCGTGTGAGATATGTCCGGTTAAATAAATAGGATTTATGGTTCAAAGTATCATACTGCCACATATTCTGTTTAACTTTGATATTTTTCATTAAGTGAATATTCAAGTCCAAAACACATCTTCATTTATGCATGAACTTCAATGGATGATAAATGTCAGACTTTAAATATTTTATTAAGTCAAATTATTTTGAAAATGGTGGGGGATTGTTGATGATTTTCAATAATAACTTGGTTTTAAGTAAGGGATATTTTAGAAAATCAATGGAAAAGAGAAAACGAAAAAGAAAAACGATTTTTAGCTTATGAGAGTTGATACAGTCGACTGAATGCTTAATACAATCGACTAAATGGCATATACAGTCGATTGTATGAACCATTCAGTCGATTGGATGGAAGGCTAAAATTTATTGGAACTCTCTGGAACTTTTTGAATCGACTGAATGAAAGACCCAATCGATTGAATGTCCGAAAATTTTGAATTTTTTGAACCTTAAATGACAGTTGAACGTGAATTGAAGTACCCTTTGAGTAGGAACACTTAGTTATTCAGTTTAAATCAGTTTTCCACTGAACCAAGGTGTCTCTAATGGAAAGACACTAATTAAATATTATAAATAGAGTGTTTAATTGTCATATTTTATAGATTGATCATAATCTTTCGTCCGCCTCTTCTTCTACATTCTAAAAATACTGATCTTCTTATGTTTAGAAGTTATGCAAACTTCCAAAGCATAACTGTACATCATCCATAAAATCTTATAAGCTGCTGTGGGTTATTCTTTACGAGTGCATAGTGCAGAATAACATCAGAGATTCGTTCTATCTTAGAAGAAATTCGCCGGTAACTTCATGCATCATGAGGGGCAAATTATACCTTAAGGAAAGCGACCTGGTCATGCCTTGAAACGATTCTTTCTCTATCTCTTATTTTGATAAACAACCCTAAAAAAATTTCACAACAGAAACAAAGGTTCTTAGAGTGAAGCTATTTTGCACTGCAACAAAGGTTATATCATCGTTTTATTTGAATTTAAAGTCGTGGTGGTGGAGAGAGATCAATTTACTCAGATTTTAACTGGGGATTATGGTTTCAATAAAAAAAAATTGTGATTGCTTAGAGATGCTTCGGTTGAATCAAGGGATCACTAATTTTTTTCCCTGTTCTTAGTCAAATCAGATTTTGACAAGGGAAGTTCTTTGGCTATTAAGCATCTCCAAGGAAAACCTCTTCGTGTGATTATCCTTAAACCATCTTGGAGTGCTTGCATTTACCATATTTGGAGAGAGTGAAACTTTAGGCTACATCAAAACTCCTTTCATAATGTTGATTTTATTCTCGAACAAATTACTTTGAATGTTAGGGATAAGATCCTTAGCAATAGTAGTATGTTATAGTACTTTCTAATTGGTTTTGGGGTCTTAGCAATAGTAGTATAAATATTAACTCAAGCTATGTCATCAACGATACAGTTCCCCAATTGTTGACATTCATTACGCTCATGAACTACACATAAGAATATTCTGTGGAATAATGTCACAGTTGGCTTAGTTTTATTTACTTTTGGATAGTTTTACCTAATATTCTTTATGAATTGCCTCATATTAATTCCATGAATATATGACAATTCAATTCTATAAATGTGTGTCGTTAAGGTTTTAGTATGCTTTCTTTTTCAATCTTTGCTGCAACCTAAGGTTTTGATCTAAAAGATAAAAAATAGACTAAAAAATTTGAGCCAGGTCACCTCTCTTTTCTTTCCTTCTTTATTCTACTCAATTATGCAGAACATGTTTTACTGATTTTTGTTCTCTTCTATTAATTAATCTTTAGGGGATTCTGATAATGTAAACATAGTGTCAAATATTTTTCAAGTCTGGTGGTACATCTAAATCAAATACCATAAATGTTTGATTTCTTTTGATTTCATTATTAACTCAAGCTTTCTTCAAATAATATTTCTGCAATATCATTTAAATTTTTCCTTCTTTTCCCTTTTCAAATTATTTTCATTTCTGGCCAATATATTTAAAGATGATTGGATTAATTTTCCCCCTTTTTGTTTAGGCCTCTTTTCGTCTTCAACTCTCAATCATTTCTCTGTCTCTGCCTTCCATCCTTCGGTCTTCAGCACCTCTACAAATTGAAATAATGCAAGTCTTCTGCTTCAAGTTCTGATCTTGCTTTCCTTTTTTTTTTTAAAAAAAAAAATCTATCTTCTATCCTCATACTCTGTTTGGTTCTGATTATAATGCAATAAGTAGGGAATAAAAGGGCTCAAAGTAATGTTTTGGGTATTTTTAGTTTTCTCTATATTATTCATTCTAACGTAAATTGACTCAATTTGCATTCAGGGGGCGTGAAATTGGTTATGTCAATCTATTGCAATCCAATGTAAGGTATTCTTAGTGATTGTTGCCTATTTCTATTGTAATCTTGTTGCGGTGGGATGTTTAGGGGTTGAGACTAGAGATGCCTTTGACAGTATGGGGTTATAGTTATGATTCCATCTATGTTTATTCTATGAAGTACTATATCTCTGGTCAATTTAGGTTTCTGATGAATTTTGACTGTCAGAATTATGAATAACAGTAAACTCATGTGTTTTGATGTTTTATCTCAGTTGAACATTCTTAAAAGGAAATATAACTTTTTTAATAGAGGCAAAGTTACTGGTAATTTATCAAGTCAAAGCACAACTATGAGATCTGTCTTTGTTTGTTTCTTTTTGCCTTAAAGGTAAACTTGAAACGTAGTCTTCCTCACTTTTCTCATATTACATAAAGGATAAATAGCGTATTTGTTAGTAACAAATATTATGTTACGAGTGTTTGGAAAAGATTCTTTCATAGGTATTAGTCACATGTGACAAGTTCATACTTTTGTTTTGCAAGATATATTTTTTAGTCACATATAATGGTTAAAGGTGATATCGGTATATCTTGATTTTTATTGTTTAAATTATATTTTGAAACAGGTTTCTTAGCCAAGCAAAAAGGTCATTTAAGTACGGGATTGAGGATAGCTTTGGCTCTTTCAACTTTGGAGTTAAGACTTTGAAGATTTGAAGGCTGATGTACTCCAGGTCCTAGAGACCATTTAAGCGCACAACAATTATCTCATAATATTTTTTTTGTTATTGATTCTTTCCTTTGCATTTTTTGTCCTCCCACGTTCTCTTGTTTGTGCTTCAATTAGTATTTCATCTCCATGTTTTGCTACATCTAAGAGACCATTGTTTGAATCAAGTAATGTTCCCATGAGTAACTTAGAACTTCATCAATGACATTTTTGTTTAATATTAAGCCTGTCCATTTGATTTTCTAAACTAATGAATCACCAGAGAGGTGGCCAAGGCTAAGATGGCTTCCTAATGGTCTAAGGTAACAGTTGATTCCTACCAAAGAAAAAAAAATGTTACATTCGGAACAGCAGCAACAATTTAATGTGTGCTGAGCTTTAAATTAATCAATTAGTGATCTGCTTTTCTATCGGATGTCACGAATGTGGTACGTCAATAACTTTATTTATTTTTTAGATTTTAATTGATTGACTTTATTTATTTTTTAGATTTTAATTGATTGATACATGGTTGTTAAAACTTAAAAATATCAATTGATAAATTTTTTTTTAAATATAATTTCTTATATATAAATATATATTCGTTTTGATATTTTTTACAGAACTATGTTCATATGAAAATCACATGACGCATTAATACCAAAAAAATATTTTAAAATTGACTAACTTTACATATATAGGTCTTGCATATATCTAAACTCTTCTTTTATTTTCTCTGACTTGATGAGTTTTGAATCATTTGTTTTTGTATGCCCACTAAGAGAATTTGAGGGAAAAAGTTGAAAAGGGAACTGAATTTTATGAGATATTGTTTCATATTCCGATTTTGTTTTTCTGGCTTTTGTTGTCTTAATTGATGAGTTGCCTTATGAATCATTGCTGAGAAAATTTTGAGAAACAGTTTAGTTCATCAATTTTATTATGTTTGTTTTGTGTTTCTAAATAGACCTGTCAATGGACCATTATACTTACTGAATTATTCTTGAACTTTAAGGCATGATGGTCTTGTTGTTTTTTCTTTTATAGCTACTTTTATCATTTCAGAATCAGCTCTAGGTGCATAAACTAATTCTCTCATCTTTCAATCTTTTACCATAGCAGAAAATTTGAATAGGATAACATGGAAGGAAAATTTTCAATGCAGAGTCATTCTTCAATACAACAGTAATGGTTAAGCACATATTCTATGTTATCTCGCCATCTGCTACCATACTTGGCTGCAACTATTTGTTTCCCGCAAGCAGTTTGATAATGATTGTAAAAGAATACAAAATACAAAATGTTTGAATGAATTCTATTTTCTGATATTCCAGGCTTGCGGTTTACAACAGTATATATAAAAACAATTGTGACCGATTTCCTAAATATTTGCAAAATGTGAACATAGTTTAAATGTCTATACAGCTATACAATTATCTCTAAATTTCAGCAAGAATCTCGTGGAATAATTGCTGCATTATCTTCGGTTACATGTAGGTATAGCAGACATGATTTCCTAGTCTTCGGCAGGATCTTTATTGGAATGATTCTCCTGATTTGCAGCAGTGATTTCAGATGAAATCACTTGATCTTCTACACACCCCCTCAATCTGAAGGGGAGATCATGGACATTCAGATTGTTCTTGGCATCTGTGAATTTCTTTGGTGATAGAGGCTTTGTGAGTGCATCTGCAAGTTGGTCACAGCTTGAAATGAATTGGACTTTCAATTGTTTTTGATTAACTTGATCTCGAACAAAGTGGAAGTCAATCTCTATGTGTTTTGTTCTGGCATGGAATACCGGATTTGATGTAAGATATGTAGCACCAATATTGTCGCACCAAAGAGTAGGTGGTTGCCGAAGTGGAATTCCCAGCTCATGTAAAATTGATTTTATCCACATTAGCTCAGCTGCCGTGTTTGATAAAGCTTTGTATTCAGCCTCAGTGCTGCTACGTGCCACTGTTGGTTGTTGCTTACAGCTCCATGAGATCAAGTTTGGTCCTCGAAAAATGCAATGAGCTCCTACTGATCTTTTGTCATCGTGGTCTGCTGCCCAGTCCGAATCGGAGAAAGCATGAAGATCAAGATTTGCAGCTTTTGCAATTAACAAGCCTGTTGAAACAGTATATTTGAGATAACGAAGTATTCGCTTGACGGCTTGCCAGTGTGTGTCAAGAGGATTATGCATAAACTTGCTAACTTTGTGAACTGCAAAGGCTAAGTCAGGCCTTGTAAAAGCAAGATATTGCATACTGCCAACCATGCTTCTGTAAAGATTTGCATCGGCACATGGTTTGCCATATGAGGCAGTGAGAGTGCAAGTTGAAGCCATCGGACTAGAGCATGGTTTTGCTTGATCCATGTTGCTCTTTTTGAGCAAATCAACTATGTATTTCCTTTGTGTGAGATAAATACCTTCTTGGCATCTGAGGGCTTCGACACCAGGAAAGTAATTAAGCAGCCCCAATTCTTTGACAGCAAAGTCTGTCTTCAAGCTTTGAATGACTCGATTGATGACAGCTGAACTCGATCCGGTTATTAATATATCATCGACATAAATTAAAACATAAACAGTGGCAGTTTTTGTTTTAAAAATGAACAATGATGTATCAGCTTTGCTGTCATGAAAATGTAGTGATTTGAGCTTGTCTGAGAGTTTAGAAAACCAGCTCTTGGAGCTTGCTGCAATCCATACAATGATTTATGCAACTTACAGACATGATTTGGAAATTGAGGATGAATAAAACCTTGTGGTTGTGTCATGAAGACTTCCTCATGTAGATCACCATGCAAAAATGCATTTTGCACATCAATTTGTTGTATAGGCCAATCTTGAGTGACCGCAATTGAAAGAACCAATCTAATTGTAGCATGCTTGATAACCGGACTAAAGGTTTCTGAAAAATCAATACCTTCTTGTTGGTGAAAACCTTTGGCGACTAGTCGAGCTTTGTGGCGCTCTATAGTTCCATCAGCTTTCCTTTTGACTCGGTAAACCCACCGACAGCCAACAATATTTGCATTTGGTGATTTTGGAACCAAGGACCAAGTTCCATTTTGAAGCAATGCATTGAATTCTTTTTTCATGGCTTCTCTCCAACAATTTGATTTGGATGCTTCTGTAAAGCAGGTTGGTTCTTTGGCAGTAGAGCTTTCGGCCAGTAATGCTCGAGGTAGAGGATGTCGAATATAGTCATCAGAGTCCTTGCGAGGTTTGTGAATATTGTTCTTAGATCTTGTTGTCATCGGATGGTGATTGGAGATAACAGGCACATCGGATAGTGAAGATGTTCTGTTTTGTGGCAGATCCGAGAGCAAGTCTGTATGTTGCAGTGCAACAGTGGCATCCTGATTGGTGATTGCTTCAGCTGGACCTGTAGGAAGAGACAAACAAGGTGTAGAGACAGTTCTAATAGGATAATGGTTAGATTGCAAATCACTAGAACTAAGAGAAGGGGAGATATTGATGTTATGAGGCATTGGAACAGAATGGTTTTGAGAGGGTGGAGAAACATTTTCTTTGGTATAAGGGAAGAGATTCTCATAAAAAATTACATGCCTTGAGACATAGATTTTACCAGTAGATAAATCAAGGCATTTGTAACCTTGATGACCAAGACTATAGCCAATGAAGAGACATGTTTTGGAGCGAAAGTTCAGCTTGTTTGAATTATAAGAGCGTAGATTAGGCCAACATGCGCAACCAAAAACATGCATAAAGGAAAAATCTGGCATGCGATTATAAAGAATTTCAAATGGAGATTTTTGCTTTAAAACATGTGTTGGTAGCCGGTTTATGATGAAGGTTGCAGTTTGGAAGGCTTCTTCCCAGTAAAGCATGGGCATATTTGAGTGGGCTAACATGCTTAGGCCAACCTCGACAATATGACGGTGTTTGCGCTCTATAGAACCATTTTGCTGATGAGTGTAAGGGCATGCTAGTCTATGATTTATTCCGGTTTGTTGGAAATAATTGTGCAAACGTCGAAACTCACCTCCCCAATCAGATTGGACAGATTTAATTTTGCATTCGAAGTGTTTTTCAACATACACTTGAAATTGAAGAAATATTGATTCAACGTCGGATTTGAGTTTCATTGGAAATAACCACACAAACTTGGAATAATCATCAAGAAAACTAACATAATATTTAGCACCGTTAGTAGAAACAACGGATGCTGGTCCCCATACATCGGTAAAAATTAAATCAAGAGGATAAGAAGAAACGTTGGAAGAGGACTTAAATGGCAAGTCATGACTTTTTGCCATTTGACATTCGGGGCATACTGAGTGCTTTTTATTGGACTCGACTGGAACATTGATGAATGAGAGGACTTTATTGACAACTGGTGTTGATGCATGTCCAAGACGACGATGCCAATCACGATGAGAAACACGAACGGTAGAGAAAGCTTGTGGACGGCGAGACTGAGATGTGAATTGGTATAGTCCATTAATGAGATGGCCTTGATGATGGACCTGCCCCGAGTAATCCTTCACAAGAAAGAATTTGTCATGAAATTCAAAATAGACATGATTATCAATACAAAACTTTTGGACAGATAACAAGTTCTTATGAATTTCAGGAACTAGAAGCACTTGATTAAGAATAAAGGTAGAATTGGATGTAGAAATTTTAGAGGAACCAGTTTTCGAGATTTGCAAACCTTGGCCATTGCCTACTTGAACCTGATCTGTACCTTGATAGTCATCATTCTGAAGGTTCAGATTGTTGAGGTCATTAGTGACGTGATGCGTGGCACTAGTGTCAGCATGCCATTCGGTATCCCAAGTGCCAGTAAGAGCAGCAACCATAGCTTGTTTATTTTCTGGTTTTGGATCCTTATAAGACAAATCAAACCGAAAATAGCATTTCCGAGCTGAGTGTCCTGATTTATTACAAACCTGATAGATTACTGAATTGTGATCAGTATGACGTGTGGTATTGTTGTAACCAGCACGATTAAAACAACCCCGTCCCCTAGAGCCGCCTCTGCCACGATTTGGAGAGGGATTGTATTGTCGTTGGGCAACATTGACAGAGGTAGGTTGAGCGGGAGATGACATCTAGTGGCGAGAAAGTCTGGCTTCTGTGGTGAGCAAAAGCGAGTAAATTTCCTCCAGTGTTACCTTGTCAGTGCGAGTCGAGATGGCTGCCACAAAGCTGTCATATTCGTGGCCTAATCCTGCAAGAACATAGGTGATGATATCTTCACAACTCATAGCTGCCTTTTGTTGTTGTTGCTAGTTGTGTTCGGATCTGCACAGTTCGTGCACGAGATCGGGATGAAGAATTTTCATCCAGAGCATGCCACACAGCAGACGAAGTAGTATGATTTACTACTTGCGCAAGCACTCCTTCAGTGAGAGAAGACGTGAGGGTACTAAGGAAAAGATTATCCTGGTGTATCCAATAAGAGTAGGCAGGATTGGGTGTTTCAAAGATGACATGAGTTTCTGGATGGGAAACAGAGACAGATTTATGAGGTTTGGGAATGGTACCGTCAAGATATCCAAAGAGGTCTTGGCCAAGAAAATATGGCACCATTTGTGCCTTCCAAAGAATGTAATTATCGGGGCTAAGTTTGACAGTTACTATGTTAGACATAGTAAGAACAGAGGGAGATTGAGAGGGTTGAATATTAACGGTGGTAAAGGAATAAGAAGAAGAGGAAGACATGGCTTGTAGACGTTGGTCTTTTGATGGCTAATCTGATACCATGTAAAAGAATACAAAATACAAAATGTTTGAATGAATTCTATTTTTTGATATTCCAGGCTTGCGGTTTACAATAGTATATATAAAAACAATTGTGACCGATTTTCTAAATATTTGCAAAATGTGAACATAGTTTAAATGTCTATACAGCTATACAATTATCTCTAAATTTCAGCAAGAATCTCGTGGAATAATTGCTGTATTATCTTCGGTTATATGTAGGTATAGCAGACATGATTTCCTAGTCTTCGGCAGGATCTTTATTGGAATGATTCTCCTGATTTGCAGCAGTGATTTCAGATGAAATCACTTGATATGATTTTAAGCTTTTCAGCATAACTCGAGTAAAAGGCTATTGGAAACCAAAATTACTTCGATACATGTACAGTTTTTGTACTTCAGAGTATCATATTAGTTCTCAACATTCGCAACCTGATGACGACATGAAAGCTGAAGGAATGACCAATGATTATGGTTTTGGGATCAGACTTAAAAAGAAAGCATTGTTAATTAAAAGATGACGATTTTTCTTTGCATTGTAAAATGACTGCTAGAGTTCATTTACTTCATGTAATTTGTATATCATCTCTCTTTGGTAATAAAAAATTTCTTCTTTCAAGAAAGGATAAAGAAAAAACTTCAGTATGCGTTTTGATTTAAATATTCTTCTCCTCTAACTTCTTTTTATATATTTTTTATTAGATATATTCTTTTTCTTTTATTTATTGAGAATTTGGTATATTCGAGTGATACATGCTAGCTTTCGATATTTTGGTTTAGTACTTTTTTTTTTCTCCATACAGAGTGCTTTAGTAATACGGGGTTTCAGATTACGGGGTTTCAGATTCTTGGTTTCTTTTGTACTTTTGTCATTTTGGGGTTAATAGTGTTGGAAAAAGAACGTTTTGGGTATTTGCCTATCTATAATGATTTTAATAAACACTAACTACTTTCAGTGAACAGATTGATATTGAGTTAATGAAAGGAAGGACATAGATTTATTATTATTATTTTTATTTTATAGGATATTTTCGGTCACTAATTTTAATAATTAATTATATTTGACATGCTATTCCAAAGGATAGATATTTAGCTAGCAATTGAAAAAAATGCTCGCGATATGACAAAGAAAGTTTGCAAAAAGAAATGATTGAGAATAACCTGTTTATATTCTGTCTTTCTCTAAACAACTTAGCTTCATACAACAAAATAATTCTTTTAACGTCAAATGTAAATAATTTAATTTTAAAAATATTTATTAATTTATTTTATTATTTCGTTTAATTTCATTAAAGAACAAATCAATACGTGCGGTTATTTTTTAATATATGAATATATTATGTTTGGACAGTACTAATCATTTTAATCGTTAGAGTGGACTGTTCGTACACAATCAATCCACATTTACTCTAAAGAAATAACGATTAAAGGTTACGCGCGTCTTGATTTACTCCCATACACATATAATATTCAACAAATATTTTTATCTTAACACAAAGATGTTGATTGATGAATATGTAGGTACAGCTTCTCAAATAGAAGTTTTGCTTGTAAGAAAGGAATTCTTCCAGTCTTGTTTATAAAATTAATTTTTATGACTACTCTTTTTTTCCTTTATAAAATTATATGGATATATAGTTAATGGTCAAAATGATGGTAGTAGCAAGAACAAAATCTTTAAATGAAAAATCCATTCAGTCTGGTCTCACCGTAAAAACAGTTTATAATTTATAAAACTATTTTTAAAATAATTTATAATAATAATAATAATAATATAAACAATTTATGCTTTAATTTATAATTTTTAAAATAGTTTATGATAAAAATTATAAACTATTTAGTGTTTGATAAATAAATTTGAGACAAATTCAAAAAAATTTATTTCATACATTTTTTTATAGTGTTTGAGTTGATTTTTATTTATAATAAATTATTTAATATTTGATAAAACATTGATAAAAATATTTTTCAGGCAATTTCGATTTTTTAAAAATAAAAATAATTTTATAAATCATTTTCAATTGTTTGATCTAATTTCTCAAAAGATGGACCGAGTCAATAAGATTTTACCATATAATCGTACTCATGTAAAGTAACCTTGGTTTCATGGGGTTTGTTTACTTAGAAAAGAAAAGAAAAAAATACGCGGAGTTGGTTTATTTAGGAGAGCTGAACTGAGTTTTTAAGACTTAGGTGAGCTGAGCTGTTAAGACTAAGAGTGAGCATGAAACCCGGTTGATCTATGGACTTGACCTAAACCAATATAATGGGTTGGGTTAGGTTGGGTCTTTTTAGAAGTTGGGTTGGGTCATGGGTTCAAAATTTTCAAACCGACCCAAACTAGTAATCCGATCAAATATATAATTATATTTTATATATATTATATTTATTAAATATAAAATTATGTTTAAATAATTATAGCATAATGAATGAGTAAAATTATATGTAGCACAGTCCAAATCCAAACAGCAAAACATGGCATAGCTTGTCGTAATTAGATAATAGAATGATGGGTATTTTGGGAAAAAGAAATTACAATTCATTAAACCTAGCCTCTCGGATTGAAAATTTTAGTCTCCTCATTATCTTTTTCTTCGTTTCTTTGTGGGGGCTGTGGGGCTATCATTTTCTCTTAAAAGAAACCCAAGTGACGAATGTGAAGTTTGGTGAGAGAAAGCCAAAAATGTATGCAGTACTATGCAGTCTTCCTTTTCCTTAGAAAGTGCTGGTCTGGTTTTTGCATTTTTCTTTTTTCCTTTTCGAAAACAAATAGTACCAAGTTTGGAACCAATGTTTTAATTGTCCTCAGGCTTTTGTATTTTTAAATCTAATGTTAACTTTCATTTTCTAAAGTTTTATGTCTGTTCTCTTTAATATGGTTAAACATTCTTTAGCTTTGAGAAATGGGGAATTTAAATTATAGCAAGGATATATAACTTACGCTAAATTAAGACACAATCAATTATGCATCTCCCTGTAACTAATTGGTAGTAATAAGTAAATATCAGCTATAAGAAATCCTTGGAAAAAAAACTATAAAAATCTTTAATCACTTGCCTTTTTGGATTAGAAAGCACATTTAGTTAATAAAATATTTTATTATGAAAAATATATATTTTATTACGAAGATTTTTTGAAAGATTTACCCTTTTGAAGAGGATTCCCACCGACTATGAATAAATTAAACTTTAATTAAACTTTACTCATAAATCATGTGATGAATCTTGATTGTCAATCTTTAAATTGTTTTTTAACAATACATGGATGTACGGTCCACATATCACAAAGATAGATGTAAAACATAATAATTAATAAATTATTTTTTCATAAACAAACAAAACACTCCTTAAAATATCATATTGATATAAAAAAAATTAAATTACTTTTCCTTAGGTTTACAGAAATTCGTTTGATTTTCACCTTCAATGTTGCCTTCTCTTCTGCACTAAAACAATGTACAGTACATTTCATGGATTTAGCATTGAAAACTATTGACCCATTTGAGAAAGTAAAGAACATAGAGTTTGTTGTGCTTCTAGTCATCTCGTTTAGTTGGCGAATTTTGGTGTGTTGTATGTTGAAAATGGTATTTGTTAATGCTCGTTTTCATAACAATATCCAAGATGTTAACAAAAGTATTGAATATTAGTGTATATAAAGCTGATGCACACAACTTTTACTTGAAATATATATGGATTTGGTTTTGGATTTAGTGTAATATTTTTTTGTATAACAATATCATATTAATGTACTGTCTTTCTACCTTTATATAAACTAAATCAAAAACCAAAACAATAGCCAAAAAAAAAATTTTAGTAGAAAAAATATATCAACCCGATGACCCAAACCGATTAGAACGGGTTGGGTTGAGTTGAGGTTGGATGGGTTATGGGTTGGGTTGGGTTGAGATTTTTCCAACCCGGTATGAATGGGTTGGGTTGAATTTTTATGCTAAACCGACCTATGCTCACCCCTAATTAAGACTTAGGAGTTATTGCGGGCCCAAATTATGAAGAAAAAAGATTGGGTTATAATGGCAAAATGTACCATTTAGTGGGAAAGAAGGTGGTCTAATGATATTGTTCGAGAGATTTTATTAATGAGCAAGGAAAAAAGGGCTCAATTAAAGTGGGCTTGTTTGGAGAGGATTTTCAAAAACCTTTTTTAGTGTTTAAATACTGAAAATCTTTTTCAAACATTGCTAAGCTTGTTTGAGAGATAATGTTTAAAAACAGTTTTTGAACACAGTCAGAACACTGCTATGAATAGCGTTTCCAGTATTTATTTTCATTTCTTAGCCCCTAAAACACGACTCTCTGTTCTCTACTCTCTTGTCTCTTCTCTCGATCGCGTCTCTCTACTCTCTGCTCTCAATCGCGTCTCTCTGCTCTCTTTTCTCTTCTTTCGATCTTGTCTCTCTGCCACAAAGTGAAATACGGCCACGAAGTGAAAGATGAAGACGAAGACGACGTTAACAGTAACGGTGATAGCCATCAAACCCAAAGTCGACCCAAATTCCAAGAAACCGGGCCCCGTAAAGGCTTCAGCGTCCCAGTTCAAGTCGCCCTAGACCGGCCCCAGCCTGGTCCGATTCTCCTCCCTTGTACCTCTGGCGACGGGGTCGTCCAGGTTCTTCTCTCCCCCTCTCTCTCTCTCTCAAATTTTATTTCGCTTTTATAGGTTTTTTCTTAATTTTTTTTGGGTGTTGAGAGTTAGCGATATTTGGTTTATTGATCTTTCTTGTGGGGTTTTATTTTACTAGTTGACTTGGGTGTTGAGAGTTTTTTCTTTTTCAGAGAAAGATTTTTGAGTAGTTTTTGTGTGTGTATGATTTAGTGTAAGAACTGGATTTAAGGTTAGCACTTGTGTTAATTTTTAGTGGGTTTCGCTTGTTATTCTATTTGGCTGGCAAGGAACTCGCTTAAAGGAGCAACAGAAAATTCTTTTTTTTCAATATTTTGTTCTATTTTCTCTGATTTGATGTTGAAGAACTGAATTTGAGGCTCTTGTTTGTGTTAGTTTGTAGTGCATTTCACTGATTATTTTGTTTGGTTGCCGAGAAACTGAGGGAAAGAAACTTAATTGACTCAATTTAGTGAAATTTTTGCTTGATTGGGTTCTAATTATGGTGGAATCTGGGATTCAAGGTTTTTGAGCTTCATTCTTGTGAAATAAAATAGGAATGTGTTTGCTAATTCACCAAAGAACCTTGTTAGTTTTCTTGCTTTGATATCGCACAAGAGTTGTAATCCATGAAAGACTCAGGCATTCTGGACAAAGTGGAAGTTATATTATCTGAATGAGTTCGCAAATATTTATGCTATTGATAGATTCGTAGGCAGTAATTAAGAAGAATTTTCAGGGACAGAAATATTTGAGAAAGGACTACTTGTTCTGATATTTATGCATATTGTTTGTGCTTGTTTCAGTATTAATCAGCTTCTACCACTTGCAGTTTGTTATTTTGGAATCTGATTATGCTGGATAAAATGCTAATTTGTATTAGTCCATTAGGGGTTATTGACTGATTTTCATTGTTCATATTACTGTTAGTTAGTGTTATTTACATCGAAGTTTGATTGCTGTTGTGCTTGCTTCTTCACTTCTTCAGGCCTCATATTACATCAGAAGTCCTGCTATAAATGATATTGTAACATTCCGAGCGCAAAACCAGGTTTGTTGATGTGGTATGGAAATTCCCTAAATGCTTGCACTTGTAGTGACTAGTCTTACATTGAAATTATATTATCTTGTTGGTTTGCCTACAGCAACCTGGACTTAGAGACGAAGATGTTTTCATTAAGAGAATTGTCGCCAAAGCAGGAGACTTCGTCTAGGTATGGTTGATTATTTCACCTGCTCATGCATCAATATCCATTGAATATAGGATTCAATAATTACTTGAGAATATGTTCAAGCAGACTCTAGTTTCAAATTAGCTGAATTATTTTCTCATTAGTACTGTCCCTTTAACTAATTTCCTTTATCTGGTTAATTTGAAATGCAAGAATACAATGTTGCTCTGGAGTTTGGCTAGTGTTTTGTTTTCTGCCTCACTGGAAAATTTTCTACACTGATTAATTCATCTTTTTTAATTAGATTATTAGCTGCCATGTTTAGTGATTTGTTACTGACTTGATTGAAAGGGACAATGGATTGTAGTTCATCATATACTTATGATTTAACTTGCTAAATAATATAAAACCATTTGAAGCCATGAAAGTGCAGGTTGTTTCCCAAAATGATTCCCTCTAATGCCTTGAAAGTTCATCATGGATAACTCTATGTATAGTGAATGCTTGTTGAGGGAGACAATCTGATTCTCAATTTCTTTTGCAGATCCTTGTTTTCACTTTAGCTATTTGGAAATGAGCTTGCTTTTGAAGTGGAAGAATAAAAAAAAAAACAGATTCTTTTGACTCTTTTGTTCCATTTAGGAATGCCTAGATCTGGTTGATAGTGAATAAGCATTTCCATCCATTGTTCACATCTATATTGAAGAGAAGCAGGTGGCAGTGGAATCAGAAGGAGAAACTGGGGTATGTACCAAAATTAATTTGGCTGTAGCTTATGTTTTGCCTGATTTGGTTTCTATGATTTGAATGTGTTTGCCCAATTCTGGGTTTCCAAATAATGGAAGAATGTTACTAGCTTGTTTCTTTTCTTTTTTAATCTGACCAAAGCAAGCATAATAAGACATCAAATTCATTCAAAGCATGGATTTTGACTATTTTGAACAATTTTCTCTAAAATGCCTGCATGCCATAGATATTCGGTTGGATGTGTTTGCATGGTTTAAATTGTTTTGCTGGTGGATTTGGATTGATAAAAGAATTGTCAGGTTACTGAACTTTGTGAGCCGTAATCCTTTATTTCTCAGTACTGATTCTGTCTGGCTTTGAATGCCAAAGACTGGAGAATGTGCCATGGAATGATTTCTTCCACAGTGGCTTGAACTATATCTGTCAATTATTTTTTCTGCTTTGTAAAAAGCCACTTTTTACTTTATAACATATGATGTGTTTTGTGCAGGCTTTAAGCACTATGTTCTGGACAAGACAGTTTGAAGGGTGTGCAAGCGCAGTAAACCAACAAAGTTTCAAGCTTAATGTTGGTGACCTGTTGGTTCAGGGAACAACACCACCATCAACCAGCTATCTGGATAGACTTGAACTTTGATTAACTTGGTTGTAGATGAATGTGGCTTTATGTCATGGATTGAATTTCTAAGAATTGAGCCTAATTCGATTAATTGAATGTAGCTATGCTTGATTTTATGTGATTGGTTCATCCAAAGAATTGTTTTGGCATATGGTGCACATGATTTATGTATATATTATAGAAAAATTGCAATTAAGTAAACTTAGAAAACATATCTCATTAAAAAAAAGAGAGAAGGTAATTAAAAATGCAGCTCTGCTTATGGACAAAGGTCTAAGAGAATATCATGAGAATAAATAGAAAAAATTACACTTATTTTTATCATTTTTCATTGTTTAGATTTTTTTTGTTTCTTTTTGTTTTTCATATTTTTTTTTAAAATTTGTTTTTAATCTTTTAGATATTGAACAAACTTGAATATTGTATTTGATGGGTTGATGGGTTACATTTTAAAAATAAAATAATATTAATTATTTTCAAGTATATGGTGTGTGCTTAAAAATTGTATTTAGTAAATATGATAAATAAAATTAATTTTAGATATTAAAATTTAAACTGAACACTGAAAACAATTACAAGAAGATGTAATCTAAACAGTTTTCTATTTTCAAAACAGTTTTCGAACACTGATTATCCAAACAACATTTCGCTGAAAACTGTTTTGGAAGTAATTTTCGAACACTGATTATCCAAACATGTTTTCTTCAGAAAACATCATAAAACTGTTTTCAAAAACTGTTTTCAAAAACAATTTTCGAACACTAAAAACTGTTACCAAACATGCCCAGTCTTTTGATTGATAAGTTCTTTCTTAGCATCGAGTCATGTAAGAAGTGTGGTATAAAAATATATTTAATCATTGAATGGCAAGAGCAAAAAGAAAGAGAGAGAGTTTTTTCCATCTAATTGTTGAAAATGCTTTGTACCATGTAATGAAAGAATGAACCGACCATAAGTTGATAATAATTTATTAAATTGAATGATAAATTAGTGTCATTTCATGATAATTGAAACTATTATGTGATAAAAGATATTTGCCTATATTTATGGTAATTGTATTATATTTCATGGTAAAAATTATGGTTCCTTATAGTAAAAAAGACTCTAGAATGTGTCTGAAAAAGGAATTGGAAGGGCTTTTACAAATTTTTTTTTCTTAGAATTGGGAAATGGGGGAATAGGAGATGAAAAAATTGAGGTTATAAATTTATTATTTTTAATTTTAAACACTCTCCTCCCCCTTCACTTTTTTTCCCAACCACTTCTTATTCTTTATTAAGATTTTTTAGAATTCATTCAAGAAGCGCAAAAACATGAGGGGAGAGAAAGGAGATAGTTACATATAATATTGAACTACACACTTCAGCTTCAAAAGAGTACCTAATTTTTAGAGTCGCGAAATAATGCTTATATGTAGCTCCCTTTAAGCACATTTTTTTTATGTGTCCAAATAAAAGGGGAGTAACCATTTTTTTTTATTTTCTTCTGATATGGGTAAAAGTACACCACCTAATAAAAGAGCAACATATGGCAATCCATTAGGGTAATAGGGAAATTTAACACTTAAAAAGAGAAAGGCCACTTGCCCATTAAGGAGGCCCTAATTCCCTACGCACCACTCAAGGGTAAAGTATGTAGTAAGTTTACCATGGAAGGCTCCACCACATTTTTCCACTAAGGTAAGATTTCAGGCCTTATATAAAGGGCACAGTATTCTATGCACACTATTCATTACACTCTTTCCCAAACATCTCTCTCATCTCATTTTTTTTCTATTAGGATATATGCTGACTTAAGCATCGGAGGGCCCTCCTTAGAAAACAAAACTCCAAGCAGCTTCCCTTTTTGGGTATCTCGGACTCGACTGACCTAGACCCAACCTCAAAGGAAGACTTGGATTAATGCAATCAAACCTGATCTATTTTTGGCATCAACAGACTGACACTGTCAGTGAGAACAAAAAATTTTATCTGAACGATGCTACATAGAAATCCCTTATCTCCCCTTACTCAAAGGAATGCCCTTCCTTATCCGACCTCCAAGGCTAGTCAACAAGACTTAATTGATTTACCCCCTTCATCGGCCTTCACCAAAGGACATAACCCACAGCGTGTGTAGACACAATTTTGTTCCAAATATTAGAACGAACCACGTGTGGGGCTCAATGATGAAACTTTGGTCCCAAGACGTTCAAAGATGAATGAATGTACTGTCGAAAATAGGATTTGAACAATAATTTCACTCAAATCCCATCAAAACAAATTGGAAAAATGAAAAAAAAACAAGCGAAGAAGGCGAGACCTAACTGACTGGCTGGGCTAAGGGACAATCGATCGAGTTTGAGACTTGGCCGGGCATATCGCCTCACAAAACTTGTCTTGTCCGCAAGTTTTCTCTAATGTGGCATGTTTTGGCCTAAGAACCAATTCTCATCCATGGAGAATTAGTTTTACTATTCCAATAAGCATGCTTTATCCCTAAGAATATCTAATTATCTTACTCATATATACTCGCTATAGACACCAAAGACACAAGCTGCATATATAAGAGAAAAGCTGAAAACTAGAGTATTCTAACCTTAGAGCTCTAAAATTTCCAAATACTTTCTTCTCGCTAAAACTCCAATTTTCCATAAAACTAAGCCTCCACTAAAAATATCACCACACTAAAACTCCTACAAGCACAAACCCTTGTTTTTCTACATCAGTTATTGAATCAAGCTTCAACTCCTATGTGCGTTCATCCATTAACGTATAATTATCCATAATTTAATGGCGTTCACACTACACATGGAAAACCCACAACAAATCTGGTATTAATTTGTCAGAATTAATCCTTTTGCATCAATGCGAAGAGATCGAATCGCAAAAGGGTTAGTAGCTTATATCTAGCCATTTAAATTTTACATAACATAATGATCAATTACTTTGAACCTCAATAAATTAATAATTGATTAGTGCATGTTTTAGGATTTTAATTTATCTTTATATGTCATAAAGATTTATTTCATAAAGCATTGTTGTGTGATTATCTACCTAAATAAATATGCAAATAATCGTACTTGTTTTACTTGCAAGTGCACAAGGTTCATGGTAGCATAGTGTGCAAGTGCAAGATCATTTCCACAGAGATTGGTAAACTTTGATTTAGAATTAGTTTCTTCAAATTAAAAAAGACAAATAAATGTTGAGTGTGAGTTAATAATAATAAAAACATAGGACTGCGATATCCACCACTAATTACACTTTCTCACTAAGTAAGGTGTCAATGCTCTAGCCTTATTTTGAATATTTAATGGTTGCCAACCTAAGGGCTTGGTCCATGATGAGTCTTAAAAATTGCATATTTTAGACCCTTAACTTACATTTGTTATGCTCTTAGTTAGTAGTATTTTACTTTATTTTACGTTTTTCTTGTGTTTTGTGTGTTTTTTCAGCTTTGTGGAGAAAATGAAGCATTTCAGGAGATTTGAAGCTTCTGGAGACATTGCGATCGATCGCACGAGATATGCGATCGAGTGCACCTGCTTATGATCGAGCGCAAGGTCATCAATCCCACATCAAAATATTTGCAGTGCATCGCACCAGCGCGATCGAGCACACCAGACACGCGATCGAGCGCATCTGCGATCGATCGCAACATACTGCGATCGAGCGCACTTGGGGCCAGTATCCCACATCGTTTTTGCAAGCCACATTAGTCCGGGTCTTCCCCTATATAAACACCAATTGACTTCATAATTCAGTGTACAATTCCTGAGCCACTTTGGTGTTTACCGGTGGACGTCCGCCAGCATTCTGGAGGATCCCGAAGGCATTGCTACCACGAGGGGAAGCGCCGCCCGTCAGCGAGTGGAATTTCTCCCATGTAAAGTTGTTTATTTATTTCTTTATATTCAGTTGTTTTAGTTTAAATGTTTAGCACTTGTTATTATAGTTTTATAGTTATGAGTGGCTAGACTCTTCAGCTAAGGTTGAAGATGAAGCCCCGCCGTTGTTTGGCGTAGTAGTTCAGATTTGCTTGTACAAATCTGACAATTTTTAGTATAAATGTTCTGTCAATTATTTGAGTTAATCTTATAATTGATTGAGTTTAAATTGTCTGTTGGATTTTCTTTGTATTTCATTTGATGGATACATTGAATGCTTTTCGATTAAATTGGATTCCCTTTGTGATTTGTTAAGAGCGGATACATCGGGTGCTTTTGGTTTAGTTGGGATATTCTTTGTTTTTTGTCTTATAGTTGGATTCATTGAATGTTTTGATAAGCTATATTTTTAGAACATGTATGCTTAACTTCGGTGGGGTGGATTCGGAAACCTTAGTGCTTTTTATTATTAGTTTTAAAATCAATTTAATTTAGCTTTAATTTATTTTACAAATTATCATTCAAAATTCGGAACTAGGTTAAGATAGAGTTAGTTTAGATTAAAAATTATATTTTCACAACGCAATTCCCTGTGGATTCGACCTCGCACTTGCACAACACTATACTGCAAACGACTCGTGCGCTTGCGAGTAATTTAAAACTCACAACAGTCCACACCTTAGGCTATTGATCTCCCTACGTAACGAGTTAGGCATGGTGTATACTCTAACTCTTTTCTTTCTTAAGGGATTCAGCATGGGTGTATACTGAGCTGTTCCTTAAGAGAGCATAAAGGCTGTGGAGATCGGCAACCACACAGGACTTAGGGCTTAGTCCGCTCCCGATTTCCCGTGTTGATTAACCCAAGAATCCGGTGTGGATATCTTTTGTAACTATTGTTGAACCCAAGACTCAGTAATCCAAATTGATTCAACTAACTAATCCATACCACATGCATACGTTGATCAGACACACACATATGAGGAATTTAAATAAAAACAGGCATTAATCAAGTTAAATATTCTAACATGGCTATAGGCAAAGGTAATCAATGAATATATATATGTGGAAAAGCATAATTAGGGCTTCAATTGAGCCCTATTAGAGTTTAGTTACACATGCTAGTTGAACTAAACATCATAACCATAATAAAACAAAAAAAGAAAAATAAAACTCAAAGAAGACTCAAGAGATGAGTTGTCAATTCCTCTCCAAGCGTGCAACTTCAAGTCCTAAAACAAAAGGTGTGGTTTCTGTGTTTTACGAGGCTATATATAGGGCTCTAAGGGTGCCTCGAAACCCTAATTTCCTATTTAAAGTCCGGAGACTTCTTTCCATATCTGGCTCTACCGCCCCTAGTGTGTGTGCGCTCGATTGTATACGGGCTGCGCTCGAGCACATGTGTGCGCTCGAGCCTTCTAAGTGTGCGCTCGATCACAAGGCAGGTGCGCTCAAGCGCACCCTGCTAGATTGCAGAACCTCACTTTTTATTCCTTAGAGCTCCAAAATGTCATCTTTTTGTCAAAGCCCTATGAAAAACACATAAAACATGAAAATGAAATAAAATCTACTAAAATAGATAAGCAAAGAGCCTAACAAGCATAAATTAAGGGGCTTAAATATGACTATTTAAGCACTTATCACACCCCCAAACTTACATATTGCTAGTCCCTTAGCAATACAAAACGAAAGACTATGTTAAAACAAAAATTAAAAATAAATTCATTCTTCATGATATTCAAAAAATTTGGGTTGCACATAAAACCATGATGACCGTTCATGAGTAAGCTTATAATAAAAACACATTTTTGTAATGAATAGGGATTTTAAAAGCTCATACTACTTACCCAAGGTTGGCTTAAGGCATCGCAAGTTTGATTTGTGTGTGATGAATTAACACGTAGAAGATGGAGCTTCCAAATAATTTTGATGTATAGTGTTTCGGTGTCCAAACCTTCATCGAATTCCTTATTAAAATAGAACAAAAATGGCATAGTGCTTTCTTCTTTTTCTTTCATCATGAGATTTTAGCCATGTTGAGTTCCATTGAGCTTTCTAATTGACCCTTGTAACGAGTGTTTAGCCAATGACTCCCAAACCAAATGGTTTTAGGGCATTAGGTGTAAAGACACCCCTAAAGACTTACTAACTCGAGTCAAAAATGCTACGGAACTAACAGGTCTTAGTGCTTCCAAGTGAAAATTTCACCTTTTGACGTGAACACTCACTGTTTACTGAGGCAAGAGGCCCAGTTACTCAGTGAAATTTTTTATTTATGATCACTAAATGCTCAATTTTCACCTTTTGACGTGAACACTCACTGCTTACTGAGGCAAGAGGTCCAGTACTCAGTAGGAAGTTTTTTTATGATCATTAGAAGCTTTTTATTCTCTTTATGCATGATGGACATTTTTCTTTACCTTTTTTTATGCCAAAGTGTTCTTTTAACAAGTTATCCGATTATTGTTAGATCATGGAAACATATACATAAGAATTATATGTCATACCCCACGCAAATGCGTGCTAATGTGCTCGTGTTAGATCTGGATCAAACTTATGAATTCTAAAGTGCCTTGAGGTAGGTACTAAACTTTTAAAATTCCTATTAAAAGACTATGTGTTCTAGATTTTAAGCTTACTAATGAAGTTTTATCATATTTTAAATCAACCAAAAATTTTAACACAAAATAAATATGCATTTATCTTTTCTAAAAAAAAAATTGGGACCTTGTGTGTTTCAAGTGTGTGCATATGTCTCCCACTACCCCCAAACTTATTATACACATTGTCCCCAACGTGTGTGTGGCATGGAAAGATCTTACCTGGGAGATGGAGAACAAGATAGCTTGCATTGCTCATAACACGCCCCCAAACTTGAACTGGATGCACGCACTAAGTTCCTTACAAAGAAAAATAAATGTTGTGCCGGAAAACAAGAAATATGGATAATCAACATGTAAATATAAACATAAATATTAATAAAAGAAAAATACTGTAATTTAAAGGATATGCTTTGGGGTGCCTCCCATGAGTGCTAAGTTTTACATCTTCAGCCAGACGGGGTATCCTCTCACTACTGGTCATCAGGTGGTGCAGTCGAAGAGGTACCGGGTGCAAGAGGCAAGTAGTCTAGGATGGCCTGTAGCATCGCCTCCTATCGTGCGAACTGTGCCTTCAACCCATCCATCTGCTGATGGATCAATAGTCTTGCCCCCCTATCCTCTCTATGAATGTCAAAGAACTCATGCCGAAGGGAAGACAACTCCTCGAGAAAGGGTCGAGATGCAGTGGATCCCATGTCTGGCTAGTCTTCCTCTCTCGGAGGGCTCACTGTCGGGTGCTTGGAGTCCATAAGATCATCTGCTATAGGCTCAGCAACAGGAATCGGCATCCGAGGTCCTCGGGGCATGTGGGACTGGCTGAGGCTCCACTGGGCCCTTCCAAAGAATTAATGATCGCTAACTGGCCCATCTATAGAGGAGCATCTAATCCCTTTCTTCTTGAAGATGTGGCTGAACAAGAAGGAAAAAGGGAGTCCCCATGCATTAGCCATGGTGGTCTGGCAATTATGCAAACTGTCCCAGAAATTGTGTATCTGACTCCATATGACTGCTGGGATAGAGTACCAGTGACCTTGGTGAAAGGCATAGAGAGCCTGTAGAAACTGATCCCTCATCTGTGTCTTGTGCCCCAAAGGACACATGTTACACTAGAGGACGGAGTCTACGAACCATAAATGAAGAGGCAACCTTAACTGGATCCTCGCATTGTTGTGCCGGTCTGTATACTCGCCCGCACACATGTCCTCGATGATGTGTGGCAGAAGAAACAGGTCTGGTTGCTCCTCCATATGGTTGTCCTCCGGAGGGGACTCATCACAGTAGTGGAGAAATGTGGCAATGTCTATGGTGGTTAGCTTTATGAATCTGCACTTGACTAAAGAGGATAAAATCTCTGGCCCGGTGCAGTCGTAGGTTAGGTTCTCGTAAAAGCTTACCATAAATCTGGTGTAAGTCGTCGAACAGACCGGCTTGAATAGTTGCTTGAGACCCCGGGCCTTGAATTATTGGACCACCCATCTTGTGGCATCCAAACTTTTGAAGTCATCATCTATGTTAAATGTAGTCTCGAACAGTATTTCACACTGCTCGAAATTAGGCCGAGTGGACTAGGAGCGGCTGCCGAAGGCTCGAGAAGTGGAAGCCATTTTCTGAAGTCTGAAACTGTAGTTACTGTAAAAAATGCGCTCGATCACAGAGTTTGTGTGCTTAATCGCACTAGAGGAATTGTGCTCAATCTCAAGTGTTGTGCGCTCGAGCGCACTGGTCAGGCGTTTTGTCGAACAGATTGTGGGCAACACAGACACGAAGCTGTGAGAGTTGTACAAGCTCAATCAAAACCTCCTGAAAACATCACAGATAATCATAACACATGTTGGAGATATGTAAATAGTACAATGTAAATCAAACCGTGTGTGATTTTGTGCATTTAAGTTGAAAAGAAAATAACAATGGCTATGGGCATACCTTGTGGGTACGGGGAAGGAGATGTGTGGGTGAGGAGATGTAGGATGATGATGGGGGAATGAGGTGTGGGATGGGGAAGTATATCTTGAAGGGAGAGTGATGGAGTGATAGGTTGAGAGGTTTAGAGTGCGGGAAGTGACGTGCGAGGTTGAGAGGCGAGAGTGTGAGAGATAGAGTTGGGCAGTGCGATTGAGTGTAATGAGTGAGAGTGAGGAGGAAATGTTTTAAAAACCATCACATTGTCTTTCTGCCCCGAGTGCGCTCGAGTGCATTGTGAAGTGCGCTCGATCGCACTCGTGTGCAAGTGTATAGGATGATGCGCTCGCGTGTAATGGAGTGAAAGGCGGGGGTGCGCTCGATCACACTATGTAGTGCGCAAGATAGAAATTGCTAATAGTGATGAAACATAAAAGAATAAAAATAATGAACAAGGAGCAGAACTGGGAACGATACAACCGCACCATACTTTAGTGGCCTCAGTACCACTAACCTTTGTAGAGGAGCTTGAGCTACATGATTTTCAAAGGTTGGACATCTCAAGCGCTCTCTTGATACAGTGCCACTCTCTTTGAAGGGGGCACTTAGAGCCCACATCAGGTGGTTCAAGTGCTCTTGACAGCTGCTGCATCTCCAATTTTGGTGCCTGATCAATAAAATAGGGAAACGTAGTATTAGTAAGTTCAAGATTTTCAACTCGAGGATTACACTTACTTGAAGGCTTTAGTGTGTTCTTGATAGGGTGCATAGCTCTATTGATGTCTTTAATCATATCGTCATCCTCTGGCCTAATGTCTAATCTTGTGTCATCATGGTTGGGGATGGTTTCTAATGGAGCAGTGTGATGAACCTAAGAAACTTTCTCAACAACATCTTGCATTAAGCTTACATTAGAATATTCATTATCATTTTTGGTTATATTAAATATTTTGAATTCCATCTCCTCACCATTTACTTTCATAGTGACAATGCCCCTTTTTACACTAATATTTGTGTCAATGGTGATCATAAATGGTCTTCTTAAGATGATGGGGAGTGGTAATGGCATATGACATTCTTCTATATCTAAGACAATAAAATCAGCAGGTAAAATAAACTTACCTACTCTTACCAAAACATCCTCGAGGATACCTCTTGGTCATTTGATGCTTCTGTCAGCTAATTGCAAAGTGATGGAAGTTGGTTGAAGCTCCCCCAAACCTAGTGTCTCGAACACACTGTATGGCAACAGATTGACACTCGCTCCAAGATCCAATAGTGCATGCTCGAACAGCTGGTCACCTAGCCTGCAAGGAATGGTAAAACTACCTGGATCTTTTAATTTTGGTGGTAGTTTTCTTAATAGCACAGCACTTACCTCTTCGGTCAAGGCAACTGTCTCATATTCCTGAAACTTCCCTTTGTTAGTGCAACAATCTTTTAAAAACCTTAGTATAAGCAGGAATTTGTTTAATTGCATCTAATAAAGGAATGTTTATTTCTACTTTTTTTAAAGTTTCAAAAATGTCAATCAGTTTAGTCTCTTTCTTAGGTTTTACTAACCTTTGAGGGAAGAGTGGAGGTGCATTTATCTTTTCCATCTCACTTACCTTAGATGTGGATGCTTTGTCTGGAGATGCTTGTGCAGGCTTATCGACGCCTATAATCTTTCCACTTCTTAGGATTGTCACAGCATTCAATTGGTGATGTCTTCTTGGATTAAGTATTGGTTAGGTGGGTAGCTCACCTTGCTTTCTACTACTCAGTTCCTTGGCCAGTTGCCCCATTTGTACCTCTAGTCCTTGAATGACTTGATTATGTTTTGTAGTGGTTTGTCTCATCTCAGTCCGAAATTGCCTAGTTTCTTCCATGAATTGTTCGTGTGAAGTCATTAGTTGTTGTTGTTGAGATGCCAATTGCCTCACAAGACTTTTGAGGTCACTCTTCTTTGTATCAGGAGCTTAGTGTGTTGCTGGTGGAAGTTTCTTTGCTGCCCTTGACTGTTCTGATTGTTGCTCCAAGAGAAATTTGGGTGATTCCGCCATCTAGGGTTGTAGGTGTTTGCATAAGGATTATTCTTCGACAGATAGTTGTTTGGTCCCACAAAGTTTGCTTGCTCATGATCTGCAGATGAATACAAGGGACATGTATCAGTATTATGATCAAATTGGGAACAAATAGCACATACCTGGAGTGGTGTAGCTAGTGGGTTAGGTGAGGCATTTTGAGCAGCCATGGCTTTAACTAATAGATCTAGTTTCCTCTCCACAACAGCTATCTGAGTAGATAATCCTCCATTTAAGTTTACCTCATACATGCCCTTACTCTTGGTTACGTGTCTTCCTCGAGAGGAGAACTGTTGAGTGTGTTCACTTAGGGGTTTCAAAGAGCTCCATAGCTTCGTCGTTGCTTTTCTCCATCAGCACTCCTCCATAACCTGAATCCACAATATTTTTGTTAGTGTCACTTAAACCTTCATAGAATGCTTGTACCAGTTCATCCTGAGGTAGATTGTGATGTGGGCATTTAAGTAGCAGCACATTGAAGTGTCCCCATGCCTCAAAGAACAGGTCTCCATCCTTTTGTTGGAAGGACTAAATCTCCTTCCTCATTTGCCTTGTCTTTTGAGCTGGAAAAAACTTCTTTAGGAACTTGCTGGCCAACTCCTCCCAAGTGTGGATCAAAACTGTAGGCAATGAATTGTACCACAGTTTAGCATTATCTTATAAGGAAAAAGGAAAAGAATTAACCTTATTCCTTCTTGGTCTAAGCCTCAGATGTGCTGGAACTTGCAAAGATCAAAGAATTCTCGGAGGTGCAAGTGTGGATCCTCATTAGGTGTACCCCTAAAGTGAGTCAGTGCACTGAGTATCTACGGAGATATTTAGTAGTTGTCTTCCACCTCAGGTTGATAAGCAATGCAAGAAGGTTGATCGAGGTTTCATGGGATGAAGGACTGCTTCATCGGCCTTCGCTCAGGTGGTTGTTGATTGTCGATCTGTTCCTTCATTGGTACTTTTTCCTCAATTCCTTCTTCTACCTCTTCCAAGTTGTCTCTAAGCCTTTGTCAGATAGTCTGCTCAAGCTCGGTATCGAGGGGAAATAACGTTGGATGCTTAGATCGAAGCCCGTGCATGAATCGGTGACAATCGCTTAAGTGCACCAGTCAAACACTGCTGCTCGGGTAACTCTCTACCTCAATTGCGCTCGATCGCACAGGAGGGTGCGCTCGATCGCAAGTGGCACAGAAAGCTCTCCTGGAGTGCTTGAAATAGAAAACAAAAAGTAATTAGATTAGGGTTTTAATGAAAAAAATAAGATAAAAGCAGAAACTTTAAAATTTTCGTGAGATAAAAATAGAATAGAATGAAAAAGAAATAACAATGATTAAACTAAACGAAAAATTAATTTTAAAAAGAAATTTAGCACAATCCCCGGCAACGGCGCCAAAAACTTGTTGTGCGATTATCTACCTAAATAAATATGCAAATAATCGTACTTGTTTTACTTGCAAATGCACAAGGTCAATGGTAACATAGTGTGCAAGTGCGAGATCATTTCCACAGGGATTGGTAAACTTCGATTTAGAATTAGTTTCTTCAAAGTAAAAAAAATAAATAAATAAATGTTGAGTGTGAGTTAATAATAATAAGAACATAGGACTGCGATATCCACCACTAATTACACTTTTCCACTAAGTAAGGTGCAAATGCTCTAGCCTTATTATGAATATTTAATAGTTGCCAACCTAAGGGCTTGGTCCACACCATAGGCTATTGATCTCTCTAAGCAACGAGTTAGGCATTCTTAAGGGATTCAACATGGGTGTATACTGAGTTGTTCCTTAAGAGAGCATAAGGGCTGTGGAGATCGGCAACCACACAGGACCTAGGGCTTAGTTCACTCCCGGTTTCCCATGTTGATTACCCGAAGAATCCGCGTGGATATCTTTTGTTACTATTGTTGAACCCAGGACTCGGTCATCTAAATTGATTCAACTAACTAATCCATACCACATGCATACGTTGATCAGACACACACATTTGAGGAATTTAAATACAAACAGGCATTAATCAAGTTAGACATTCTAACATGGCTATAGGCAAAGGTAATCAATGAATATATATGTTGAAAAGCATAATTAAGGCTTCAATCGAGCCCTATAAGAGTTTAGTTACACATGCCAGTTGAACTAAACATCATAACCATGATAAAACAAAAACAGAAAAATAAAACTCGAAGAAGACTCGGGAGATGAGTCGTTAATTCCTCTCCAAGCTTGCAACTTCAAGTCTCAAAACAAAAAGTGTGGTTTCTGTGTTTTACGAGGCTATATATAGGGCCCCAAGGGTGCCCCGAAACCCTAATTTCCAATTTAAGGTCCGGAGACTTCTTTTCATATCTGGCTCTGCCGCCTCTGGTGTGTGTGCGCTCGATCGTATGTGGGCTGCGCTGAAGTGCATGTGTGCGCTCGAGCCTTCTAAGTGTGAACTCGTGCCCTGTGCGCTCGATCACAAGTGAGGTGCGCTCGAGCACACCTTGCTGGATTGCAGAACCTCACTTTTTATTCCTTAGAGCTCCAAAATGTCATCTTTTTGTCAAACCCCTGTGAAAAACACATAAAACATGAAAATGAAATAAAATTTACTAAAATAGATAAGCAAAGAGCCTAATAAGCGTAAATTAAGGGGCTTAAATATGACTATTTAAGCACTTATCAAGCATATTCTAGGTTTGTATCTTAAATTCGCATGTTATCTAGTTTGGGGTTTTACGTAATTTCATGTTTTCTTATTCGATTTTGATTAATTACAATTATATTTTTTTTTAAGTACTAATGCATTTTCTTTATGTTGTTAGGTAAAATCTCTTATTTTAATTCTCTCCCATGATGTATTTTGATATTGAAATTGCTTTTATGCATGATTCATTATTTGATTAATATAACTCTTGTTTTGCCAAACCGCTTGATATAAATTGTGGTTGAGAATGCGTGCATTTTTAGTGTATACTAAGAATAGCTTAAATTAATTAGCAAATATTTTTTTATAAGAACATGAGGGCTAGGTTTCAATTTAGGCAAGAGGGGAAGCCTTAAATCCTTCTTATCTCGTAGTCTAATTTCTTGCCTCTAATCTCTCGCAAACCAATGATAAGGGATTTTTGGCCCCTTTTAAGGTCAAATGGAAACTCCAAATTACCCGCCGTCTTTGCTTTGTGCTTAGATGACATATCCCTCGGAAAATATCCCTCGGTAAGGCCTAATGCCATATACAGTGAAATATCGAATATACAAGTCTAACACTTAAAAACACACTCTCCTTGGGAGTCTCCTTACTACTTATAAAGGGTTGTGTTGGACTTAGAAGGTTCTAATTATTCCATATACAACCCTAATTTGATCCGCACCCTTGGTTATTCATTATTCTTTGAAGGGAATGGCCTTGAGTTTTAAGCTCAGATTTGTGGGTATGATGAAAAAGAGTGGTACCTACAGTTGGCGACTCCACTGGAGAGATTGAAACTCAATATGTTCTTGAAAAAATATTTAAAAATTAACTTAGACTTATTTTCACTATATTTCACTTTCACACTTGCACTTTTCCTTGTTATCGCTCAGGCAGAGTGGGATTTGGGCTCATTACCTATTCGATATCTTGGTGTGAACCTTGTACATTTTCGCCCACCCTCGATGTGTGACGTGATTTACTTAGTCATGTCAAGGTAAGGAAAGTTTGTCGCCGCGTTTGTACTCTTGTGGTCCACCTAATTTGGCCACTTGTTGCGCGTTTATATACCTAAATAAATGGGTAAATAATCGCACTTGTTTTACTTGCAAGTGCACAAGGTCAATAGTGTAGCATAGTGTGCGAATGCAAGATCATCTCCACAGGGATTGGTAAAGTTCGATTTAGAATTATAATTGCAATGTAAAAAGATAGAAATAATAAACTGAAGGGTGATTTGATAATAATAAAGACATAGGGCTTTGATATCCACCACTAGTCATACATTCCCGATTTTGTATAAAGTATCAGTGCTCTAGCCATATTATGTGTACCTACTGGTTGCCAACCTAAGGGCATGGTATCTACTCCTTAAGCTATTGATTTCCCTAAGCAACGAGTTAGGCATGGTATCTACTCTAACTCTTTTCTTCCTTAAGGGATTCAGCATGGTATCTGCTTGAGTTGTTCCTTAAGAAAGCATAGGTACTGTGGAAATCGACAACCACATGAGACCTAGGGCATGGTATCTACTCCCGGTTTCCCATGTTGATTAACCCGGGTATCCGGATAAGATGGTCCCTTGTTACTAATGTTAGACCCAGGACTCGGTCATCCAAATTGATCTAACTAACCTATCCATACCACATGCATACGTTGGCCTTACACATACATATGAGGAATGTAAATAAGCACAGGTGTTAATCAAGTTAAGTAACATAATAAGCTATGCAAAGATTTAATCAATGAATAAAAATATGGGAATGCATAACTAGGGCTTCAATCGAGCCCTATAAGAGAGTTAGTTACACATACTAACTGAAGTAAACATAATTAAACTAAACATAAGGGAGAAGAATAAACCTGAGAGAAGAGGCGTCAATTCTCTCCCAAGCTCTCCACTCCAAGAAAAGAGAAAAGTGTTTTCTATCTAAGGTTAAGGTGTCCTTTTGTGTGTGAGTTACAAGTGTATTTATAGGTCTTTGAGAAGTCCTAATAGACCCATGAGTCCTAAACTTTCCTAAAACGAAAATCTTGTATTTTCCAAAATAAGGTTCTGCAGTTTACTGTTCACGCCCGTATCTTTGCGCTCGATCGCATGTGGCCTTGCGCTCGATCGCAAGCTGCGCTCGATCCTAGCTGTGTGCGCACGATCATATGTGCGCTCGATCGCACTTTATCCAGAAAGTGCTCCAGGGCTTCTAGATTTCTTCCTTAAAGTGCCAAAACTGCTTCTTTTTCTCCAAGACCCTATAAAAACATGTAAAACACACAAATGGAGTAAAAGATACCAAATTAACATAATAAAGGATCTAACAAGTGTAAATAAGGGGGCTTAAATATGTATATTTAAGCGTCTATCACCACTCGAGGGACATAAGGGCAACCTTCTAGTCATAAGGTACTGAGCCATCCGAAGTTATAAGATGGAGCCTATTAAACAGACAAACCCTAGAACCATCCTTCTAAGATAGATAACCTTTCTATCCCTTAGCATACTAGATGAATATGTTTGACCCACCTCATATGTGAAAATATTAAAATTGGTTGTTTGATAACATGCTTGGGTGATAATATGTTGTTTGTTTTGAGATCTTGTTTGATTAATCTTAAATTAAATTTAGACAAATCCAAATTAATATCTAGCCTTGAATTGTTATAACTTTTCTTGTAGATAAATAATGTTAAATTGGTATCAATAGATGATCCACATTAGAGTTTGGACTTGGATAGATTTCGATTAGGCTTAATCAAATGACGACTCCAAATTACCTGTCATCTCTACTTTGTGCTTATATGACATGTTCCTCGAAAAATATCCCTATCTAAGGCCTAACGCCACATCCAGTGAGATGTCGAACATACAAGTCTAACACTTAAAAACACACCCTCTATAAGAGTTTCCTTACTATTCATAAAAGAGTTGTGTTAGACATAGTAGGTTCTAATCCTTCCATATACCAACCCACTTTGATTCGCACGCTCCCTTATTCATCATTCTTCGAAAGGAATGGTATTGGGTATAAAGCTTAGAGTAAGGAGAATGGCGGAAATGAGCAGTACATACAGTGCACTTTAGGGAGTCAGCTTAACCATAAGGCTATCGCTAAGCGGGTCCAAATTCTGCCTTTGAATGGCCCTCAACCAGTAACGACCCATCCTAAGCTGGCTACCCTAAGACGGTGTCATCATTGTTTGAAATCCATGCAATGACATATACATGCAACAATTTAAAACACCATCAACTTAAATAATATGTACATCGTTATCCTCAACTCTGTTCAGATGAGTTACCTCATCAGATATAATATTCAAATATATAAAATGCATGAGCAACTATCTTTCTAAAAAATTTCTTTCATATTACAGTCTAAGGATACCATACTGGACATACCTATAATCTTTCTCCGAATTCCAAATAAAGGTCTATCGGCTGTGTCCACAACCTAAAATCATTAAATAATTGAGGAGTGAGTTTCACAAGCTCAGTGAATTCAATTTACTAGAAGTACTCGATTTATATATTTCTAGTCATATTTCATTCATAATCATAATTTCTATATCTTTTCATATATCATTTCATATATATATATATATATATATATATATATATATATATACCAAATCACATATCAATCATTTCTATCATCCTCTTTCTATCATTTCATCATATATCTTCAATTAATTCCAGACTATCATCTTTAAATCATTTCATCATAATCACCTCATCATGAGGTTCACATTATACAAAAAATAATTTATTATCTATCATATCTTCATTTCAATCACTTTCTCATCATGACTGAATAGTGTATACAGTCGACTGTATGAACCATTCAGTCGATTGGATGGAAGGCTAAAATTTCCTGGAACTCTGTGGAACTTTTTTAGTCGACTGAATGAAAGACCCAACCGATTGGATGTTCAAAATTTTTGAATTTTACTGACGTTAAATGACAGTTAAACATGAAGAGCACTTTGTTATTCAATTTAAATTAATTTTCTACTTAACCAATATGTCTCTAATGGAAAGACACTAATTAAACACAATAAATAGAGGGTTTAACTATCATATTTTATATATTGATCATAATCTTTCTTCATTTTCTTCTCATCTCTAAAATACTGATCTTATTATGTTTAGAAGTTCTGCAAACTTCCAAAACATAAGTGTACATCATCCATAAACTCTTAGAAGCTGCTATGGTTTATTTTCATGAGTGCAAAGTGCAGAAATCAGAGCTTCATTATATCTTAGAGGAAATTCGTTGGTAACTTCTTGCACCGTGAGGGGTGAATTAAACCTTAAGGAAAGCGACTTGGTCACGCCTTGAAGCCATTCTCTCTCTCTCTCTCTCTCTCTCTCTCTCTCTCTCTCTCTCTCTCATTTTGATAAATAGTCCTAAAAAATTTCACAACAATCTTAAGGTTTAATTTTTGGTTTATCAAAATGACATCATCCTTGAGTTCGTTGAGAGATATGGCGTTGGACTTCAACAAGTTGGAGTGTTTTGATAGAGGAAATTTTTATCACTGGCAGAAGAAGATGTTCTTCCTCCTGACATCACTTTAAATGTATTATATAATCACTTCTCCAAGGACCGAACCTACAGAAGATGAACCAATTTCTCAGACAAACGATAGACAAAAATGGGATTAGGATGATGACATTTGCAAAGGTCATATCATGAATGCCATGTGCAATAACCTTTTTGATGCCTGCCATAATGTCAAGATGACAAAAGAGTTGTGGGACACACTGTAGGCAAGGTACATGAAAGAAGACGCAACAAGTAAGTGTTACATTATTATAAAGTTGAATAATTATAAAATGCTTGATGCTCGTAGTATTATGGATCAATATAGTGAGATTAAAATTATATTAGATCAGTTTTTTCAACATAATCTAAAAATATATGGGACCATAACGGTCACAACCATTATAGGCAAATTGCTTCCTTTGTGGAAAAATTTTAAGAATTTTTTGTAGCACCAAAAGGAAGACTTGACTCTTGAGGAGTTAGGCAACTATCTCCGTATTAAAGAGGACTTGTGAAAAGAAGGCGAGGAAGAAGCCCTTTCTATGATAGAGAACAGAAAGATTTCAAAGAAGAACTCTCAAGTATCTCACAAGAGAAAGAACCAACCAGCAAAGTTTTCTAAAAATAAGAAGACTAAGTGATCTTGCTTCAATTGTGGGAAACCAGGGCATTTCAAGAGAGATTGTCGTTTGCTAAAGAAAAATGGAAAAAGCACCATAAGAATTTGTGGCTATGATTTCATAAGCAAATGTCCTTAAGGACAAAGAGGCTTGGTGGATCGATTCTGGTGCAACGAGACATTTATGTAAGGAAAAATAGTTCTTCAAAGACTATGAAACATTGGATTATGGAACTTTCCTGAACATGGGAAATTTAGCCATTGTACCAGATATAGGAAAGGGAAAAGTGCAACTAGAGTTCACTTCTGGAAAACTCATTACTCTCACTGCTATGTACCATGTTTATGAAATTAGGAAGAACTTAGTTTCCGGTAGCATTTTGAACAAAAAACATGCCTACTAGGATACTTATTAAGAACCAATTCTCATCCATGGAGAATTAGTTTTACTATTCCAATAAGCATGCTTTATCCCTAAGAATATCTAATTCTCTTACTCATATATACTCGCTATAGACACCAAAGACACAAGCTACAGATATAAAAGAAAAGCTGAAAACTAGAGTATTCTAACCCTAGTGCTCTAAAATTTCCAACTATTTTTTTCTCCCCAAAACTCCAATTTTCCATAAAACTAAGCCTCCACTAAAAATCTCACCACACTTAAACTCCTACAAGCACAAACCCTTGTTTTTCTACATCAATTCTTGAATCAAGCTTCAACTCCTACGTGCGTTCATCCATTAACATATAATTATCCATAATTTAATGGCTTTCACACTACACGTGGAAAACCCACAACAAATCTGGTATTAATTTGTCAGAATTAATCCCTTTGCATCAACGTGAAGAGACCAAATCACAAAAGGTTAGTAGCTTATATCTAGCCATTTAAATTTTACATAACATAATGATCAATTACTTTGAACCTTAATAAATTAATAATTGATTAGTGCATGTTTTAGGATTTTAATTTATCTTTATATGTCATAAATATTTATTTCATAAAGCATATTCTAGATTTGTATCTTAAATTCGCATGTTATCTAGTTTAGGGTTTTACATAATTTCATGTTTTCATATTCGATTTTGATTAATTAAACTTTTATTTTTTTCAAGTACTAATGCATTTTCTTTATGTTGTTAGGTAAAATCTCTTATTTTAATTCTCTCCCATGATGTATTTTGATATTTAAATTACTTTTATGCATGATTCATTATTTGATTAATATAACTCCTGTTTTGCCAAACCGCTTGATATAAATTGTGGTTGAGAATGCGTGCATTTTTAGTGTATACTAAGAATAGCTTAAATTAATTAGTAAATATTTTTTTATAAGAACACGAGGGCTAGGTTTCTACTTAGGTAAGAGGGGAAGCCTTAAATCCTTCTTATCTCGTAGTCTAATCTCTCGCCCCTAATCTCTCGCCCCTAATCTCTCGCAAACCAATGATAAGGGATTTTTGGCCCCCTTTAAGGTCAAATGGAAATTCCAAATTACCTACCGTCTCTGCTTTGTGCTTAGATGACACGTCCCTCGAAAAATATCCCTCGGTAAGGCCTAATGCCATATACAGTGAGATATCGAATCTACAAGTCTAACACTTAAAAACACACTCTCCTTGGGAGTCTCCTTACTACTTATAAAGGGTTGTGTTAGACTTAGTAGGTTCTAATTATTCCATATATAATCCTAATTTGATCTGCACCCTTGCTTATTCATTATTCTTTGAAAGGAATGGCCTTGGGTTTTAAGCTCAAATTTGTGGGTATGATGAAAAAGAGTGGTACCTACAGCTGGCGACTCCACTGGAGAGATTGAAACTCAATATGTTCTTGAAAAAATATTTAAAAATTAATTTAGACTTATTTTCGATATACTTCACTTTCACACTTGCACTTGTCCTTGTTCTCGCTCAGGTAGAGTGGGATTTGGGCTCATTACCCATTCGATATCTTGGTGTGAACCTTGTACATTTTTGCCCACCCTCGGTGTGTGACGTGATTTACTTAGTCATGTCAAGGTAACGAAAGTTTGTCGCCGTGTTTGTACTCTTGTGGTCCACCTAATTTGACCACTTGAGTGACATAAGGGCAACCTTCTCGCCATAAGGTATTGAGCCATCTGAAGTTATAAGATGGAGCCTACCAAACAGAAAAACCCTAGAACCATCTTCTAAGATAGATAACCTTTCGATCCCTTAGCATACTAGATGAATATGTTTGACCCACCTCACATGTGAAAATATTAAAATTGGTTGTTTGATAACATGCTTGGGTGATAATATGTTGTTTGTTTTGAGATCTTGTTTGATTAATCTTAAATTAAATTTAGAAAAATCCAAATTAATATCTAGCCTTGAATTGTTATAACTTTACTTGTAGATAAATAATGTTCAATTGGTATCAACAGATGATCCACATTAGAGTTTAAGCCTAAATTGATTAGGCTTTAATCCAAAAGGCTCTTGCATAAGTAAATCAAAATCAAAGTTGGGTCAAGATAATAAGTTTGGACTTGGATAGATTTAGATTAGGCATAATCAAATGACGACTCCAAATTACCCGTCATCTCTACTTTGTACTTATATGACATGTTCCTAAAAAAATATCCCTATCTAAGGCCTAACGCCACATCCAGTGAGATGTCGAATATACAAGTCTAACACTTAAAAACACACCCTCTATAGGGGTTTCCTTACTACTCATAAAGGGTTGTGTTAGACATAGTAGGTTCTAATCCTTCCATATACCAACCCACTTTGATTCGCACGCTCCCTTATTCATCATTCTTCGAAAGGAATGGCATTGGGTATAAAGCTTGGAGTAAGGGGAATGGTGGAAATGAGCAGTACATACAGTGCACTTCAGGGAGTCAGCTTAACCATAAAGTTATCGCTGAGTGGATCTGAATTCTACCTTTGAATGGCCCTCAACTAGTAACGACCCATCCTAAGCTGGCTACCCCCGAGACAGTGTCATCATTATTTGAAATCCATGCAATGTTATATACATGCAACAATTTAAAACATCATCAACTTAAATAATATTTACATCATTATCCTCAACTCTTTTCAGATGAGTTACATCATCATATATAATATTCAAATATATAAAATGCATGAGCAATTGTCTTTCTCAAAAATTTCTTTCTTATTACAGTCTAAGAATACCATACTGGACATACCTATAATCTTTCTCCGCATTCCAGATAAAGGTCTATCGTTGTGTCCACAACCTAAAATCATTAAATAATTGAGGAGTGAGCTTCACAAGCTCAGTGAATTCAATTTACTAGAAGTACTCGATTTATATATTTCTAGTCATATTTCATTCATAATCATAATTTGTATATCTTTTCATCTATCAATTCATATATATATATATATATATATATATATATATATATATATATACATATATATATACCAAATCACTTCCTTCTATCATTTCTATCATTTCAAATTTCATCATATATCTTCAATTAATTCCAGACTATCATCTTTAAATCATTTCATCATAATCACCTCATTATGAGGTTCACATTATACAAAAAAATAATTTATTATCTATCATATCTTCATTTCAATCACTTTCTCATCATAACTGTCTCACTATGAGACTCATATATCACAATCATTTTGATGCTTTAGCATCTCAACAATAATAAAATAATAATAAATGCATGCACCCTCATCTTTCTTTTTCATCATTTCATATATCACTCTATATAATCAACGTATGGGAATCACTTCATACTAACAAAGTATGGGAAATACCAATCTCTGGTGTATCATCTAGGAACGTCTTCCCACATGTTGATATGCTTCATCCAGACCAACCGTGATACTGGCCTTCCATTTGTGCATATGATCAATAACACACAAGCATGCATACCATTATATCATAAAATCAAATTATCTCTTTCATAAAATCTTTCTTTTACCATATTTATATCAATCATCTCTTCATATAATATCAACTTGTCAATCATATAATCTTTAACTCATTCATTTATTCTTTCAACATTTATTTTTCAGCAATTCTATCAATTTATCCTTTCAAGATCATAATTTTATCATAATTTTACCAACTGTTCATACATATTCATTTCAGTCATTACATAAATCATTCTCCTATCAAATCATCCAATTCATATATATTTCATATAATTCATCAAATCAATATTGTAAAAATATGTATACGCTTTATCAATTCATACTTTCGTTTATTCAAATTTTATCTATATTTCACGTTTGTTTCATTTACTTAAAGCTACTCTTGTACAACTTTCTTTCCCTTCTTGCTCCTTTCAGCAACTACACCAGATTGCTGATCACATCCACCTAATCATAATATACTCATTAAACTTTTTAACTTATTCTTCAACTTTTTATACCCTATACTGGGTTAGATTATATATATGTATGCTTATCCTTCTCAATCTAATAATTTTATCAGAAATTCCTTTCATTCTTGTTTGAATTCATATTCAAAGCTTCTTTCCAAGAAAGGTAGAATAACAACTTATCATAATTCAAATCTTTAAAATGAAATTCATAAACGTTAACTTTTTAAAGTTTTTCCGTAGATTTCCTTGGAAATTCTTCCATAAATTCAATGATCTCAACACGAGATTAGCAAATTCTTCAATTTCAAAGTCTTTACAAGTGTTTATCAGCTTTTCTAGAGAGAGTAATCTTAGAGAGAGAAAATGATTTCGTAAACTGATTCTTAACTTCAAATTTACTTTTATATAAAATTTTCAGTCTGACTAGTCAGCTACCTAGTCGATCAGCCGAAGCTTTTTAAAAAATTTCAAATTTGCCATTCAATCTGTCGGTCGATCGCCAACCGATCGGTACACCACTAACTGACCGATTGATCGACTGACCAGTCGACCAACCGGTCCTCCACGAGTCGACCACATTTCATTTGAAATTTACAAGATTTTTATCCTTCACTACCTTACAGTCGACTGGTCAACCGATCGGTCACCTTTACCAATCGACCGATTGGTAAACCGGTTGGGTACCAGTTTAACCTTTAAACTATTGTAAAGTTTCTTTCTTCCTTCTAAAAAATTATACTTTTTCCACAAAGAATTTTCTAACTCTTTTTCTTTATTTTAATCAGTATTTTTCTTCAAAATTTCATTAATATTCAACTTTCAATCTTTGGAAAATTTTCAACTCTTTTCAAATAAAAATATTTAGATCTTTCTTCAACAAATATTTCAAACTTAATCAAATTTCAGTTTCATTCAACATTTTCTTTCAAACTTCAAATTCAACTTCCTTTTCACATGTATACATATATAATTTCAATATAATATTCAATTTGATAATCATAATTACTTCTTTACCCTTGCATTGAGGGTACAAGTATTATAATTCTACCCACCATATTAAAATTTTGTCCTCGAAATTTTCTTACCTAACTCAAGAAACAAATGTGGATAATATTTCTTCATAGTTGCCTCATGCTCTTATGTAATCTCTTCAACATCTTTATTCCTCCACAAAACTTGAATTAATGGAATTACTTTATTACGCAAGAATTGTTCTTTTTTGTCTAAAATTCTCACTAGTACTTGCATAAAAGTCAAATATTCCTGAATTTCTACAGCTTGGCTTAAAATACTATGAGATTCATCATGTAAGCGCTTTCGCAAAAGTGAAACGTGAAGTACATTATGTAACTGCTTCAACTTTGGAGGCAAATCCAAGCTATACACAACTGGCCCAACTTTCTCAATAACCTCATAGGGTCCCATATACGTCGAACATAACTTTCTTTTCTTTTTGAACCTTAACACACATTTTCATGGAGGCATTTTCAAATACACCTAATCACCTACTTGAAACTCAAGAGGTCTTCTTCTATTATCAACATAGCTATTCGGTCTACTCTGTGCTGCTTTAAGGTTCTCTCTAACCAGTTTGATCATTTGAGTTGTTAATTCAATAATTTATGGACCAAATATCTTTCTCTCTCCCACTTCTTCCCAACATATAAGAGTTCTACATCTCTTACCATACAATTTCTCAAACGGTGCCATTCCAATACTTGATTGATGTTGATTATTATAAGCAAATTCAATCAATGGCAAGTAAGCATCCCAACTCACTGAGAACCTCATCACATTTGCCCTCAACATATCTTCTAGTACTCTAATAATCTTTTCTGTCTGCTCATCTGTTTGAAGATGAAAAGTTGTACTAAATTGCAACTGTGCACACATGGCTTTCTGAAAGCCTCTCAGAATATAGATATAAATCTAGAATTTCTATCTGATACTATGCTCAAAGGTACCCTATGCAATCTTACTATCTCAGGTACATATAGTTCAGCTAACTTTTCAGGACTCTAAGTAGTATTAATAGGAAGAAAATGAGATGATTTAGATAATCCATCTGCAATCACCCACACAACATTAGAACCTCTATGGGTACAGGAAAATCCAGAAACAAAATCCATACTCACATTCTCTCATGGCTATTCAGGCATTGGAAGAGGTTGTAATAAGCCTGTCGGATGTCTATTCTTAGACTTCACTTACTGACAAACTAAACATCTAAAAATGTACTCAGCTACATCCTTTTTCAATGCTAACCACCATAAATTCTATCTCAATCCTCTATACATTTTATTGTTCCTCGGGTGCATTGAATGTATTGAATTATGTGCTTCTCTCAATATCTCTTTTCTCATATCAACATCATTGGGAACACTGATTCTATGTCTCCATACCAACATGCCATCTTCTCTGATTCTGAACTCAGTCTATTTTTCACTCAGTACATCCTGCTTAATCTTCTTTATCTCCTCATCCTTACCTTGCATCTCTAACAGGTGTTCTACTATGGATGATTCTATAACCATATTTTCTAACAATGATCCTCTATCACTGATATTCAACTTTTATTTTCATCAATTTCACATCATGACTTTCTATAGCAGTTAACCTTCTTGTAGAGTTTCTACTCAATGCATCAACTACCATATTCACCTTCCTTGGATGATAGTGAATTGTACAATCATAGTCACCAATAAACTCTATCCATCGTTTTTGTCTTAAATTCAACTCTCCTTGGGTAGGTAAGTATGTCAAACTCTTATGATCAGTGAATATCTCACAAGTGGCTCCAAACAGATAATGTCTCCAAATCTTTAAAGTAAACACTATGGCAGCCAACTCTAAGCTATGGGTTGGGTAATTTCTATCATGATTCTTCGATTGCCTAGAAGCATAGGCCACAACCTTCCCATGTTGTATTAACACACATACCAACCATTGATGCGACACTTTACTATACACCATAAATCCTTCATCACCAGAAGGAATCGTCAATACTAGATTTGTAGTCAATTTCCTTTTCAGCAACTTAAAACTCTTCTCACATTCCTTGGACCATACAAATTTCACATTTTTTCTGGTCAATCTAGTAAAAGGTACATTAATAATAGAAAATTTTTGAATAAATCTTCTATAATAATCAGCCAACCCTAAAAAGCTTATGATCCTAGTCATATTTGTTGGTCTCTCCCAACTCAACACCATTTCTACCTTCTATGGATCAACTACTATACCATTTCCAGACATTACATTGTAACGACCCATCACGGGTTGAGATGGTTTTGTGACATTTTAAAAATCCCAGCATGACATATATATGCAACAATAAACAATAATACCAATATTATTACTTCTCATATAACCACTTTCCACATATCAATTACACTTATCATACCCATCAAACAACTTTCATCTATTATCAAATCATAGGTTAATAAGTTATTTAAATATTATCACTATATATTTCATATTTATCTTGATTACTTAAAGAAAATCTAATTCACCACATAACACTTAAAGCTACCAGTGGATCACCTTTTTGCCCTTCCTGCTCCTCTCAGCAATTTCTCCTGGTTGTTGATCATCAAAACCTGACATAATATTCATATTAAATTCTAATTTATTCTTTAATTCTTCCCAAATTCACACCCTTTGAAAATTTGCACTTTGAATTCTGGGAATTTCATGTATGCTAAAATTCAAAAATAATCTTCATGTTATTACCTTCTGTTTTTCTTAAAGCTTCCCGTGATTCTTGATAAGTGCTTAAATATTCATATTTAAGCCCCTTAATTTACACTTGTTATGTTCCTAGTCGTGTTATTTCGTGCTATTTTATTTATTTTCTGTGTTTTCCTAGGATATTGAAGAAAATGGAGCATTATCTGGTTTGGAGAACAAAAACTAGAAAAACTAGAAACTGCACACTAGGGGTGAGCATGGGTCGGTTTGGATCGGTTTAACCTAACCCATTCATACCGGGTTAAAAAAATCTCAATCCAACCCAACCCATGAACCCATCCAACCTCAACTCAACCCAATCCATTCTAATCGGTTTGGGTCGGTTTGGGTCACCGGGTTGATATATTTTTTCTACTAAAAAATTAAATCATACATATTACATAACAAAAAAATATTATACTAAATCCAAAACCAAACCCATACATATTTCTAGTAAAAGTTGTGTGCATCAGCTTTATATAAACTAATATTTAATACTTTTATTAACATCTTGGATATTGTTATGAAAACAAGCATTAATAGATACCCTTTCCAACATACAACACATCAAAATTCGCCAACCAAACGAGATAACTAGAAGCACAACAAACTCTGTGTTCTTTACTTTCTCAAATGAGTCAATAGTTTTCAATACTAAATCCATGAAATGGACAGTACATTTTTTTAGTGCAGAAGAGAAGGCAACACTGAAGGTGAAAATCAAACGAATTTCTGTAAGCCCAAGGAAAAGTAATTTAATTTTTTTTATATCAATATGATATTTTAAGGAGTGTTTTGTTTGTTTATAGAAAATTAATTAATTAATTATTATGTTTGACATCTATCTTTGTGATATGTGGACTGTACGTCCATGTAATGTTAAAAAAACAATTTAAAGATTGACAATCGAGATTCATCACATGATTTATGAGTAAAGTTTAACTTATTCATAGTCGGTGGGAATCCTCTTCAAAAGGGTAAACCTTTCAAAAAATCTTCGTAATAAAATATTTTATTAACTAAATGTGCTTTCTAATCCAAAAAGGCAAGTGATTAAAGATTTCTTATAGTTTTTTTTTTTCCAAAGATTTCTTATAGTTGATATTTACTTATTACTACCAATTAGTTATAAGGAGATGCATAATTGATTGTCTTAATTTAATGTCAGCTATATATCTTTGCTATAATCAAAATTCCTCATTTCTTAAAGCTAAAGAATGCTTAACTATATTAAAGAGAACAGACATAAAACTCTAGAAAATGAAAGTTAACATTAGATTTGAAAATACAAAAGCCTGAGGGCAATTAAAACATTGGTTCCAAACTTGGTACTGTTTGTTTTCGAAAAGAAAAAGTGTAAAAAGATAAGGAAAAGTGCAAAAACCAGGCCAACACTTTCTAAAGAAAATAAAGACTGCATACTACATACCTTTTTGGCTTTCTCTCACCAAACTTCACATTCGCCACTTGGGTTTCTTTCAAGAGAAAACGATAGCCCCACAGCCCCCACAAAGAAACGAAGAAAGAGATAATGAGGAGACTGAAATTTTCAATCAGAGAGGCTAGGTTTAGTGAATTGTAAGTTTTTTTTCCCAAAATACCCATCATTCTATTATCTAATTACAACGAGTTATGCCTTGTTTGGATTTGGACTGTGCTACATATAATTTTACTCATTCATTATACTATAATTATTTAAACACAATTTTATATTTAATAAATATAATATATATATATAAAATATAATTATATATTTGATCGGGTTACCAGTTTGGGTCGGTTTAAAAATTTTGAACCCATGACCCAACCCAACCCATTGTGTCGGTTTAGGTCGGGTCCACGGGTCAACTGGGTTCCATGCTCACCCCTACTGCACACAATGCGATCGAGCACAGAAGTGTGCAATCGAGCGCAACAGCACTCGTGTGCACAAGAATAAGGCTCGAGCGTAACCTTGCGCTCGAGCGCACTAACATGAGATTGAACGCACACGTGAGTAAAACGGCAGAAACTATTTTGGAAAGTAGGGTTAGGGTTCTATTTTTCGAGTTAGGGTTTCCAAATGTCTTTGAACCTTATAAATAGGCTTGTAAACACAGAAACTACATCTTCTTTTTAGTTGGGAGCTTTGGGAGAATTGACGACTCTTCTAAGCCAGTATTTTTTGGGTTTATTCTTTTCTCTTTATTTTACATTATGAAGATGTTTAACATCACAACCATGTGTAATTAACTCACTAGTAGGGCTCGAATGAAGCCCTAATTATGTTTTTCCATATGTAAATATTGTTGCCTTTGTGATAGCTGTGTTATGATTCTTAACTTGATTAATGCCTATTTTTATTGAAATTCCTCATATATGTTTGCCTGATCAACATATGCATGTGGTATGGATTAGTTAGTTAGATCAATTTGGATGACTGAGTCCTGGGTCTGACAATAGTAAAAAAAGAAATCCACATCGGATTCTTGGGTTAATCAACATGGGAAACTGAGAGTATATAACATGCCCTAGGTCTCGTGTGTTTGTCAATTTTCACGGATCATATACTCTCTTAAGGAACAACTTAGTATACACCATGCTAAATCCCTTAAGAGAGAAACGAGTTAGAGTATACACCATTCCTAACTCGTTGCTTAGGAAAATCAATAGCTTAAGGAGTATACACCATGCCCTTAGGTTGACAACAATAGGTAATCATAATATGACTAAAGCATTAGCACGTTGTTTATTAGGAAAATATGATTAGGGTGGATATCAAAGCCCTATGTGTTTATCATTATCAATTCAAACTCAATACTTATTTCTATTGTTTTTATCACGAACTTAATTTTAAATCGAACTTTACCAATCCCTGTGGAGATGATCTCACATTTTGCACACTATATTACTAAGTTGACCTTGTGCACTTGCAAGTAAAACTGTTCAAATATTCACTTAATAATTTAGGTAGATTTTTACACAACAATTCTCTATGAAATTCTCCCGTAAACCTCTTCAAAATTATACTCTTTCAACATTTCTTTCGGTCCCTAAGTGTTTAAAGAAATAGAGTAGTTTAGATTTAAGTTTGAAGAAAACCAAACAAGATTTGGTAAAACTAATAAAACAATTCGATATTTAAAATAATCTCTTTGTTTAACTCCATGTCATATTTATCAAATTACTTATTTACCCTTTCTTTACAAATACGAGTACATATCCCAAGAAAGTAACTTTATTAAGCCAAAATTCATATTTAGAAAATTTTGCATATAATCTCTCTCCTCGAAATCTCCAACACAATCTCTAATTGTTTTATATGCTCATCCTTATTCTTAGAATACATTAGGATATCATCAATGACTACCATCATAAACTTATCAAGAAATGGTTTAGACACTCTATTCATCAAGTTCATAAATGCTTCTAGAGCATTAGTCAACCCAAATGGAATCACAAGAAACTCATAGTGGCCATAACGTTTCCTAAAAGCAGTCTTAGGCACGTCCCCTTCCTTTATTCCCAACTGGTGATAACCTAATCTCAGGTTTATCTTAGAAAACACTCTCGCTTCCTATAACTGCTCAAACAAATCATTTATCTTTGGAAAAAGATAATTTTTCTTAATGGTTATTTTATTTAGTTGTCTGTAATCTATACACAACCTTATCGTTCCTTACTTTTTCACAAACAATACAAGAGCTCCCTATGGCAACACACTAGGTCGAATAAATTGTTTATCTAACAACTCTTAAATTTGAACTTTCAACTCTTTTAACTCAGTGGGTGTCATTTTGTAAGGTGCTATTGATATAGGTATTGAATCTGAAATCACATCATTATGAGGCAAATCAGACAACTCGTCAGGAAATAAATCAGAAAAATCTTTCATCACTAAAACTTCTTTCAACTTTCTACCATCCTTTCTAGAATCCACCACATATACTAAATACCTCTCACATTCTTTCCTCAACCATTTACTAGCAGTCAGGGCAGAATCAAGACAATATGCAAGTATCTTATATTCTCCTTGAAAGCTAAATTCTTCATGTCCAAGTATCTTGAACAGTACATTCTTCATAAAATAATCAACCCATGCATGATATGCTGATAACCAATTTATCCCCAAAATTAAATCAAAATCTATCATATTCAGAGGTAATAGATCAACTTCAAATCCTCTATCAGCTATACAAATCACACAACCCTGGTAAACATTTTTGATTATCACTCTATCTCCGGTGGAAACCTCAACAACAATATTATTAATTAAAAGACTAACACATGCATCAATAGATCTCATAAAAACATTAGATGCAAAAGAATGAGTTGCACCAAGATCAATCAATAATCTAGCAAGTTTATCAAGAATAAACACTATATTTATCACGATGCTAGGAGTTTCTTGAGCATCCTGCTGGGTCAGTGCATATACTTTACTCTCTCTGGACTACATCTGACCACACATCCTCTCAACAACTGCTTCTCTAACTGGACCTCTACCTCGAATACTTCCAGATCCACTAGCTCTCTCTAACTATCCTTTCCCAACACCTCCAACAATCACAATCTTCACAATCTTAACTGAGCTCCTCAATGGAAAATCCACACTGATATGTCCACTATCTCCACAAACCAAACATGTCAAAGTAGGATAATTTTGAGATAAATGTCCAATCCGATTACACCTGTAACATGCTCTTCTCTCTGTATCACACACAGCACTACTACCTCCCGTGGTACCACTCCCACCTCCCATGGTACCATTCCCACCTCTACCAAATCCTCCAAATCTTATAGGCTGTTTCCCAAGCCTAAGGGTCCCATCAATAGAACTTTGAGCCACAGAGGCTACAAATCCAACCCGTCTCTAACTTTGAACAATAGGTCTATGTGAAAAGGAACGCCTCTCTAGGGTGGACGACCACTCTGAACACTCATACCACCATCTCTAGATCCCCCAGGTCTAGTCCTCTTCAGCCATTCTCTACGTCCTCTAGACTCCACAATATCATTTTCAGTCTGAAGTGATTTATCCACTAAAACAACATAATTCAAATGCCTCATATATGAAAGTTTAGAACGTATCTCAAAATGCAAGCCATCAAGATATGTCTTATACTTCATCTCCTTTGTATTCACCAACTCAGGCATAAACCTCGATGAAGTCACAAATCTACTATTATACTATGCCATAGTCATCATATTCTGCCTCAAATGAATAAAATCTATCTTCTACTGGGATCTAAAAGTATCTGGAAAATATTTTGCAATGAATACCTTTTTAAACCTATTCTAGGTTAAGGGTATATCAATATCTGCACTCAATTTAAGAAAAATATCTTCCCACCATTCAAAAGCCTCACCTCTTAACTGAAATGAAGCAAAAACAACTTTTTACCTGTCTGACACTAGCAACACACCTAATAAATGCTTAGCATGTTTCACCCACAACTCAACATCAAATGGATTAACAGATCCTCTAAACGACGAGGGTTTCAACTTAATAAATCTAGTGAAGTAAGTGTCTTACATCTCTTGTGCAAAATGACCCTCACCCTCTTGAACATCATGCGTCATAGGATTTACAACAACATCAGGTTCAGTCCTAACCTGCTTATCTAGTCTACACTGTAGACTATCAGCTCTACTCTCTGCCTGATTCAACCTCTCAAGAGCATGAGCATGAGCATGAGATTCTCTTAACTCATCTCTTTTAACACCAAATTCCCTCACAGTACCACTAGTACTAGGTGTACTACCAACATGTTCCCTTTCAGGAACCACAGGCTCAACATCAATCTCAATCTCAGTTATACTATACAATAGGAGCCTACCACGCCCTCTCTGATTCATAACTCTTCTTCTAGGTCAGTTACGTTCACGTGGCATCTTTAGACTATGCATTAAAATATAATTTGTTTTAAGCTTCCACTTCATTAAATTTTATGCAGTCTACAGAATAAAACCTAATGTTCTTATACCAAAATTGTAATGACCCATCCCGAGCTGACCGCTCCAAGATGGTGTCGTCATTGTTTGAAATCCAAGCAAAGACATATACATGCAACAATTTAAAACATCATCAACTGAAACAATATTTACATGATTATCCTCATCATGAGGTTCACATTATACAAGCAATCATTTATTATCTATTATATCTTCCTTTCAATCACTTTCTCATAACAACTCTCTCACTATGAGACTCATATTTCTATCATCATATCACAATCATTTTGATGTTTTAGCATCTCAACGATAATAAAATAATAATAATAAATATATGCATCCACATCTTTCTTTCTCATCATTTCATATATCACTCCATACAATCAATGAATGGGAATCACTCCATACTAACAAAGTATGGGAAATACCAATCTCTGGTATATCATCTGGGAACATATTCCCACATGTCGACATATGCTTCATCCAGATCATTCGTGGTACTAACCTTCATCTATGCATATGATCAACAACACACAAGCAAGCATACCATCATATCATAAAATCAAACTATCTATTTCATAAAATCTTTCTTTTACCATATTTATATCAATCATCTCTTTATATAATATCAACTTCTCAATCATATAATCTTTAACTCATTCATTTATTCTTTCAACATATATATTTTCAGCAATTCTATCAATTTATCCTTTCAAGATCATAATTTCACCAACTGCTTATATATATTCATTTCAATCATTACATAAATCCTATCAAATCATCCAATTCATACATATTTCATATAATTAATCAAATCAATATTTTTATAATATGTATTCACTTTATCAATTCATACATTTGTTCATTCTAATTTTATCTATATTTCACGTTTGTCTCATTTACTAAAAGTAAATCCAACTCACCTCGTAGCACTTAAAATTACTTTTATACAACTTCATTTCTCTTCCTGCTCCTTTCAGCAACTACACCAGATTGTTAATCACCTCAACCTAATCAGAATATACTCATTAAACTTTCTATCTTATTCTTCATCTTTCTATACCTTGTACCACGTTAGATTATATATATGCATGCTCATCGTTCTCAATTCAAAACTTTTATTAGAAATTCCTTTCATTCTTGTTTGGATTCAAATTCAAAGCTTCTTTTCAAGAAATGTAGAAGAATAACTTATCATAATTCAAATCTTTCAAATGAAATTCATAAATGTTACCTTTTCAAAGTTTTTCCTCATATTTTCTTAGAAATTCTTCTAGAAATTCAATGATTTCAGCACGAGATTAGCAAATTCTTCAATTTCAAAGTACTTACAAGTGTTTATCAGCTTTTCTATAGAAAGAGTAATCTTAGAGAGAGAAAATGATTTTATAAACTGATTTCTAACTTCAAACTTGTTTTTGTATAAAAATTTTGGTTTGACCGATCGGCTGCCCGATCAACAGATTGAACCTTTTTAAAAAAAATCAAATTTGCCATTCAACCTACCGGTCAACTGCCAACCGATTGGTTCACCACCAACCGATCGGTTGATCGGCTGACTAGCTAATTGGTCCTCCATGAGTCGGCTACCTTTCATTTGAAATTTATAAGATTTCAATCATTACTGCAGGTCGACTGCCCAGCCGACCGGTTGAGTAACCAATCTACCGCCTTGTCGATCGGTTCAACCTTTAAACCTTTGTAAAATTTATTTCTTTTTTTTAAAAATTTATTCTCTCTTCCACAAAAATTTTTCTAACTCTTTTTCTCAATTTTAATCAATAATTTTCTTCAAAATTTCTTTCATATTCAACTTTCAATCTTTGTAAAATTTTAAACTATTTTCAAATCAAAAGATTTAAATCTTTCTTCAACAATTATTTCAAACTTAACTTTAAATTTCATTCAACACCTTCTTTCAAATTTTAAATTCAACTTCATTTTCACATGTATGCATGTATAATTTCAATATAATATTCAATTTTCTAATTATAATTACTTTTTTACCCTTATATTGAAGGAACAGGTATTACACAACTCGAAAACTTCAACCAAGACTCGACGACTCCGGTAAGTAAGGCTGAATACGAAGACCTCCGACGATGATATGGTATCTTTGACGCACTCATCGACCAGCTCATACTCAAACCGAATCGAGGCCATCACCCCCAACCTCTAATCCGACAAGAAAAATCTCTGCGAAGGTCAGTAGAGATCCGACCTCGAGATCCACTTACCCGCTTTGAAGAGGTAACCCTAAGCCAAAAGAACTACCAACTTGATAAGGGTTGAGCCCTAGAGCACTCTATTGAGAGAGCAGAACCTAACAGACGAAGTCCTTCACCTTATGCCCGTAACAACGAGTCTGTCTCTAACTCTCATCCATAAAAACAACAGTAAGATCACGACAAGTTTAAAGTTAACAAACAACTAAGGGAAATGAATGTCCAAATCGAGCTTGCACTAAAAGAGAAAGGAATGGATGTTAAGGATAAATTCAAGCCTTATGACAATACCTTTACTCCATAATTTATGGCTGAGTTGTCCAACAATTCCAAGCTCCCAAACATGGAGATATATTATGGCAAGACTTACCCAATTGATCACTTAGAGACCTACACCTCTTCAATGTTGTTCCACGGCTACTCAGATGCCCTAATATGACGAGATTTCCCCGCGACTCTACGGGGAACGACAAGAACTTAGTTCTCTCATTCACCAATAGAATCAATCAAATCATTCGCCAACTTCATTGTTTAATTCACTACATTTCTTCAGCAATCAAGGTCCGAAGAAGACCCCTGAAAGCCTCCTCATTATAACTCAGTATCCCGAGGAAAGTCTTTGCCAATACATCCAATGTTTGACCTTTTAGTTAGTGTTGATCCAAGATTTGGATTAAAAAATTAGGGTTATGGCATTTGTTAGTGGCCTCTGAGTCTGCAACTTCAGCCACTACCTCTCGCTAAATCAAATCCACACCATGTTTGAACTCTTTGCCAAGGTTGATGGGGCTCAAGATTCCCGCAAGGAAAGAGAAGAAACCTTAACAAGGAAAAAGAGGAAAGAGTTAAATGCTCTGAAGTCAAAGGATGACCACGTGGCCGATGCAATGGTGGAAAAAATGGAGACTTGACACAACGTCGTGGGGATTTAAGAGTTACACACTTCTTAACATCTCTAGTAATTGAGTAAAAATAACATTACAAGTCCATAATTATGAGGCTAAACAAATAAAGAGGAAAATCCTAAAGAGGAAAATCTGAGCTGCAATGACTTAATCATGCCTCAAGAAATGAAACTTAATAAACCTTCTTCTAGCATAGAAGAATTGGTTCAGGAAAAACCACATAGTTTGTCAAATACTACAATGAATCAGGTAAAATGGACCTTTATTTTTTTCTCAGTATATGAATATGGAAGATAACTTCAGTAATTTTGAATTGATAATGATGAGATGAAATTCCTACACAAATAACACCAAACAAAGAATTCAATGGAACCTGATTTTGACAGTAGCTTCAACTGGAGACTCAACAATCAATTTTAAAAAAAAATTAAAAACCATTTTAATTAAAAGTAATAAGTTTCCAAGCAAGTAGTGGTACACCATTGACCAGAGACTCTACAACATAAAAATGAAAATCCTTAATACCCTTTGACATGTATATGCCTTCCACTTGCCGAATCAACATTAATATAGGTTTGAATATACGCATCAATCAAGGCTTCCTTTCTCATTTTCAAACTTGTCTTGGGCATTATGTCCAACAATTAATCAGTTATTATGCATGTGTTAATTTTTTTTTTATCAAAACAAATAAAAACCGTGTTATATCAGGATCGTTGCACTTAACAACCTAGAACATTATAGAACAAAACCAATTCAACAGTACCCTCTCCATTTTATTTTCTAATATGATAAACCATGAGAAAGAGAGAGAGAGAGAGATTTGTCCAAAAAAAGAAGGAGAAAATGAACCTGTGAATGGTGACGAAATCAGTTCCTATCCTTATTTATTAGTCCCCAAAAATGCCCTACTTTGGTTGGGGAAATTGTCCATTTTAGATAAATCTTGACATCGAGTGTTTTTACAGAATATCTATTCAATATGTTTTCTTAATCGCAAGGATTTTTGTTAGCTGCAACGTTCAACTTTTGGCCACTTGAGCAGGGAAAAGAAAAATAAACTTAATCACCACAAATGAATGCCCCAACCCCAACTCCTACAGCCAACACAAACCCTAATCTCACCAACAAAGCAGAAAATAATTAAATAGAACAAAATCAATCCACACTGCTTATAGATGCAGAAATCGCTACACACGGTAATTCTGAAAAATAAAAAATTTCAGAAATTAACCTAAGCAAATGAGAGAGATAAAGAGGTGAGATGATAGAGACTTATTGCTTATGAACTGACGGTCAAAGATGGAGAGAGATAGGTGGGTGGTGCTCTAACTGTATCTTACCCTAGGTTTGCCCCAAAGATGGAGAGAGAGACAACCAAATTAGATTATTGCGGAAGGTTTTTTTCTTTTCTTTTCGTCCAGTGGGATATGTTTGCTATAAGTTTTTTTATTTTGTTGAGAAATCGTCTACCACTTGTTATTTCAAAAAATATTATTTTTATTAATAAATTATAAATTTGAACTTTTTTTAGAAATTTAAACTTATTAAAATTAAGATAATCTTTCATCTTGGTATTAATTTTATATTCTAGCATTATAAATTAACTAGTGTAACATTTGATATATAGTAATTAATGATATAAATTAAGTGAAAGGGTAAAATTTGAAGTATGTACCAAATAGTATAATATAAAATTAGATTTTATTTTTTTTTATAATTTTTTATTTTCATTTTGGTCCATCACTCAATTGTGTGAGAGTTAAATTTTACTTGAGGAAGAGCTATTTAGAGATCAATTTTGATAGTAGTATCTAATGACTATTTAATATTTATCTTTTTAAAATAAAAATGTACATTTAATTTACAACCACTTTTTATATTTAATAAATAATAAGCTACTAATTAACATTAAAGTAATCACAAAAATTTATAATCAATTAAAAAAATTGATGTGCCAACACGACCCACCTAAAGCATAAGACTATTCATACCTAAAATGGTTAACTTGTGATCCGAATAATCTATTTCGATTTGGTTATCAAAAATTTTAGTTATGGAAAAATGCTATTGATACCATCATAACAAAATGTTTTGATTATCAAAATTTTGGTAGTCGAAATAGTTTCTGTAATTCAGTATTACCAATTAGTTGACCAAATTAAATAAGAATTTAATTCAATGAAAAAATCAATACTTTGCAATTGTTATATCAGTATTGTTTTAGACATAATGTTCAATTGCATGTACTTTGTATGCGTGTAGTTTGTGGTTGTTCAATATTAAGAAATTAAAACATTAAAACCCATTGTCCACATGAAATAATAATATTAACCTTATTTCTTCTCTATCAAAATCATTTTTTTTATCTTACTTCTATAATCATTTATGAAAAAATAAGAGTTCAAAAATTTTGTAATTAGGTTACATAAAAAAAATATAATACTTATCGATACCAAAATCGAATATCAAAATATTTGAAACACTTTATCAATAACAAATTAACCGAACCAAAATTTTTGGTTTGACGGTTCGGTTTTCATTCCCTAATAATGCATATACCCCTATCTCTAGATCCCATTTATAAAAATTAAGTTATTCTTATCCATGACTTGGTTCAAATAAGAGAAAGAAATTAAGTCGACATGTTGCTCTAAAGAAGCAATAGTAGAGCATTTAGGTTCAAGTATGAGTAGACATATAGAGCATCGTTTAAAAGAGATTCAATAGGTTCTAGAATAATATAATAAAATGGCATAACTATATCTGAAAGCTCTTTCCGTCTTTTATGATTCTATATAATTTTTTGATTCGTCATTTATATTCATGAATCATTCATTTTAATTGAAATTCTATAAATAAATTTGTTGCCACTCATCAAGTAAAAGTCAACTACGCATCTAATCTATTAATATTTATTTTTTATTGAAGTTAAAACTATATACACTACATGAAATTTGAAGTTCATTCATTAAAAAAAAATTAAGTAATAGTTTAGAAAGAAAAAAAAAAAGAAAACTCATGTTTATAAGGTAAGTTATAAATTAGTCCTCATTTCAAAAAGATTATTATTAGTGGCGGTCAAATTAATCGCCAAACAACACAATTAGTAGCTAGATTCTAATGGCCGCCACAAAAAGATGATATTTTATGACAACAAAAGATGGCCACCACTAAAACAAACTTTTAATTATTGATACTATAACGACTGCCATTGAATATGGTAATTTAATGGCCAACCTCAAAGATCACTAAAACTTCTATATTAGTGACCATAACGCACCAGGCGCTATTAAAAACACTATATTCAGTGGCCGCAGTGTCTTGCTGTCACTAAAAATGAACCTTTTGTGGGTGTGTTTTACTGGCCATCACTGATTTGTAACTATTTAGTGTTATTGATGGAGACAATTGTTATTGGTGGCCAAGTGGGAGAAATAAAACAATGAACTCGGTGGAGTGGAGACAAGATAAAATTAGACTTTGCCAGCAGCTGCAAAATTGGACTTTGCCAGCAGCTGGCAAATTGGCCTTTGCTAGCAGTAGTCAAATTGAATTTTGCCAGCCGCCATTTTTTTTTATCTTGTTTTGTGTTCACACTCATGTTCACACTCAATCTTGTTTTATGTTCACACTCAATGCTGAGCCTATAAATAGACATTGAAACGTTGGTTTCAATATCAACATCTTAACACACAGAAGAAGTTAGTGTGAGAGACAGAGTGTCTTGTAAAATCTAAGTGAGTGGCTTTTGTAACAGAGCATTGCTCTAGTTTTCTCTAGGGTTTTTGCCAAATACTAAAATACTCTGGGTGTTGATCCGAGGAGTAAGCTCATTGCCGAACCTCGTTAAATCATTGTGTTTGTTTCTTTATTTGCGTGTTGTTCGAATTCTTGCTATTTCCTTAACAACTGGTATCAGAGCCTTTGGTTATATATTTCTGTCTGTTTTTTTTTTGCGAGTTTACTATTCACGTGAATAGTGAAATTTTGCCGGTGATACCGATTCATCAGCAACGGTGTTCTAATACACGGAGGTTCGCAGGAATTGTCAGAAAAGATCCAAAGAAAGCCATATTCGAGTGGGAGTAATGGCGAATGAAGGTAAAGCAAGGATCGAGAAGTTCAATGGAGCAAACTTCGGTTTGTGGAAGATGCAAATAGAGGATTATCTTTACTAGAAAGACCTCTATCTTCCTCTTGGCGGCAAAACAAAGAAACAAACACAGTGATTTAACGAGGTTCGGCAATGAGCCTACTCCTCGGATCAACACCCAGAGTATTTTAGTATTTGGCAAAAGCCCCAGAGAAAACTAGAGCAGTGCTCTGTTACAAAAGCCACTCACTTAGATTTTACAAGACACTCTGTCTCTCACACTAACTTCTTCTGTGTGTTAAGATGTTGATATTGAAACCAAAGTTTCAATGTCTATTTATAGGCTCAGCATTGAGTGTGAACATGAGTGTGAACATAAAACAAGATTGAGTGTGAACATGAGTGTGAACACAAAAGTGTGAACATAAAACAAGATAAAAAGAAATGGCGGCTGGCAAAATCCAATTTGACTACTGCTAGCAAAGGCCAATTTGCCAACTGCTGGCAAAGTCCAATTTTGCAACTGCTGGCAAAGTCTAATTTTATCTTGTCTCCACTCCACCGAGTTCATTGTTTTATTTCTCCCACTTGGCCACCAATAACAATTGTCTCCATCAATAACAATCTCCCACTTAGAGACAATTTGCCATTTCCAACATAGTCAAAACTAGGTGTGATTCTTCTTCCACTTCTTTAGGCATGAAGACCGATCGAAGCTGAACATTCTTTCAGCTTCTCAACCGTAACAGTCTTTGTTAACATATCTGCGGGATTCTTGCTGGTGTGAATCTTTTCCAGCATAATAACCCTTTCTTCTAAGAGCCCCCGTATGAAATGGTATCTGATGTCGATGTGCTTTGTCCTGGCATGAAATGCAGAATTTTTGGCCAGATGAATTGCACTCTGACTATCACTGTAAATCTTACAGTCCTTCTGCTCTTTGTTTAATTCTTTGTATGTACTGTTGTTCGAATTACTTGCTAATTCCTTAACAATTGGTATCAGAGCAGAAGGACTGTAAGATTTACAGTGATAGTCAGAGTTCAATTCATCTGGCCAAAAATTCTGCATTTCATGCCAGGACAAAGCACATCGACATCAGATACCATTTCATACGGGGGCTCTTAGAAGAAAGGGTTATTATGCTGGAAAAGATTCACACCAGCAAGAATCCCGTAAACATGTTAACAAAGACTGTTACGGTTGAGAAGCTGAAAGAATGTTCAGCTTCGATCGGTCTTCACGCCTAAAGAAGCGGAAGAAGAATCACACCTAGTTTTGACTATGTTGGAAATGGAAAATTGTCTCCAAGTGGGAGATTGTTATTGATGGAGACAATTGTTATTGGTGGCCAAGTGGGAGAAATAAAACAATGAACTCGATGGTGTGGAGACAAGATAAAATTAGACTTTGCCGGCAGCTGCAAAATTGGACTTTGCCAGCAGTTGGCAAATTGGTCTTTGCTAGCAGTAGTCAAATTGGATTTTGCCAGCCGCCATTTCTTTTTATCTTGTTTTGTGTTCACACTTTTATGTTCACACTCAATGCTGAGCCTATAAATAGACAATGAAACTTTGGTTTCAATATCAACATCTTAACACATAGAAGAAGTTAGTGTGAGAAACAGAGTGTCTTGTAAAATCTAAGTGAGTGGCTTTTGTAACAGAGCACTGCTCTAGTTTTCTCTGGGGCTTTTGCCAAATACTAAAGTATTCTGGGTGTTGATCCGAGGAGTAAGCTCATTGCCGAACCTCGTTAAATCACTGTGTTTGTTTCTTTGTTTGCGTGTTGTTCGAATTCTTGCTATTTCCTTAACATTTAGTGGCTGAACAAAATGCCCGCCACTATATTATCATAATTAGTGGAGATGTTTTAGTAGCCGCCACTGAATGTATACCTTTCTGTGATGGCCATTATCAACAGTTACAGTATGCCATTTATTACTGTCCAAATATTACTCTTTGTCATTAACCATCTAGTTTTTTTAGATTGCCATTTTAGCTGCCATTAAAATGTTATATTAGTGATCAAATTTCTTTGGCCGCCACTGAATATGTTCACTAAAAGTGCATTTTCTTGAAGTGTCAGGTCAAAGACCATGACGCCGACTTGTAGGAATGCTTTGCAATGTTAAAAGAGCATTGGTTGAAGTTAAACCCCACCAAGTGCACCTTTTGCATGATCTCTGACAAATTTCTTAGCTTTATGGTGACCCAAAAAAGGATGGAGGTAAACCTCAAAAAAATCAAGGCTGTTTTGGAAATGGAAGCATTACGGAACATCAAAAAAGTACAAAACCTTATGGGCAGCATCACCACCCTCAGTCACTTAATGTCCAAGTTAGTAGAAATGTGTTTACCTTTCTTTAAAGCCCTCAAGAAGATTAAGGAATTTCAGTGGACAAAAGAGTGTAAACCCTCATTTGACGAGCTGAAGAGATACCTAAGCTTGCCTCTCCTCCTCACCAAGCCAAAGGAAGAAGAAGAGTTGTTCCTCCTCTTTCTTGTCAGTGAAATCACCATAGCTCATGATAAGAGAAGAAGGGAAGATTCAAAAGCCAAACTACAATGCCAGCAGATTTCACCAAGACATCAAGACTCGATACTAACCCATAGAGCAGTTGGTTTATATCGTGGTCATTTTGCCACAAAATTTGCGATCATACTTCGAATCACACCTGATCATGGTGTTAATAAACCATCCTCTGAGGCAAGTTCTCAAAAGCCCGACCTCTCTGGAGGACTTGTAAAGTGGTCCATTAAGTTGGAATAATTTGAGATCCGGTATAAGCTGCGGGCAGCCATCAAAGGGTAAGCCCTAGTAAACTTCATAGTTGAGTGCACTTTCCCTAAGAGAACCACTAGGGGGTAAGAACCCGAGCAAAAACTTGAACTCTCAGCCTTGAAAATTTTTGTCTACAGTTCATCCAATGCCAATGGAAGCGGCGTCGAACTAATTTTGATAAGCCTTGAAGGTTTCACCATTGGTTATGCCCTGCAGTTTGACTTTAAGGCTTTGAACAACGAAGCGGAGTATGAAACACTACACATCGGCATGAATTTTGCCAAATCACTCATGGTCGAAGCCTTATAAGTCTCACTGACTCCTAGTTGACCGTAAGTCAAGTAACCTGAGATTACGAGGCCATATAAGAAAAAATGATCAAGTATCTTGCCAAAGTAAAACAAGCTACAATTCTTTTCAAGTCCGTGAAGATGAACCAAGTCCTAAGATCAGAAAATGTCAGGGCAGACACCCTAGCACAATTGACCTTCTCCGAGACTTTTGAATTCCCAATAGCAATGTACATGGAAATCTTGTTTTCCCCTAGAACAGAAAAAGCTGAAGTGATGGATATAGATGAGGAACCTTTTTGGATGGACCCTATAGTCAAGTACCTAGAAAGTAGTGAGCTCCCTAAGTCAAGACGTAAAGAAAATAAACTGATGTCCCGAGCAACCTCTTGATTGATGGACATCTCCACTGCAAATCTTTGACCTTGACATACTTGAAGTGCCTTAGATCTAGGGAAGTCGACTACACTTTGAAGGAAGTCCACGAAGGCATTTGTGAAAACCATCTTGGTGGTAGAGCACTTGCCCAAAAATCTTGAAGCAATGGTACTATTGGTCGGGAATCCTAAAAGAAGCTCAAGATTTTGTCAAAAATTGTGTCAAGTGTTAGATGTTCGCCCTAGTGACTCATCACCCTGGCAACCCATTGACGATCATCACTAGCCTTATATCATTCACCATGAAAGGGATTGACATCCTAGGACCTTTCTCATAAGCTCTAGGCTAACTTAAATTTATTATAATAGAAACAGACTACTTCACCAAACGGGCGAAGGCAAAGCCATTGGCTAAAATCATAAATGAGAAGATGAAAAAGCTTCATATGAAAGTCCATCGTGTGCAGGTATGGCATACCAAGAATTCCTTTAACAAACAATGATAAGTAATTCGATAGCGATCGTTTCAGAGAATTTTACCAAGAGCTCTAGATTGGCCATCGTTTCTTCTCTGTTGGCTATCCTCAAGCTAACACAAAAGTTGAGATCACAAATCAAATCATACTATAAACTCTGAAGAAAAAAATTAAAGACACAAAAAAACAATGGCTCAAAGAGTTACTGCATGCTTTATGGGCATACAGGACCACACTTCGATATCTAACTGGCAAAACTCATTTCTTTCTAGCTTTTGTATCCAAGGTTGTGGTCCATGTTGAGGTGGGAGAATCTTCCCTCAAAGTACAATTCTTTGATGCCAACGATAATGTTGAGCGGTTAAGGATGAACCTTAACCTCATAGAAGGAATAAGAGATGAAGTACTTCTTAAACTTGCGTCCTACCAATAAAGGACATCCAATTACTACAATATGTGAGTAAAAAAACAGATCATTCCGACTTAGAGACTTGGTCCTTAGAAAAAAGTCAGTCTTTGACCCCTGTGATGTCAAAAAGCTTTAACCCATTTAGGAATGTCCATACCACATCAAGAAAGTTATCAAGGCAAGAACCTTTGAGCTAGAAAGATGGATGAAACCCAAGTTCCACGAAGATGGAACCCAAGTTCCACGAAGATGGAACTTTGAGAATTTAATAAAATTTTATTAATAAAGACTCCTACTTTGATTTGGCCATGTGCAGAGTTACCCGTTGTACATTCCAATAAAGGAAAGAAAATAAAAGGATTGTTTGTCTACACTATTTGCTAAGTTCTATCTTTCAAGGCTAAAAACGGCCGAAGACCAAGGTAAAGGCCCAAAATGGCCATTTACCTTGTACAAGTCCTCCAAGGCCGAGGACCGAGGTAAAGACCTAAAAATGACCCTTTACCTTATACTAATCCTCAAAAGATGAGGACGAGGACTGATGTTAAGGCCCAGAATACTTGTATAAGTCTTCAAAGGCCAATGACCAAGATAAAAGGCCATACAAGTCTTCAAAGTTCGAGGACTGAGGTGAGGGCCCAAAATGGCCCTTTACCCCGTACAAGTCCTCAATAGACAAGAACCGAGGTGACAACCCAAAATGGCCATTTACCTCATACAAGTCCTCAAAGGCCTAAGATCGAGATAAACGCCCAAAATGGCCATTTATCTCGTACACTTCACCCTGTACAAGTCCATTTAAGTCCTTAATGGATGAAGATTTAGGTGAAGGCCCAAAACGGACTTTTACCTCATACAAGTCCTTAAAGACCAAAAATTCCTAGCATCAGTTAGCTCGGACCCAACTAAGTCGAGGCAAACGAAAAGAAAAAAGGAAAGTAGGCTATCGACCTCTCAAGGTTGTTCAGTGTTGTCCGTAATGACCGCAATCGAGGTTGAGACCTCCCCATCCTTAATGCCAATAGGCTTGGTGGTATTAATCTCTATCCCTGGAGGCTAGACCAAGTCAAGTTTAAGGCCTTTGTCAGGCTAGGTCTTTCCGACTTCTTGTTTGGCCATTTCGAAGCCATCCAATCACTTATCAGCCTACTTGTCATAGATATTAGCCTCGAAAGCTGAAAAATCCTTACACTCCTTAATGACCACCTCTTTCGTCTTCTGCATCTTTACCTTCAGACGACAAACCTCCTTCTCATTCTTCTTTTTTTCCTCAGTGGCTTTAGCTTCGACCATCTCTAGGTTTTCCTTATAATAATCACGGAGGTTTCAGAGTCGTTCATTGTCAGCCCCTCTCTTGAGCAACTCATCCAACAGATCCTAATTCTCATTCCTTAGGTCTAAGACAAGCCTCGAAAACTGGTTTATATGCTCAGTGGAGATGATAACATGTATGACCGCTTGAAAAGACCACCAATTATAACCGAATAGGAAAAGGAAAGAAAAAATAAGTAGGCATGAGATGGACGACATAACTTTTGCGTGGACTGGCTTTGGATGCCAACAAGAATCTCGAGAGTGTAATTGAGGAGGATGAAGTCATCCATTGGAGGGATGGCCCCCCAAAGAAGTTGGTGAACCACTTTCGGGTCACCAAGCATAGAGTCAGTCGACAGCACCGACCAATTACCTCAAAAGGTAGTAGAGGTTGAGACATGGCCCTCAACATCCTTCGGAGACCGAACTATAGGCCTGGCAGGAGCCTTCAAGGCAATTAACGTAGACCTTGAGCCTTGTTAGTTGGACAAAGAAGTAAGGCCTCTGTCCTCTTCGCCCATAGGCCTCTTCCTCTTCTCTCCTTGAGTGGGGGAGGAAGCTGAGAAGACCAATGCCCTTGTTCTTATTTTCAAACTTTCCCCATTCACCTACCTTCACGATAGTTGTTATTGACTCTTTGGAGGCTACTGTTTGCTTAGCCTTGACTATTTTTATGAGACAGACTTAATCGTCCACCATGTCTACATAAGGGAAATGATCTTATTGTGTCTGAATCATAACGTGAGCAAATAAAGTTCCATAAAACTTAAGTGTAAAATGGTCGTCTACTAGTAGCTGCTTGACTTAAATTATACTCTAATAGAAACCTTTTGTTAGTGAAGAGGTCGATGTCTAATGGGTGCCTAATCATCGCCTTGATCTCTTCGTCGGTGGTCTTAGGGGGATCCTTCTGGGAATCATAAATTCCATAATCCTATGGCAAAGAAGCTTAGAATGACTCTAAGGAGCAAACAAAGAATTTTTTTCCAGCCGTTGACAGAGGACTTTAGATTCATTATAATCTTCTTTTTACTCCTCGGAGCAAAGACAGTCTCTTGAAGTTTTTTTATTGTGTACAAGCATTAAATGATCTTATGAGAGAAGGATACATATCTTTTGTACTTCCGAAACAAGAAGACTAAGCCGACTAGCAGCCACCATATGTTTAGAAGAAGCTGAGTCGAAGTAATGATAAAGTAATTGATGATCTAAGCAATCTCCAAAGCCATAGGAAGTCAGAGCTTGACCTTGAATGAATCCTTAAATAGACACGGTTCATAAATGAGCCCGAGCTTAGTTCGACTAGAAGCCCTCTCATCAATCGTTAGGCGTCAGAGCTCAAACTCCCTAGGTATGCAACATTTTTGGCTGAAGATCTCCAACAATCTTCTGATAAACTGCAAGGCTCCAACTCTGTAGCATAGTGGAAACAGTGGCGGCTGACAACCATCTCTACACTAACTTCCTCTACTGAAGGGATGTCAACACTTATAGGTTTAACACTAGTGGCCCAAACTCTAGAGTTCATCCCATCCGAAGATGTAGAGTTATCACTACTATGAGCTATGTCAAACGATGTGCCCTCACTACTCACTTCAATTTCTCCCCGATCATAATCGAAAGCTTCTATACACTCACTACTTGACATAACGAAAAGAAAACAAAGTAAGAGACTCTTACCAAAAAATTTATAAAAAAAAAGATGAGGAATATCTGGAGTGTGTTGAGCTAAGGTTAGCTAAGGAAGTCTTTGAAGAGAAGTTTGAAAGCAAATGCATAAAATGAGGGGTGGTCACCTAACCCACTTATATTTATAAGCTTGCCATAAATGAGCCAGTTGTAACCACCACATCCAAGCACTCAAGAGAAGGCCACTAGTCTATCTAGGGAATTGGGAAAGCCATCTCAGGCAAAGGAAGAGTTACCCTAATGTACGATGAATTTCAAGGCAAGACAAGAACCCTAAGTGTTGAAGACCGAAATAGATACCCTCGACAGAGCATCTTAAAACTCTCAGGACTAAGGTGAAGGCCCAAAGTGGCCCTTTATCAATAGTCGAAGACTAACGGCCGAAGATAAGGACCTCAATAAGATAAGTTGAAAACTACTCCCTTAAACTGAAAAATTCGCCTCTAAGAGAGTAGGAGCATATGATATGCGTAAAAGTACACCACCTAATAAAAGAGCGACATGTGGCAACCTATGAAGGTAATAAGGTAATTTAACGTTTAAAGATAGAAAAACCACCGACCCATTAAAGAGGCCCCAATTCCCTACACACCACTCAAGGGCAAAATAGTAAGTCCATTGACTTAAGCATCGGAGGGCCCTTATCGAAGAACAAAACTCTGGGCGACTTCCCATTTCAGGTACCTCGAACTTGCCTGACCTAAACCCTCAAAGGACAACTTAGATTGACGTAATCAGACTTGATTTATTTTCGGCATCAACATCTTCCATTCTTTTCCCCTTATAAACCTTGTTTTCCCATTTGCAATGAGGTAATAAACTTCCTAACATAGTGAAGTTATTAACTTTTCCAAAGTCTGCTTTAGCAACAATTGACGGAACAACCATGGCGAGTCAATAAATATGGAGGATGATAGAATCATAAAATGTAAGTTTATAACTAAGATATAAATTTCAAATTTATCTATTTAAAATATCTAAATTTAATTTTTTTTACATTGTTATAATGATGGCCTAAATGAAATTTGAGAAATGAAATATAACTAGCTCATGACTACCAAATTTAAATTCCATGCATTTAAAAAATAAAATGGCATATAAAAATAAAAGATTTGAAGTGTAAATTTATGGGTTTAACATCAATTTCAATTTTGGCTTATAAATACCAAAATCTAATAGAGATTTCATATACATATATTTCAACCTTCAAAATTCGTAATGCATTTCATTAAAAAAAATCAAATTCATAGCATTTAATGTTAACCTAAACAATGAATGTGTATTACTTAGAGGTGTCAATTGACCCACAAACCATTTAACCCAGGACCCGCACATATATGGGTCAGGCATAGGTCTAAATTTTAAGATTTGTTTAAAATTTATCCATACTCAAACGGTCCGTGAAATTGTGGATCAAGTCGAGTCGACTCGTGGGCCTGTGGGTGTTCCTTGTTTAAATTAAAATGAATATAACCCACTAGCATAACTGTATAACCTAATAGAAGACCTGCATTAACTCGCATTTTTAGTTAAAAAAAATAAACTTTTCGATTTTAAATATTTCAATCATAGAATAAATTTTAAAATCCAACTTAGGTTTAGTAAGTTTGTTTATTAATTAATATATTGTTTTATTTTTTCACAAATATATCGATGTTATTGAAAAATGAAAAGGTTTTTACAAAGACATGAATCTTTCTTACTTGTGCCCAATTAACTCGTGACCGGTGTAACCTGACTTGACTCAATTCGATCTACTCATTTGACACCTCTGGTATTACTCTTCAAGTTTATTATCACTAATTTAATTTATAATATTTAAAACTTATTGAAATTTTTATGAAAATTGAAATTTTGATTGTATGTTAAAATATATCGAAACACGTTTATTTTGTAACTTTAAAATTTTTACAAACATAGATCACAATAATTAATTTTATTATTATAAAAATTAAATTTTTGAATAAGACTGTATAAACTTCACTTTTACCCTTATTAATAAAATTGGTAGTGTTGTCCTATTTATTTTATTTTCAGTAAAACAAGTGGAGAACTTAATTAAAAAGTAATTTTTCTATTGGTAACTAAAATGCAATTGGTCTGTTGAGGGTCAAAGTTTTTAGAGAGCATGTGAGAGACGGTGGCTCAAAGAGGCGATGACAACAAAGCTGCAACTACTTCTATAATTTAATTTAATATTTTTTTCATATTAAATCGATAAAAAAACGAAAAACGATAAGAATTAAAAACCGTCAGGAAGAAGGAGGAAATACAGGGGACTGTGATGGAGGGGTATCGAGAATTCAGGGGAAGAGAGGAATTCGATTCCAACATAAAGCATACAATGTTGGCGTTGGGGATATGGCTTGGTGCTATCCATTTCATCTTCGTTTTGGTCCTTTTCTCCTTCTTCTTCCTCTCTCTTTCCAAATCCCTCCTGTGAGTTATCTTTCTTTTCTTTTTTTATTTAAATATTATCTGCTAATGCTAATTACTAATCAACTACTTCGAATCAAATTTTCTTTTCTTTTCTTTTCAGGGTGTTTGGGTTGCTTCTGTTTTTCATGGTCATTCCCATAGACGATCGTAGCAAATTTGGCCGAAGACTCTCTAGGTTTAGTCATTTCTATTTTTTTTTCAAAAGAATTTAATTTGGATCTTCTCTGCTTGTTAATATTGATTAATGAAATCTATAGTTGATGAAATTTGATTCGAAACAAATCCAAAATGGCAATTTGCAGGTATATATGTAAGCATGCTTGCAGTTATTTTCCCCTCACTCTACATGTTGAGGATATTCATGCCTTTGATTCAGATCGTGCTTACGGTGTGTTCCCTTTTACGTTTCCTTTCCGTTCAATTCCACTTTTACTTTTTTCCCGGGCCAAAAAGAAAAAGAAACCATCTTTAAAAGGAAAAAAAATGAAATCTCAAGTTAATCTTTTGCAAAAGCTACAGAATTCCATTAATACAGAGGCGGCAATGCGCCCCAATTCTCCAAAACAAACACACATGTTCGATTTAGAATCTCATTGTACTAATGATTGGTGTGATTTGGTTGCTTTCTACATTTTATCATTGTTTTGAGAAAGTGACAATCTTAGTCTGTGCTATGCAGTCTTTGGTTATGAACCACATTCGGTTTTGCCAATTGGCGTTGTTGCGCTTGCTGATCTTACAGGTTTCATGCCTCTTCGAAAGATAAAGGTCCTTGCAAGTAACGCTGTAAGATACAACTTTTTACCTTAATCTGCATATCCTTATTTGTCCCGAAGGCAATTCCTCTGCATTCTTTTCCTCTCAACACGTGTGGAATGAATGAATAATTAGGTCTTCTACACGCCATTTTTGAGGCATATATGGACATGGTTGGGTCTCACACCGGCTACAAAGAAAAATTTTATTTCTCTCTTGGAAGCCGGTAATAGTTGCATCTTAGTGCCTGGTGGAGTGCGAGAGATACATCACATGGAGCGTGGTGCTGAGGTCAGCTCTTCTAACTTTTCTTTGCACTATTTTGTATGCATTCTAATCTGTTGCTATAAAAAAAAATTTGCACCTGTGTCTTGAATTTGCTTGTGTTAATATTCTCCTAAGCTATGCAAGCATATTCGGATTATATTAAGCTTTTTCTCGATTAAATTATCACTTAATATTTTTTCATTTTGAATTTGGAGCAGCACAAATTTGGTATATTTCCCTTGTAGCTTTCTTCTTCAGCCCAATGTCTCCCTTCCCCCGCCCATTTTCCTTTTTCCTGTTTTTGTGTATTTAGGGAGTGAGGAAAAAATAACAAATTTATATCCCTTCACGTCAATGTCCATATTTCGAGCTCTTGACAGTGAACTTATCTAATCTTTTTGTGAACTCCTTTTATCCCTTCAATTTAGGGATCTGGGAAAGTAAAAATACTTTATACCCCAAATATATAAATTCTTTGATGTCCAAGTCCAAGATGCCCTAGAATTATATGGAAGTCAGTCGATAAAAACAAGGTTTATTACGTTGCATTTGGACACATCTACTTGTATTTTATTTGAAATTTAGTTTAGAAAGCTTGAATGCAACTTATCAAAAAAAAAAAAAAAGAAAGAAGCTTGAATGCAATTCAAAGTCTGATATTTTGCAATTTCATGTATTCATTCAAACCTTCAAAACTTACAGATTTGAAATCCATATTTCTCTCATATATTTCAAATGAATTCATGAATTTGAATGTTACCACCAAAGATTTAGGTTTTAACCTTTGAATTGCATTCAAGCTTTTTAAGCGAATTGATTAATGAAAATCCAAAACAATTTGAATGTATCTACTAAATGTTACATTAAAATTTGAATGTATTTGCAACAAAAAAAAAAAAAACAAAACAAAACAAATGAGTGTATTTCATATTCATGACTTCAAATGAACCATTATTTTATTCTACTGGGTAAGCGCAAAGAAAGTCGGCAATAGGTTGTTTAAGCCATTTATCCTATTTGTTGCTTTCTTGTTGGTGAGGAACCGCTGCTTGATTCTCTACATCTTCCTTGTTACAATATGTCTGTTGGGAGGAGTTTGTGGTGTAAATTGAAGACATATTGTTTGTGGATAGACCTTATGTCAGTTGTCATCCACCTAAAAGGCTCTCCTTTGAGGCAACTTGAGACTTGGTTCTTATCTATGGATAAAAAATCTTAGACAAGGATTAAAATATAAACATGTTACATAAACTACAATAAAGTACAGTTGGTAAGAATTTCTTGAGCAAATCTGCCTTAAGTTGGGAACAGGGCTATGGAGGATTTCTCCAGTGTAATATGGAGTAACTTGAAAGATAAATTTGATGACTCGGGCAAAGGCTAGGTCACGGAGCATGAGAGACTCAGAGGGAATTTCCTTCCTGAAGAACATGTTTTTCCTCCTGGCTTGGAGTTTCTTTTCTCTCTACTGATCCCTTCTGAACCTTTCTTGGTGGACACATTTTCATTTAAGAACATAAGACGTGCCTTTGCATTCATTTTACTCTCACAAAATGCTATTATTCGGCATGACATCTCATGAGAGCTTTCTATGGATGAGTAGTTCACTCTTTTCCATTATAAAAGCCTCCCTTTCCTCATTTGGGTGGAAGTTTAGCATATTACTACGGCAGTTTAGGTGGAAGTTATGAGATTTACAGTTCCCCCAAGGATAGAGTTTAGCCTTGCTTATTTAATGTTGTTTGATAATTATTTTTCTCAACATTCTCTCTCTCTCTCTCTCTCTCACACGAGCACACACATGGACTTTGGGAACGTATTTTTTCTTCTAAAACTGTTTGTGATTTATTGATGGTGTGCTGGTCTGCAGATTGCGTTCCTCAAGACAAGAAGAGGGTTTGTTCGCATAGCCATGGAACTGGGCATACCTCTGGTTCCAGTTTTCTGCTTTGGCCAGGTGTTGATTCACATTTCTGTTTTCTTTTTCTTCTTTTTTCTTTTTATTTTTTTTTTTTTTACTTTCGTCTCAACAGAATGGACAATCTGCATCATCATTTTAGCATCTTATCATAACACCTTCATTTTGAATGTTACGCTTTTTGGTGAATACTCAATCTTGTGTCAAACTAATGGAATCAGTGTGTGGCATCCTTTCTCATTGAAGCTTATTGCTTGAGCTTATTATCCAAAAATAGCCATTATCTTGTTCATTAATCCTGTTGACTAATACTACTATCCCAGTTATCCATCCTGCGTCACCAAAAACAGTTGATTATTTTTCCTTCCTTCTCACTTGTACTATAGTCACATGTCTACAAGTGGTGGAAGCCTGGTGGGAAACTCTACCTGCAACTTGCTAGAGCTATCAAGTTCACCCCAATTGTCTTTTGGGGAATTTTTGGGTATGTATGCTCTCTTATGTATTTGCTTAATTTGTCTGTTGACAAAGTACTTACCTCAGAAGACAAATTCTTTTATCATATTTCCGGCTACTCTTGTTGGTAGCAATGAGTAATAGTTTGTCTGTTTTGCAGATCTCCATTACCCTACCAACATCCCATTCATGTGGTAGTTGGTAGACCAATTGAGCTGAAAAAAAATGCACAACCAACGATGGAAGAGGTATTGGTGCCACTGAATTGTGTATGCACTTTGTTTTTGTTATATTTTTCTGTATGTGGAGCTCCTCCATGGATATACTACTGTGTTCTAACGAAAAGAAGAAGCTAAGGCTATTTGCACTTATCTTTCTGATGCCCTTGCTTTGTAATGTCACGTAAGGCTATCAGAAAAATATTTTGGGACGAAAAGGTCTTGCAAGAGGAAACTCCATCACAATCGGGCATTCTGATGGGTGTTTTTTGGCCACTCTTGTCAACTCAAGAGGATGAATCAAATAATAGTTAAATGTAACAATCATTATTAATGAGCAAATTATTATGAAAAATTCACTGCGACAAACTACATAATACTGTCTGATTGCTCTAAAACTTGCCTATAGTAGATTTCTCTGGTAGCAGCACACTTTCTAAACTGCACGCATATTATGCAGATCATTGAAGTACACGGTCAGTTTGTTGAAGCGCTCCAAGATCTCTTTGAAAGGCACAAGGCTCGAGTTGGCTATCCTGATCTTCAAATGAAAATTCTTTGATCAAAACTTGATTTGTGTATTTATGCTTGCCTATCTTTGTTGAATCATGTTTATCTGTGAACCAGCTTCTTGTCTAGGTGTTGTATTCAATTAGATTGGGTAGGAAATAGGAAAATAACTTTCAAGAACGGGCCTTGATGAATGACCATGGAGAGTTTGATTAGGCATATCATATAGGATACATTCTTGCAAGACTATCTGTAGTATCAAAAGTAGTATTCAGATTAATTTTATATGTAAGATGATTTATTGTGGAGAACAGAGTCGGACAAATGAGAATACGCATGGAAGAATGTTGCATTGCATTGTTTGATTTTGGAAGTGTGGTAAAAGTTGGACAAAAAAATATAAATCAATGATGTAATATTTGGATATCGGTATTGTTGTTTCTTAATTAATTTTTTTTTTTTTTTTTTTTTGTAATTGGTACATATTTTGAAAATTTTAAGTTTCAAAAATCGAAAAGTGATGTAAATGCACAGAAATTTTTTGAAATTAATTTTTTTATGACTCAATTTGGAATGAGCTTAAGCTCACATGGCTTTGATCTACTGACACTGTACAAACTTTATATTCTGTCAATGAATGATATGTTGTCACATCATGACTTTGTACAACCTTTGTAGTCTGTCAATGAATGATATATCGTCACATCATTATTAAGATAAATGAATTCTTCTTGAATCCTTAAAAATAAATCCACTAAAGTAAAGTTTAATTCATTAAAAGTAAATTATTAAAAACAAAATACTAGACTTCTTATCTCTTGGTTTTAAGTTTTTAACCACAATCATTTCTCTGCCCTTTTCTCCCTTTTTTTTCACCTAAATTGTTAGGGTTTCAACCAGTTCATCTTTTCTCTTCCTTTTTAAATCCTCTCCTAAAAAATCAATTTTAAGCATTGTTCTTCTAATCTTTCGGTCAACAAATAAAACCAGTGGAATTCATCCAAATATTGAAGAACAGAGGCATGAGAATTCAAGAGAAAAACGAGAAAAAAAAATCAAGCTCAAAATTGATCAAAATAAAGGAGAAGAACATGAAGAGACTGGTGAGGGTGATCTCTCTTAGCATATGCTAGTGCAAAATCGTCCAACAATCACTATTACCCTACCATAGTAAGTTCAGATTCTTTTTCCTTTTGGCTTCAATTGCTCTCTAATATTCATATTGCATGTATTTTAGTGGTTAGGGATTTCAGTTCAATTTAAATTTAATGTTTTTTTTTTATGTAATGGTAGAATCCCATGAAAGCGGTCTGTAAATGTATTTATTTCCTAACATAAATAATATTAGGAAATTTTAGTTTTAATATAAATAGAAAATCTAGTTCTAATATAAATAAAAAAAACTCCTGTGTACATACATTATAGCTCCTATACTTCACGTTCAGTAAACACAAAACCCTAATTTCTTTTTTAGTTTCTTCATGATATGGTATCAAAGCGGATCATAAACCCTAAAACACTGCCTATTTTTTTTCTTCTTTGAACCTTCAAACTCATGGAAAACACTAATCCAATATCTTCTTCTTCTCCCCTCATAGAAAATAGTGTCATCGCTACAGTGCCGATTAATAGTGTCGTTGAACAGTGCCGTCGCTACGATGCTTCCTCTCTTCACAGCCGCACCCTCCTACTCCATGCAACCCTATCCACCGTCCCTTATCCACCCAGCCACCCATCAAACTCTACCTATGCCCACCACACCTCCTCTTGCTTTTCCAAATCTACTCCTATTCTCTACTCCCAATATAACTGTTGGAAATCACCTTGACAAGATGCCCAAGTGGTGATCTTCCAAACACCCAAGTATAGAATGACTTGTAGAAAGAAATACAACAATCAAAGACAAGAACAGAAAATCAAAGAAAAAAAGAAGACAAGTAATTTGTTATCGAGGTTCGGTAATGTGCCTACGTCCCCGTGAGTTCCTCCGAACTCTCTGCACTAAATCAATGGTTCTTTACAAATACAGCAACCCTCTTCAAGAAGCTCAAGTTCTTGAAGAAACCAAAAAGAGAAGAAAGGAAGAAGATAAGAACTAACAATGCTCTCTATCTAATCTAGACTTCTCTCTCTTTACAACCAGCCTCACTACAATGAGTCACTCTTGTGTTTGATCTTTACACTCTCACACAATTCTCTCTTGTATTACAATTGATCTCAAAGTATGTCACAAACTTATGTTGTTCTATATGTGAAAAATGAGGCTAGATGACCCTTTATATAGTGCACCAACTTCTTGTCTATTCTTGTGAGTCAATCTCCACCCTTAGATCTTGATTACCACTTAACCATGGCCCTCCATCAATCCTAAGTGGTGTTGTGCGTTTTAACCTTGCATCCACGCACCTAAGAGGGGGTTAAAACCTGCTGTCCATGTGTGCTGCATTTTGCTTAACGGCTAGGCGCTCAACAGGGCGTGGTGCGGTGCTGGGGCACTTCAGGAAGCCTCCATTCTATGCGGTGCACCACTGGTGAAGGAGTGGTGCGGCGCACACTGATGCTACCCTTCACCAGCAGTGCGCACACTCCTTCAGCTTGTGTGCAGAAGTGCACACACTAGTGTGCCTACCCTTACCTTGCTCAAAAATGATGCACACACTTGTGTGCAGTCCTTTAACTTGTTGTATTTTAATACTCCAACCTTGGTTTAGTCTTTAACCATCTTGGAACCATGTTTAGACATGTTTAAACCTTAGAAAAATACCAACAATCTCTACATTTGTTTAAGTGTTTAAACCCGAACCATTTTTGCAGAGAGCTTCGGGATCCAAACTCATCTTGAGTCATCAATTAACCAACCCCAATCCTAAGTAGTCCAAGGCAATGATTGAACTTACTTAGAGGTAGAACTTTAGTACCCAAATCCGCAGGATTTTCTTCCATGGCTACCTTGTCCACATGGATGCATCCTTTCGTAACATTTTCCCGAATGAAATGATACCGAACATCCATGTGCTTTGTCCTCTCATGGAACACTAGATTCTTACACAAGTTTAATGAAATTTGACTATCCGAAAACACCACAACCTACTCCTCCAGTACCTTCAACTCTTCAAGCAACCCTTTGCACCACATAGCTTCCTTAATGGCCTCCGTAGCCACTATTTACTCAGCCTCGGTTGTTGAGAGTGCTACCACTGGCTGCAACTGAGCCTTGTAACTTACACAACATCCGTTTAAGTTGAAGAAGTAGGAGGTAATCGATCTCATTTTATCCCGGTCTGCTCCATAGTCTGAATTAGCAAAACCTTCAAGGCATATGGACTTACCCCTCTTCTTATAAACCAGCCCTACTTCTGGGCTTCCTTTCAAGTACCTCAGCAACCACTTCATCCCAAGTCAATGCTTCTTTCTAGGATTACTCATAAACCTGCTGAGAACACTCATTGCATGAGCAATGTCAAGTCTAGTGCTTACCATGGTGAACATAACAGAACCAACCGCACTAGAGTAAGGGACTTTCTCCATTTTCTTCTTCTCTGCCTCCAATCTTGGACATTGATCGCTGGAGAACTTGAAATGACCAGCAAGGGGAACCTTTACTGGTTTGCTATCTTCCATAGAGAATTTAAATATCATCTTCTCTATGTAGAAAGTTTGAGAGATCTTCAATCTGTTTCTCTTCCTTTCCCGGATGATACACATCCCAAGGATCTTTTGTGCATGGCCAAGATCTTTCATCTCAAACTCCTCACTGAGTTGAGCCTTCAATTTTCTTATCCTTTCCATGCTGCTCCCAACCAGCAATATGTCATCAACATAGATGAGGATGATCACCATTTCCTCAGCCTTCTGCCCCTTATAGTACAAACACAAATCATAGTAGCTCCTCATGAAACCCAAGCTGATTATAAAGGAATCAAACCTCTTATTCCATTGCCGAGGTGATTGCTTCAGGCCATAGAGAGATTTCTTCAATTTGCACACCAACTCTCCCTGCCTTCCTTCCTCATAGCCTTCGGGTTGCCTCATGAAAATGGTCTCATCGCGCTCTCCATGTAAGAACATTGTCTTCACATCCATTTTCTCGATTTCCCAATCAAATTGGACCACCAATGCCAATACTATCTGTATCGTCTTGTACTTCACAACCGGTGAGAAGATTTCGGTGAAATCTATGCCTTCTTTTTATGTGAACCCCTTCGCCACCAACCTAGCTTTATATCGCACTTCATTCCCTAGAGTATTCCTTTCTTTGATCTTGTAGAGCTATCTATAATCCACAACTCTCTATTTTTCAGGTTTGGGCACCAATTCCCAAGAGTTGTTCTTCATCAAAGAATCCATTTCTTTCTCCATAGCCAGCTGTCACTTTGATGAATCCTTACACTCCATGGCATCCGTGTAAGTTTCGGGTTCAACCTCTCCTTCTATTCAATGAGCTGCTACATTAGCATCCGCAAACCCATATCTTAAAGGTGGTCTAACTACCCTCCTTCCCCGGTCTCTTGTGAGCTGGTAGTCATTATGACTTGCTGCATCAACCTCTTCTTGTTCAGTGTCTTCTTAAGTTTCTTGAGCTTGGCCTTCATCCAAGGGCTATACCTGGTCTGAACCCTCTTGCCTCCTTTACTCTACCTGAACCGAGTTCTCCTTGATGCGATGTTCCATGACTTCCGGACTGGTTTGCTCACTAGCCCTTGCAGGGTTAGTTTTCTCCAAGTAAGGAAATAACAATTCATTAAAAATAACATCCCTACTTAAAATCAGTTTCATGTCTTTATTTTCTAAGGACCACAACCTATATCCCTTAACCCCATCACCATATCCTAGAAATACACATTTTCTAGATCTTGGGCTAAGTTTATCCTCTTTTTGATGTGCATATGCAACACACCCAAAAGTCCTAAGGTTGCTTAATTAAGGGGGTTTTCCACTTCACATTTCCATGGAAATCTTGAGCTCTAAAGCTCTAGAGGGTGATCTATTTACCAAGTATGCAGCTTGTTGATGCCTTATGTCATTCAGTGCTGACGTGGCGGATCAAGCTGGTGTGGACTGGGATCTACGTGTCTTGTGAGCTGGGCTCAGCCCGGAAGGTGATTCAACCTAGGTCTTGCACAAGTGACAAGCACAAATTGAAGGCCTTCATAAGGAGGGGAGGGGGAGACCTCCGAAGGCGCTCCGATGCTTAAGTTAGCATGAATTCGAGGGAGGAGTCGCGGGTTCGAGAGAGGAACTGAGGACTCTTTAAAAAATCAAGTGGGGTGTGTGCATGCGTTTACCTTCATCTTTTCCTTTGTCCATACCTTGGCCTATTTATAGTCGTCTGCTGGTGGAGAGGATATGATTGTGAGCCTAGGAGAGGGGACACTGTAGGGCGGCCGTAGGGTGGCGAACGACCATAGGGTTGTGGAGTGGCTAGTCTCTGTAGGGTGGCTAGTGTTGATAGGGGAGATCCTGGTGTGGGTCGACTGGGTCATTCTTCGCGGGTTTGGGGATTCTTGATAAGCCGTGGAGCATACTTGATTGTTTGTCCGGGCCGAAGTGTTCTTTGAGTCAGCTGGGCTGGGTCATCCTTCCGGGGTCCGATCTTATCTGAGCCGCAGGTTTGAGACTGTTCTGGTGTTTGCTTGGGCCTTGGTGTTTTTTAGGCCCTATCACAGGCCCCCCACTTCCTGGAGTTCATTTATGTGGTCCGGGAAGTATTTCTTGGGTCGGGCTACTCATGGGGGTTGAGTGGGCTTGCCTGTGGATCGTCGTTTTATGGGAGGCGGAAAGTTTCAGCGGATGACGAAGAGCCCTCCCCGGATCGCGAGGTCAATCAGTGGTTTAAGTGGTGCCCTTGGGAAGCAGCCCATCATTTTTGGAAGGTAGGAAACTGCCTGGAGAAGCGAAGAGTCTTTCTCGAAAATTGTGGGTTTGTTTCGTTTTTCGTTTTTGGTATTTATTGTTTCGTGTAGTGTGTTTCCTTGCCCTATAAATAGGGTCCTCTGGCACTCTTTGTTTCAAACGGAAAAAGTGTGGCTTCTAAAATGAAGAAAGAAAAGCATTTTTTGAGGATAGCCATCACGGCGCTTTAATTGAGGTTCGGGCTTCTTCTTGACTCCGAATGGAGACACGGGCTTCTTCCAGACTCCGAAGAGATTGGAGAGAAGGGAGTGTCGTGTCTCTAGATGGTGGGATTCCCTCATGCCTTGGCTTACGAGGAACAGAAGAAGAAGAGGGGTGTGGCTGCAAACTCCTAGGAAGTAGAGAGTAAGGTTGCAGCTCCTCTTCCGGCGGTCCTTCTGGTGGTAGCAAGATTAGGGGAAATGCTGTAACTAGTTTCTTGCAAGCTGGCGAGGGTTTTCTTGAACCTGGGGCTGATCATTGACCGCACTTTCAGTCTCAGGTTCGGCCCACGAAGTTTTAGGGTTCGCACTGGGGGCTCTTCAGTCTGAAGTGGGTGAAGAAGTTCGTGACCGGTGCTGCCTAGAACTTTTTGGTTTTCATTATTTTCTTTGTACTTCGAGGCCGTTAGGGTCCTCTTTTATTTGTACTTCGAGGTCGTTAGTTGTAAATGGTTGTAATCCATTAACATCAATAAATTACCCTTTTTTAAAATATTCACGTTTTTGTATGAGTTCCTTCCTCCCGATACTTGTATAAATTTGATGGCAAATTTAATGGGATGAAAAGAGAGGGGGTCCAAAGCCCCCGTAATTGGAGATTTGACCGGGCGTTGCCGGGGCTCGGATTTCCTGGAGGAATTGGCCGAGCGTGAGCAGAGCAGCTCATACGCTCGGCCTTACTTGGAGATTCGACCGAGCGTTGACGGGGCTCGGATTTCCTGGAGAAATTGGCCGAGTGTGAGCAGAGCAACTCACACGCTTGGACTTATTTGGAGATTCGACCGAGCGTTGACGGGGCTCGAATTTCTTGGAGAAATTGACCGAGCGTGAGCAGAGCAGCTCACACGCTCAGACCTATTTGGAGATTCGACCGAGCGTTGACGGTGCTCGAATTTCCTCGAGAAATTGGTCGAGCGTGAGCAGAGCAGCTCATATGCTTGGACTTACTTGGAGATTCGACCGTGCGTTGACGAGGCTCGGATTTCATGGAGAAATTGGCCGAGCGTGAGCAGAGTAGCTCATACGCTCGGACTTATTTGGAGATTCGACCGAGCGTTGACGGGGCTCGAATTTCCTGGATAAATTGGCCGAGCGTGAGCAGAGCAGCTCATACGCTCGGACTTACTTGTAGATTCGACCGAGCGTTGACGGGGCTCGGATTTCCTGGAGAAATTGGCCGAGCGTGAGCAGAGCAGCTCACACACTCGGACTTATTTGGAGATTCGACCGAGCGTTGACGGGGCTCGGATTTCCTAGAGAAATTGGCCGAGCGTGAGCAGAGCAGCTGACGGGGCTCAGACTTATTTGGAGATTCAACCGAGTGTTGACGGGGCTCGGATTTCATGGAGAAATGGGCCGAGCGTGAGCAGAGCAGCTCATACACTCGGACTTACTTGGAGATTCGACCGAGCGTTGACAGGGCTCGAATTTCATGGAGAAATTGGCCGAGCGTGAGCAGAGCAGCTCACACGCTCAGACTTATTTGGAGATTCGACCGAGCGTTGACGGCGCTCGGATTTCCTGGAGAAATTGGCCGAGTGTGAGCAGAGCAGCTCATACACTCGGACTTATTTAGAGATTCGACCGAGCGTTGACGGGGCTCGGATTTCCTAGAGAAATTGGTCGAGCGTGAGCAAAGCAGCTGACGGGGCTCAGACTTATTTGGAGATTCGACCGAGCGTTGACGGGGCTCGGATTTCATAGAGAAATGGGCCGAGCGTGAGCAGAGCAGCTCATACGCTCGAACTTACTTGGAGATTCGACCGAGCGTTGACGGGGCTCGGATTTCATGGAGAAATGGGTCGAGCGTGAGCAGAGCAGCTCACACGCTCGGACTTACTTGGAGATTCGATCGAGCGTTGACGGGGCTTGGATTTCTTGGAGAAATTGGCCAAGCGTGAGCAGAGCAGCTCACACGCTCGGACTTATTTGAAGATTCGACTGAGCATTGACGGGGCTCAAATTTCATGGAAAAATGGGCCGAGCGTGAGCAGAGCAGCTCATACACTCAGACTTACTTAGAGATTCGACCGAGCGTTGACGGAGCTCGAATTTCATGGAGAAATTGTCCGAGCGTGAGCAGAGCAGCTCACACGCTCAGACTTATTTGGAGATTCGACCGAGCGTTGACGGCGCTCGGATTTCCTGGAGAAATTGGCCGAGTGTGAGCAGAGCAGCTCATACACTCGGACTTATTTGGAGATTCGACCGAGCGTTGACGGGGCTCGGATTTTCTGGAGAAATTGGCCGAGCGTGAGCAGAGCAGCTGACGGGGCTCAGACTTATTTGGAGATTCGATCGAGCGTTGACAGGGCTCGGATTTCATGGAGAAATGGGCCGAGCGTGAGCAGAGCAGCTCATACGCTCGGACTTACTTGGAGATTCGACCGAGCGTTGACGAGGCTCAGATTTCATGGAGAAATGGGCCGAGCATGAGCAGAGCAGCTCATACGCTCGGACTTACTTGGAGATTCGACCGAGCATTGACGGGGCTCGGATTTCATGGAGAAATGGGCCCAACGTGAGCAGAGCAGCTCATACGCTCGGACTTACTTGGAGATTCGACCGAGCGTTGACAAGGCTCGGATTTCATGGAGAAATGGGCTGAGCGTGAGCAGAGCAGCTCATACGCTCGGACTTACTTGGAGATTCGACCGAGCGTTGACGGGGCTCGAATTTCCTGAAAAAATTGGCCGAGTGTGAGCAGAGCAGCTCATACGCTCGGATTTATTTAGAGATTCGACTGAGCGTTGACGGGACTCGGATTTCATGGAGAAATGGGTCGAGCGTGAACAGAGCAGCTCATACGCTCGGACTTACTTAGAGATTCGACCGAGTGTTGACGGGGCTCGGATTTCCTGGAGAAATTGGCCGAGCGTGTGCAGAGCAGCTCATACGCTCGGACTTATTTGGAGATTCGACCGAGCGTTGACGGGGCTCGGATTTCCTGGAGAAATTTACGAAAGGGTTTGTAGTCACTTTAGGCCTGCCAGATGGTCATGATTTTCTTTTGCGTGTGTGGGCCTTTTGACCCACTTCAGGTCTATTAAGTAGATGCGACGAATTGCGACGCTTTGACAAGAATGGCGGCGTGTTTGTTTAAGTAGAGGTCACGCCCTAGGGACAGCTGGCATTTATATTACAGAGCGGCGCCTGGGGAACCTGAAATGGCCCCTAGGAAACTGTAAAGGACGCGTCTGTTCGACTGATATGTGACTTGATTACCTCGTTTTTACAGCCATAACCCCTATAAGAAGGGGTATCCCCTCCCCTCAGTTTTCACTTCGCATTTTTGAGAGATTTTGAGGGTTTTGGTTCTCCTAGTGAGTCTGAGAGCGCTCGACATTGCTTAGGAGTTTTTCACTAAAAGTTTCCTCCTTTTCTTGGTGAGTAATGTCGGTCGGTAGTGAGTCTAGCGGAGCCCTGTCCAGGGAGCTAGGTGAAGCCATGGGTGTTTCGTCCAGCGAAGGGGTTGCTTCTTGTGAAGTGACTTCTGGGGGTATAGGCCGGGCCTTAGTCCCTTACGCGAGAGACAGAGGGGAGGAGCAAGGGTCCGAATCAGAGGAGGACCTAGCCCTTGCCTCTATGAGGGATGAGGCCCGAGACATAGAGAGAGAGGAATGGGTGTTCGAAGCAAACTCCGTTCCTAGCACTGTGGCGGGATCCAACCTTTTAAGGATGAGGGTTAAATATAGGATCCCTATGGATTTTAATATGAGGGCCCCGAGGGTGGAGAAAGAGCTTGCGATGTTCTGTCCAGCTGGCAACCGTTTGAGCTGTGCCTCTACGAGCATCAGCTTAAGGTGAGGCTCAGGCTTCCTCTCCACTCGTTCCTCTACTTAATACTTAGATACTTCGGTATTGCGTTAAGCCAGCTGGTGCCCAATTAGGTTCGAATGATTCTGGCATTCATTGCTGTGTGCCAGGAGGTAGGGGGTTGATGAACATAAACGTGTTCAAAGCCCATTTTTAGCTAGCCCGGTTAGGACACTCGGGCTGGGTCATCATCAGTTCGAGGCGGGGGAAGAGCGTTCTAAAAGAGAAGCCTTCCTCAATTAAGGGATGAAAGGGGGGCTTCTTCTTTGTCTAGTCTGCCGAAAGTTTCGACGTTCCCCTCACTTGGGGCTTGGAGCGTGTTGGCAAATGCAAGAGGCCACACCTCTCCCTACGAGAGGAGGAAACTCTGAGGGCAATGCTGGCTGCGCCCTTGGAGATCGATGTTCTTGGAGACAATGAGGAACTCCACAGGCTTGGCCTGTGCCCTCCTCGCCTTCCCTCGCGTCTCTTCCATGGTAGTCGCTGGCTCGTCGACTTATAGGAATTTTTATTTATTTTTTCAAGTTTTTAATGCCCCCTCCATTTTTTTTTGTGCAGATATGGAGATGGCGGCGATGGCCAAGCAGCTGGCTCGCGAGAAGAAGAGGGCAGCCAAAGCTAGCGGTTCTGGGCAGAGAAAGAAAGCTAAGGTTCCCACTGTGGCTCCGAAGCCGGTGGATAGCCCTCCTAGACCTTCTGTGGATCCTTCTCCTTCAGTGGCTCCCTTGCCTCGGGAAGGATCTGAGATGGCTCCTCTTTTCACTCCCCGGTGGGCTCTGAGAATGGATGACTCGGTGTTTGCTAGCACCAAGGTAGCTCGAGAGCATTTGGTGCTGGGGATCCCTCCCCGCGATAAGGCAGAGATTCTATCGAAGCCTTTAGAGTTGCTGTGTTCAGCGACGGAGGTTGCTTCCTCTCAAGCCGGATTTCTTCATGGGATGCTTTCCCGGCGTACCTTAGAGATAGCGGACCGCTTGTCCAAGACCGAGCTTAAGCTGAAGGAGTCTGAGGACATTGCGCATGACCTGACCATTTCCCTTGAGACATCAGAGATGGAGAGAGAAGAGGAAATTTTTTACAGGGATCATCACTGTCAGACTGCGGAGGTCCTGAGAGAGGAGCTAGATGAAGTTCGACGTTGTTCCGCGTAAAAGGAGGTTTCTCTGATGAAGGAAGGGGCAGTTCAATACCTCGAAAGTTTCGAGGAAGCTAAGAGGAGGGTGACGCTTCTTTTCCCGGGGTTGGACTTCTCAGGTCTCGATCTGGCGAGCGACTCCAGAGCCTCTAGTGCGGATTCTTCAAGAGGAGAAGGTGGTGCAGCTATCCAGGCTGGGGGTCAGGATTGCCTGGGTGAAGCCTTGCCTGCCCCAAGTGGCGAGGTGGGGGAAGTGCAAGCTGGAGGGGAAAGCGAGGCCCTGCACTAAGCTAACTGCGAGGTTTTTGGGGCCTCGATTGTAGCCAAATAGTTATTTGTATTAAAGGCCAACAGTGTCTTCTCTTTGTATCTTTCTTCCTATGAATGAAGTAAAGAAGTTTCGGAATTTCAAATTCTTTATTTATTTTCGTGCTTTCACATTTCATTGGTAGAAACTACGGAGGTTTTCCGCGTTCCAGGTGCGAGGAACGGGCTTCCCTTCCATGTCTTCTAGCTCATAGGTGCCTATCCTGCAGACCCTTCGAACCCTGTAAGGTCCTTCCCAATTCGAGACCAACTTACCTGTGTGTCGGGGGCGTGAGACTTCACTCTTCTGGAGGACGAGGTCATTAAGTTTGAAGGGTTTATTCCGTACCCGGGAGTTATAGTACCGAGCGACCCTTTGCAGATAGTTTGCGAGGCGAACTTGGGTTTTGTCTCTGGCTTCTTCAACTAGATCTAAGTTCATTTTTAACCCTTCTTAGTTGCTGCCTGACTCAAAACACTGTACTCGGAGTGATGGGATCCCGATTTTGAGAGGAATGATGGCTTCTGAGCCGTACGTCATGAAAAAGAGGGTTTCGCCTGTTGGCGTACGGGCCGTTGTCCGATAGGCCCAAAGGATGTTGTGGAGCTGTTCTACCCAACGATTATCTGTCTCGTTGAGTCTCTTCCTGATTCCTTGGAGGAGCGTCCTGTTGGTTACTTCAGCCTGGCCATTGGCTTGCGGGTACCCCACAAAGGAGAACCGATGGTTAATATGGAGGTCGTCGCAAAATATTTTGAATCGGGAGCTGTCGAACTGCTTTCCATTATCGGTGATCAGCACGCGAGGGATCCCGAAGCGGCATACTATCGACTTCCAAACGAAGTTCCTGGTTTGGTGATCCGTGATGCTTGCCAATGGCTCGGCCTCGACCCATTTGGTGAAGTAGTCAATGGCTACGATGAGGTGTTTCTTCTGCCCAACGGACATTGGGAATGGGCCCAGGAGATCCATCCCCCACATGGCGAAGGGGAGGGGACTAGTGATGGAGACGAGGGGGTTAGCAGGTCGATGCAATGTCGGAGACCATCGCTGGTAATTTTCGCATTTCTTGACCAAACTTGCCGCGTTATCTTTTACCGTGGGCCAATAGTACCCCTGGCGGAGGATTTTGAAGGCTAAAGCCCGAGCCCCAAGGTGGTTTCCGCATATCCCTTCGTGGACCTCTCGGAGTGCTTAGTCTGCCTCTCTGGGTCCGAGGCATCGTAGATACGGTGTAGTTAGACCCCTTTTGTATAATTGCCCTTCCATAAGGGTGTAACGCGAGGCACGGGATATCACCTTTTTGGCTTGATCCTTGGGTTCAAGCACGGTACCGTCTTTTAGATACTTGAGAATGGGGTCCATCCACGAGGATTCTTCTTCCATTGGCAGGACCGGGGCCTCATCTATACTTGGGGCAGGAAGAGTTTCCTGATAGACAGCTCGACTAGGCACCAGTTATTGAGAGGAGACCAGATTAGCCAGGGCATCTGCCTTAGAGTTTTCGGCTCGGGGAATTTGAGTTATCCGAAATGTTTTGAACAGGGTAATCAACTTTTTCACCTTTTAAAGATATCGGGAGAGCTTCTCGCCCCTGGCCTCGAATTCTCCCTACACTTGGCTTACCACTAGTTGAGAGTCGCTGAACACTTCTAGTGCTTCTACTGCTAGTGCCTTGGCTAACCTCAGTCCGGCTAGAAGGGCTTCATATTCCGCTTCGTTATTGGAGGCTATGAATGCGAACCTCAATGCATATTCAATGGCGAAACCCTCAGGGCTGCAGAGGATTAGTCCTGCCCCACTCCCTAGTGAATTCGATGATCCATCCACATGGAGGTTCCATCCCAGAGGGGGACCGTCGTTTAGATGTGCTTCTCGTTCATCCAGAATTATGGGCAAAGTTGTCTCTACGATAAAGTCGGCCAGGGCTTGGGCCTTGATAGATTGCCTAGGACGATAGCGGATATCAAATTCCCCTAGTTGGACTGCCCATTTTACCATTCTTCCTGAAGCGCTCGGATTATGGAAGACTTGCCTCAAGGGTTGGTCCGTAAAATGGACGATAGTGTGTTCTTGAAAATACAGTCAGAGTTTTCGGGTGGCTATTACCAGAGCGTAAGCCATTTTTTCAATAGGAGGGTACCTCGTCTCGGCCTCATGGAGAATTTAGCTGACGTAGTAGATGGGCTTCTGGATACCCTCTTCTTCTCGTACCAGGACAGATGCCACAGTGCTTGGTCCGACGGACAGGTAAAGGAAGAGCTCTTCGTTCAGGAGTGGTTTGGTCAGGAGGGGTGGCGAACTCAGGTACTTTTTTAGGTCTTCAAACGCCTCTTGGCAGCTCTCGGACCAGGCGAAGTTTTTTGCCTTTTTGATAGCCTGAAAGAAAGGGAGGCATTTTTCCACCGATTTAAACATGAAACGGCTCAGGGCTGCAACTCGTCCGGTGAGTCGCTGAACTTCTTTCACTGACCTGGGAGGGGTCATGTTGAGGATAGCTTCTATCTTCTCTGTGTTGACCTCTATCCCTCTCTGAGTGACCATGAATCCTAGGAACTTGCCTCCGGTTACCTGTTGTGCATTTATCCACTTAAATAAATAAGTAAATAATCGCACTTGTTTTACTTGCAAGTGCACAATGTCAACAGTGTAGTATAGTGTGCGAATGCAAGATCATCTCCACAGGGATTGGTAAAGTTCAATTTAGAATTATATTCGCAATATAAAAAGATAGAAATAATAAAAGTGTTGAGAAATAATAAAGATAAAATACTAAGGATAAAGGCGTAGGGACTTGATGTCCACCACTAATTATGCTACCACAATACAACAGTATGTCAATGCTTTATTCATGCCATGTATACCTACTGGTTGCCAACCTAAGGGCATGGTATCTACTCCTTAAGCTATTGATTTCCCTAAGCAACGAGTTAGGCATGGTATCTACTCTAACTCTTTTCTTCCTTAAGGGATTCAGCATGGTATCTGCTTGAGTTGTTCCTTAAGAAAACATAAGTACTATGGAAATCGACAACCACATGAGACCTAGAGCATGGTATCTACTCCCGATTTCCCATGTTGATTAACCCGGGTATCCGGATAAGATATCTCTTGTTACTAATGTTAGACCCAGGACTCGGTCATCCAAATTGATCTAACTAACAAGTCCATACCACATGCACATATTGATCAGACATATACATATAAAGAATTTAAATAAAAGCAGGTATTAATCAAGTTTAAGCAACACAACATAAATATCGCAAGGTGCCAATACTAAATTTATTGAGTAAACATAATTAGGGCTTCAACCAAGCCCTACTAAGAATTTAATTACACATAATAAAATAAAAAGGAAAGAAGAAACCCGAGAGAAGAGTCGTCAATTCCGCTCCACGGTCTACTTCTCCAAGCTAAAGCAAAAGATAAAAGAATGGATCTAAGAAGTGATCCCCCCAAGAGGTGATGCCTTTTGTGTGTGATTTACAAGTGTATTTATAGGTCTTTGAGAAGTCCTAATCGGCTCATGAGTTCCTAAACTTTCCTAAAACGCAAAACTCCTTTATTTCCAAAATAGGGTTATTTCCAAAACAGGGTTCTGTAGTTTACTGTTCACGCCCGTACATGTGCGCTCGATCGCATATGTGGTGCGCTGGATCGCAATGCTGCGCTCGATCGCACAGAGGAGTGCGCTCGATCGCAATTTAGCCAGCAACTGCTCTAGGATTTCCAGATTTATTCCTTTAAGTGCCAAAAATGCTTCTTTTTCTCCAAGACCCTATAAAAACGTGTAAAACACAAAAGTGAAGTAAAATAGACTAAAATATATAGATAAAGAACTTAACAAATGTAAATTAAGGGGCTTAAATATGAATATTTAAGCTCCTATCACACCCCCAAACTTACATATTGCTAGTCTCTTAGCAATACAAAACCAAAAACTAAATGAAAAACAAAGACGCAAAGATAAATCCAATGCTCATGGTGTCCAACAAAAGTTTAGGTTTCACACAAAACTATGATACGCATTCATGAGCAAGCTTAACAAGTATAAACACATCTTTGCAATGAATACAAGTTTTGAATGCAAATCACTTTCATGAGGCAGGTTAAGACATCACAAGTTTAACTGAGTGTGTGGTGGACTAGCACATAAAAGATTGGGTTTCCAAATAATTCTAATGTGTAGTGTTTCGATGACTCAAGATTCACCAAATTTTCTATTAGAATCAACAAAGATGGCATAGATTTTCTTCTTTTCTTTTATTTGTGAGATTTTTGCCAAGTTAGTTCCCTTAAGCTTTCTATTTGACTCGTGTAACGAGCGTTTAGCCAATGACTCCCAAATCATATGGTTTTAGGGCATTAGGTGTAGAAACACCCCTAAGGGCTTACTAACTCGAGTCAAAAAGGCTACGAAACTAACTGATCTTAATGCTACCGATCAGAATATTCTACCTTTTGACGTGACACTCACTGCTTACTGAGGCAAGAGGGCCAGTTACTCAATGGAAAGTTCTTTTTAATGATCTTTAGGAGCATTTTTTTTCTTTTCTTTTTGAGCAATAACGAACTTTTTTTTTATTTTCTTATGCCACCGCGTTAATCTAATAGGTCATCTGGTTCACAGTCAAGCAAAAGAAACATATAAATCAAAATTACATGTCATACCCCACACAACTATGTGCTAATGTGCTCATGTTTAGTTTAAGTCGAACTTGTGAATCCTTAAATGCCTAAAAGAAAGTGATTATGGTTCAAAACTTAATTATTGGCCCATATGTTCAAGGTGTTAAGCTCACTTATGAAGTCAAATCATATTGTTTGTTTAGAACACCCAAAAATTTTGGAACGGAATGAACATGTATTTATCTATGAAAAACAACAAAACAAAAAACACTAGGACAAGGTGTGTGTGAATGTGTCTCCCATACCCCCAAACTTAAATTATACATTGTCCCCAATGTGTGAATAACAAGGAAAGAACTGACCTGGGAGATGGAGAACCAGCTAGGTTGGCATGGCTCATAGCGTACCCCCAAACTTGAACGGATGCACACATTGTCCCTAAAAAATAAAAACTGACGTAATATGGGAAAACAAGAAGTAATAAAAATAAATAAATAACAATAAATACAAGAAATAATAAAAATAAAAGGATAAGCTGTGGGGTGCCTCCCATGAGCGCTAAGTTTAACGTCTTCAGCCGGACCAAGCCTTATTTTTCCCCAAAACTACGAGTGGCAGCAGCTAGCATAGGAAATGTCTTATTCTCTCCCATATAAGCATACGGTAAGTGCTCTGACAACTGCTTGAATTCCAAGTTAGGTGCCTGTACAATAGAAGGGAAAATAATATTAGTAGGCACATGATGATCAAATGGATCGGTGTACTTACTTGGATGCTTTAGAAAGGCCTCAAGGAGGTGCATAGTGTTAATGATGTCATCAGTAACATCCTTGCATTTGGGCTCAATATCCGATTTTGGGACACTATAGATAAGAGCAGTTTCTATTGGATCAACGTGATGGACCTGAAAAGTTTCCTCAACAACACTTTGCGTCATGCATACATTAAAACATTTTGTATTATCTGGGGGTAATTTTAATGCATTATATCTTTTGATTTTAACCTTCTCACTATTTACCTTCTCCATCTCACTTACCTTGGATATGGATGCTTGTGTAGGCTCATTAGTTTCAATGATCTTACCATTTGTTAGAGTTGTCACGGCATTTAGTTGCTGATGTCCTCTTGGAGTAGGTAATGGTTGGACTGGAAGTTCACCCAACTTTCTTTCACTTAGCTCCTTAGCCAATTGCCCCATTTGTTCCTCGAGTCGTTGAATGGCTTGCTCATGTTTTGTAGTGGTTTGTCGTTGCTCAATCATGAACTGTTCTTGTGAAGTCATCAGTTGCCTCATAAGATTCTCTAGGTCACTATTTTCTAATTCCGGCACTGGTTGGGCTGCTGGTTGGAAGTGTCGTTGCTGTCCTTGAAGATTCAAAGCATTTTGAGTGTTGCTCTATGAGAGATTGGGGTGGTTCTGCCATCCAGGATTATAGGTATTTGCATATGCGCTGTTCGGTCCCTCATAATTTGCTTGCTCTTGATCTGTAGTTGAATACAGAGGACAAGTATAAGTATTATGATCAAAATGAGAGCATATAGCACATACCTGGCGTTGTGTAGCATGTGGACTACATAAGTTGTTCTGATTAGCCATAGCTTTTAAGAGCATGTCTAGCTTTCTTTCCATAGCAGCCATCTGATTCAAAGATCCATCATTGAAGCTCGCCTCATACATACTCTTGCTTTTAATTCTTTGTCTACCTTTCGAGGACAATTGTTGGGTGTGCTCACTTAATGTCTCAAACAGCTCCATGGCTTCTTCAGTAGTCTTCTCCATCAACACACCTCCACAACCGGAATCCACTATACCTTGATTTATACCACTCAAACCTTCATAGAAAGCTAGTACCAGCTCATCTTGAGGTAAGTTGTGATATGGACATTTGAGTAGCAGCTCATTAAAGTGTCCCCATGCCTCGAAGAAAAGGTCTCCATCCCTCTGTTGGAAGGATTGAATCTCTTTCCTCATCTGCCTTGTCTTTTGGGCTGGAAAAAATTTCCTTAGAAATCTATTGGATAGCTCTTCCCAAGTATGGATGGAATCTGTAGGCAATAAATGATACCACATTTTAGCATTATCTTTTAATGAAAAAAGGAAAAGAATTAACCTGATTCCCTCTTGATCTAGGCCCCGAATATGATCACAGAATTCTCGAAGGTGCAAGTGTGGATCCTCAGCAGGTGTACCCCTAAAATGAGTCAAGGCACTAAGTATCTCCGGAGATATGTAATAATTTCCACCTTAGGTTGATATGCAATGCATGAAGGATGGTTGAGGTTCTGTGGAATGAAGGATTGCTTCATAGGTCTCCGTTTTGGTGGCAGTTGGTTATAAAGCTGTTCCATTGGTGCTTCACCCTCAAATTCTTCTTCTCTCTCTTCAAAGTTGTTTCTAGGCCTCTTTCGAATGATCTGCTCACTTTCTATATCAAGTGAAATGATGGTTGGGTTCCTCACTCGAAGCCCTTGCATGAATCAACAGGAATACCTTAGTGCAGCAGCTTCAGTACTGCTGCTCGGGTAGTCTCTGGACTATTTGCGCTCAAGCGCTCTAAGCACTGCGCTCGATCGCACCAGTGCGCTCGATCGCACTTAGGTTTGCGCTCGATCGCAGTGCCAGAATTAGCACTGATGCACACCTAAAACAGAAAGAAAGAAAATAACAAAAACGAAGAATTTAAGTTAGATAATTGATGAAAATAAAATAAAACAAAACAGATTAAGAAAAATATTTAACGAAAAATAAGAAAGAGAAAAAAAAAATTTAACAAAATAAGAAAAATAAACGGGAAATAATTCTAAACAGAAATTTAGCACAATCCCCGGCAACAGCGCCAAAAACTTGTTGTGTATTTATCCACTTAAATAAATAAGTAAATAATCGCACTTGTTTTACTTGCAAGTGCACAAGGTCAACAGTGTAGTATAGTGTGCGAATGCAAGATCATCTCCACAGGGATTGGTAAAGTTCAATTTAGAATTATATTCGCAATATAAAAAGATAGAAATAATAAAAGTGTTGAGAAATAATAAAGATAAAATACTAAGGATAAAGGCGTAGGGACTTGATATCCACCACTAATTATGCTACCACAATATAACAGTATGCCAATGCTTTATTCATGCCATGTATACCTACTGGTTGCCAACCTAAGGGCATGGTATCTACTCCTTAAGCTATTGATTTCCCTAACCAACGAGTTAGGCATGGTATCTACTCTAACTCTTTTCTTCCTTAAGGGATTCAGCATGGTATCTGCTTGAGTTGTTCCTTAAGAAAACATAAGTACTATGGAAATCGACAACCACATGAGATCTAGAGCATGGTATCTACTCCCGGTTTCTAATGTTGATTAACCCGGGTATCCGGATAAGATATCCCTTGTTACTAATGTTAGACCCAGGACTCGGTCATCCAAATTGATCTAACTAACAAGTCCATACCACATGCACATATTGATCAGACATAAACATATGAGGAATTTAAATAAAAGCAGGTATTAATCAAGTTTAAGCAACACAACATAAATATCGCAAGGCGCCAATACTAAATTTATTGAGTAAACATAATTAGGGCTTCAACCAAGCCCTACTAAGAATTTAATTACACATAATAAAATAAAAAGGAAAGAAGAAACCCGAGAGAAGAGTCGTCAATTCCGCTCCACGGTCTCCTTCTCCAAGCTAAAGCAAAAGATAAAAGAATGGATCTAAGAAGTGATCCCCCCAAGAGGTGATGCCTTTTGTGTGTGATTTACAAGTGTATTTATAGGTCTTTGAGAAGTCCTAATCGGCTCATGAGTTCCTAAACTTTCCTAAAACGCAAAACTCCTTTATTTCCAAAATAGGGTTATTTCCAAAACAGGGTTCTGCAGTTTACTATTCACGCCCGTACATGTGCACTCGATCGCATATGTGGTGTACTCGATCGCAATGCTACGCTCGATCGCACAGAGGAGTGCGCTCGATCGCAATTTAGCCAGCAGCTGCTCTAGGATTTCCAGATTTATTCCTTTAAGTGCCAAAAATACTTCTTTTTCTCCAAGACCCTATAAAAACGTGTAAAACACAAAAGTGAAGTAAAATAGACTAAAATATATAGATAAAGAACTTAACAAATGTAAATTAAGGAGCTTAAATAATATTTAAGCCCCTATCATTACCCCAAAGGCACACTTAGACGGATTCAACCTCATATTATGCTTGCGCAGGACTTTGAAGGCCTCCTCCAGATCGGAAGGGTGGTTTCGCGCCTCAGAGCTTTTAATGAGCATGTCGTCCACGTAGACTTCCATATTCCTCCCAATCTGTCTTTGGAATATTCTGTTCACCAACCTCTGGTAGGTTGCTCCAGCATTCTTCAGCCCAAAAGGCATTACCTTGTAGCAGTATAACCCTCGTTCGGTGACGAATACGGTCTTTTCTTGATCGAACTTATGCATGAAGATCTGATTGTAACCCGAGTAGGCGTCCATGAAAGAGAGGAGTTCATGCCCTGAGGTGGCATCCACCATTTGATCGATCCGGGGAAGAGGGAAGCTGTCCTTGGGGCAAGCTTTGTTTAAGTTGGTGAAATCAATGCAGATGCGCCACTTTCCACTGCCTTTCTTGACCATTACCACATTAGATACCCACTCGGGATATCTTGCTTCTTTAATGAAACCGGCTTCCAGTAGCTTGTCCACCTCGGCGTTGATGGCCACCTGACGCTCTGGGGCAAAGGACCTCTTCTTCTGAATGACTGGTTTGTATTCGGGGTCTATGTTTAGGTGGTGCTCAATGGTTTCAGGATTAACCCCTGGCATGTCTGATGCTGACTAGGCAAACAGATCCTGGTTCCTCTGAAGGAGGCGGAGGAGTTCTTCTCTGGCCTCCTTTGAGAGGTTTTCTCCTACTTGTATGGTCCTGGTGGGGTCTTCTCCTAGGAGTACTGCGGTCAGTTCTTCAGTAGCTCAGCCTCTGGGTGCCTTCATTTCGTCACGTAGGTCTTCAACTTCAAGCGGTAGGGCTTCGGTCTTTTTCCCTTCTCTGATGGCCCTCAGATAGCAGGACCGGGAGGCTCTCTGATCCCCCTTTAGCACCCCCACACCTTTGCTAGTTGGGAACTTGACCTTCAGGTGATAGGTCGAGACGACGGCCTTTAGCTTGTTGAGGGTGGGACGCCCAATTATCATGTTATAGGAAGAGGGTTGTTTTACCACAAGGAACGTAGTCCGTACAGTGGATGTTCTTGGTACTGTCCCTGCTCTTACCGGGAGGACTATGCTTCCTTCTGGGAAGACTGGGGATCCTCCGAAGCCGTAGAGAAGGGCAGGGGCAGGTTCTAGACGTCCCTCCTTCAGTTCCATGCTCTGATAGGTATCGTGAAACAGTATGTCAGCGGAGCTCCCGTTGTCGATTAGAACTCGCCGTATCTCGTAATTGGCCACTAGGAGCGCGACTACTACAACGTCATCATGAGGAATCTGCACATCCTCCAGGTCATCCTCCGTGAAGGAGATCACCGACTCTATTTTCCTTTTCTTGTGGGGGCTGCTGACTGAGGCCACGGCCCTGGCATATGCTTTACCGCTCTGCCCCGAATTCCCTCCAGCGGTCGGCCCTCCACAAATTGTTTTGATGATTCGGGTGGTTGCGGGTACTTCCTCCTTCTACTGGCGGGACCTCTCTTGTTCCGCCCTGGGGTCTCTCCGAGGATTCGGCCTCTCTTGCCAGTATTGATAAGGGCGTCTGTCATCCCTCCTTGGCGACATGGGGTTTTTATGTCTTCGAGGCCCAGTGAACTCCTTCAGGTGCCCTCGGATAATGAGTTTCTCAATCTATTCCTTCAGGTCATGGCACTCCTCCGTGTCATGGCCACGGCTTTGGTGGAACCGGCACCACTTCTTGGGGTCTCCCCCAATGGGCTTCTTCGGTGGCCACTGTAGGACAGACTTGTCTTGAAGCTGCATGAGGACGTCGGTCCTTGTGGTGTTGAGGGGAGTGAAGTTGTCGACTCGAGGGTGGGGCCTATACCTGTTCTCTTGGTAAGGTTTTTTGGCCCCTTCCTTCTGAGGAGCAGGGTCTTTCCTTTTTCTTTTGGTTTCTCCTTTTCTTTCTCTTCTGAAGGTTTGATTGTCCTCTGCCAGCATGTACTTTTTTTCCCGGGCCAGGATTTCGTTCATGTCTCGAGGTGGGCGCCGAGTCAGCTTAGAGCTAAAGATTCCCGACCTCAATCCGTTCTTGAAGGCTATCACCTGGATGTTGAGATTAAGGTCTGGAATTTCCCAAGCTGCTGTGTTGAACCTGGAAATGTAAGCCCGAAGCCTTTCCCCCTTATGCTGAATAATGTTGAAGAGGCTTTTCGAGGTTTTCTTGGGCCCCTTGCTGCTGAGGAAGTGGGAAGCGAAAGCATAGCTGAGTTCTTTGAAATTACTAATGGTTCTTGGCTTTAAGCACGAGTACCAAGTGCCCGTCGCCTTTTCAAGAGTCAAGGGAAAGGCGCGGCACATGATCTGATCCGAGTGCCAATGCAGTACCATCGTCGTTTTATAGTGTTGGAGGTGGTTCATTGGATCCGTGGTCCCGTCATACATTCTGACCTGGGGCATCCTGAAGTTTGGCGGGAGAGGGGCTTCTAGGACGCCTTCCGTGAAAGGGGGGTCTTGGACGCAGAGTTCGTCCATAATACTGAGATTCTTGTATCTCAGAGCCGAGTCTATTCTTTCCTGCATTTCCTCGAATCGTCTGTCGAGGCTGGGGTTGCCCTTTGAGGTGGAACTTTCTTTGGGCCTGCTATGACGCGGTGAGGGCTCAGTGCGAGGCTGGTTATGTGTTGGGTCATTCCTGCCTGATGACTCGGCCTTTCCCGGAGCTTGGTGAGGAGGATATAAAGGCTGTCGGCCCCCTTCCCGGACTTGAGCCGCCAGATTGGTTATCATTCTGGACAGTTCTAGGAACTGAACTTGGGTCGCCGGAACTTGGAGGTAGGCAGGGGCTCCCTCGCCGTCGGGGGAGTCGGTTTCAGCAAGGTGGGGACACTGTTCCCTGGCGAGGGTGGCGTGCTCTGGGATTGCCGAAAATCCAGATATGGATCGGTTACCGTGAACTTCGCCTTGGATGGGAGCCGAGCATGCAGCCGGGGCCTCTTTGTTGGCTCTCCTAGCACCGTTCCTTGGTGGCATCGTGACAGATGAGTTCTTTCACTTCTTCGCTTCTATTATAGCGAGAGATTGTTGGTTCCCACAGACGGTGCCAATCTGTTGATGCCTTATGTCATTCGGTGCTGACGTGGTGGATCAAGCTGGTGTGGACTGGGATCCGCGTGTCTTGTGAGCTGGGCTCGGCTCGGAAGGTGATTCAGCCTAGGTCCTTGATAGAAGCTTAAATATACATATTTAAGCCCCCTTATTTACACTTGTTAGATCCTTTATTACATTAGTTTGGTATTTTTTACTCCATTTGTGTGTTTTACATGTTGATATAGGGTCTTGGAGAAAAAGAAGCAGTTTTGGCACTTTAAGGAAGAAATCTAGAAGCCCTGGAGCACTTTCTGGACAAAGTGCGATCGAGCGCACATGCAGTGCGATCGAGCGCACATGCAGTGCGATCGAGCGCACATGCAGTGCGATCGAGCGCACATATGATCATGCGCACACAGCTAGGATCGAGCGCAACTTGCAATCGAGCGCAAGGCCACATGCGATCGAGCGCAAAGATACGGGCGTGAACAGTAAACTGCAGAACCTTATTTTGGAAAATACAAGATTTTCGTTTTAGGAAAGTTTAGGACTCATGGGTCTATTAGGACTTCTCAAAGACCTATAAATACACTTGTAACTCACACACAAAAAGACACCCTTAGATAGAAAACACTTTTCTCTTTTGCTTTAGCTTGGAGAAGGAGACCGTGGAGCAGAATTGACGCCTCTTCTCTTGGGTTTCTTCTTTCCTTTTTATTTTATTATGTGTAATTAAATTCTTAGTAGGGCTTGGTTGAAGCCCTAATTATGTTTACTCAATAAATTTAGTATTGGCGCCTTTGCGATATTTATGTTGTGTTGCTTAAACTTGATTAATACCTGCTTTTATTTAAATTCCTCATATGTATATGTCTGATCAATATGTGCATGTGGTATGGACTTGTTAGTTAGATCAATTTGGATGACCGGGTCCTGGGTCTAACATTAGTAACAAGGGATATCTTATTCGGATACCCGGGTTAATCAACATGGGAAACTGGGAGTAGATACCATGCCCTAGGTCTCATGTGGTTGTCGATTTCCATAGTACTTATGTTTTCTTAAGGAACAACTCAAGCAGATACCATGCTGAATCCCTTAAGGAAGAAAATAGTTAGAGTAGATACCATGCCTAACTCGTTGCTTAGGGAAATCAATAGCTTAAGGAGTAGATACCATGCCCTTAGGTTGGCAACCAGTAGGTATACATGGCATGAGTAAAGTATTGGCATACTGTTATATTGTGGTAGCATAATTAGTGGTGGATATCAAGTCCCTACGCCTTTATCTTTAGTATTTTATCTTTATCAAAATCAACTCTTTTATTATTTTTATCTTTTTATTACTGTGAAACTAATTCTAAAGTTAAATTTACCAATCCCTGTGGAGATGATCCTGCATTCGCACACTATGCTACATTGTTGACCTTGTGCACTTGCAAGTAAAACAAAGTACGATTATTCACCTATTTATTTAGGTATATTTTCGCACAACAAGTTTTTGGCGCCGCTGCCGGGGATTGCGCTAAAAGTTCCTTTTAGGATTACTTTTCATTTTATCATTGTTATTATTTTATTTTTACAATCTTTTATCAAAACTTAATCAAAATTGTTTTATCTTTCAGGTACGTCACAAAAACCCTACTTGCACTTTCTGTGGAATTTGCGATCGATCGCAATCTCCTGTGCGATCGATCGCAGTTAGGGCAGAGAGTACCTGAACAGCAGAGTTGCACTGCTGCACAAACACTGGTTTTTCTGCTTTATGCACGGACTTCGATCCCGACATCCGGAATTCTTTTCCCTCGATCCCGAGCTTGAACGGACCATCCGACAAAGGCTTAGGGACAACTTTGAGGAGAACAAAGGAGAAATCGAGAACGAAACACAAATGGCGGAACAGCTCGAAAACCAGCAACCACCTGCACGAGTTCCAATGAAGCAATCCTTCATCCCTCGGAACATTGATCAACCGTCATGCATCGCATATCAACCTGAGGCAGCGGGAAATTATTACATATCTCCGCAAATCTTGAATGCCTTGACGCATTTTAGGGGAACTCCTAATGAAGATCCACACTTACATCTTCGAGAATTTTTTGATCTTTGCAAGTTCCAGCACATACAAGGACTAAACCAAGAAGGAATAAGGTTAATTCTATTCCCTTTTTCCTTGAAAGATAATGCTAAACTTTGGTATAATTCCTTGCCTGCAGTTTCCATCCACACTTGGGAGGAGTTAGCAAGCAAATTCTTGAGGAAATTCTTCCCAGCCCAAAAGACAAGACAAATGAGGAAGGAGATCCAATCCTTCCAACAAAAGGATGGGGACCTTTTCTTCGAAGCATGGGGACACTTCAATGAATTGCTACTCAAATGCCCACATCACAACCTACCTCAAGATGAACTGGTACAAGCATTCTACGAAGGTTTAAATGATACTAATAAATGTATTGTTGATTCAAGTTGTGGATGAGTCCTTATGGAGAAAAGCAGCGAAGAGGCAATGGAACTGTTTGAAACCCTTAGCGAACACACTCAGCAATTCTCCTCTCGAGGTAGACATATGACCAAAGGTAAAGGTGTGTATGAGGTAAATACGAATGGAGGGTCTTCCCCTCAAATGGCTGCAATGGAAAGAAAACTAGATTTATTGGTAAAAGCCATGGCTGCTCAAACTACCTCAGCTACACCACTACAGGTATGTGCAATATGCTCTCAATATGATCACAATACTAATGCTTGTCCTTTATCTGCAGATCCGGAGCAAGCAAATTATGTGGGACCCGACAACTATCCGCCAAAGAATAATCCATATGCAAACACCTACAACCCTGGATGGCGGAATCACCCAAATTTCTCATGGAGCAACAATCAAAACAACCAAGGACAGCAACGAAATCAGCAACCCACTGCCCATGCTAATTCTGAACCAAAAAGAAACGACCTCGAAAGTCTAGTAAAACAGCTGATGACATCGCAAGAACAGTTCATGACTCAGCAAAAACAAACCAATGCGGCACATCAGCAAGCAATTCAAAGACTAGAGGTACAAATGGGACAATTAGCTAAAGAGCTCAGTAGCAGAAAGCAAGGAGAGCTCCCAGCTCAAACACTACCCAACCCTAGTAGGCATCAACAACTAAACGCTGTGATATCTCTGAGAAATGGCAAGGTGATAGGGTCCGATGAGCTTACAGCACCGTCCAAAAAAACACCATCAGCATCAAGGGTAAGTGAGACGGAGAAGGTGAATGCTCCACCCTTCCCGCAAAGGTTAGTAAAACAAAAGAAAGTCAATAAACTAATTGATATTTTTGAAACCTTGCGGAAAGTAGAGATTAATATTCCTTTGTTAGATGCCATTAAACAAATCCCTGCATATGCTAAATTTCTAAAAGAATATTGCACTAACAAAAGGAAATTCCAGGAGCATGAGATGGTAGCCTTAATTGAAGAGGTAAGTGCTGTGCTTTTAAGAAAATTACCACCAAAACTAAAAGATCCGGGTAGTTTTACTATTCCTTGCAGGCTAGGTGACCAGTTGTTCGAACGTGCACTATTGGATCTAGGAGCGAGTGTCAACCTGCTACCATACAGTGTATACGAGACACTAGGTTTGGGGTAGCTTCAACCAACCTCCGTCACTTTGCAACTAGCTGACCGAAGCATCAAACGACCAAGAGGTATCTTTAAGGACATGTTGGTAAGAGTAGGAAAATTCATTATACCTGCTGATTTTATAGTATTAGATATGGAAGAATGTACTTTGCCAGTACCTCTCCCCATCATCCTAGGACGCCCCTTTATGATAACTGCTGACACTAATATTAGTGTAAAACGGGGCATTATCACAATGAGAGTAAATGATGAGGAAATACAATTTCAAATGTTTAATACATTAAATTCAACCAGTAATGATGATAAAAATTCTAATATGAATTTCATGCAAAGTGTTTGTAAGAAAGCTTCTCAGGTCCCTCGCACCACTACGTTGGAGACTCTCCCCTACCATGAAAACACAAGAGTAGACACTAGGCCGGAGGAGGATAATGTGATTAAAGATGTGCACCTTTTCAAGGACACACTAAAACCTTCAAGTAAGTGTGCTCTACAAATTCAACCTCCTGCACTTACTCATACTGCTTTTCCTTATTATGTTGACCAGATGTCAAAATGGGAGATAAAGACACTATCAACAGAACTTGAATCAGTCCAGGATACAGCCGAAACACAAGCACTAGAGCTCCACGAGGTGGGCTCTAGGTGCTTCCCTCCGAACAACTAGCACTGTCGCAAGAGAGTGCTTGAGCAAAATAAAAATTTGATCATCTATTAAGCTCAAACACCTCTAGTAAGGTTAGTGGTACTGAAGCCACTAACAACTGGTAAGGTTGTGTTGTTTCAAATAGTCATTCTTTTTAAGGTAAGTTTTTAATTATACTTATATGCCACGCTTGCGATCGATCGCACTCTTCAGTGCGATCGAGCGCAAGAGTGCGATCGAACGTGTCCTAAAAACACGAGCGAGCGCACGAGTGCGATCGCGCGTACCCCATGTGCGAGCGAGCGCACTCGAGGCAGAGACATTTATAAAAAAAAAAAAAAAAAAAAAAACTCACTCACTCACTCATTTCCCTCACTCACTTCACTCGCCCCCTGCACATTTGCTCGCACTCTCCTTTACTCTCACTCTCACTCGCACACAACTCCACCACCCACATCACCCTACCTCACACCCAACCACCACAACACCTCATCATCACCTCCACCAGCACCGCCATCCTCCACCAGCACCGCCGTCAACCACCCTCCCTAGTCACATTCCGTCATACATTGCACAAGGTATTATCCACATAAACGAATTTTAAATAGAAACTATGATTTCCTTTTACATATACATTGTTGTGTGTTTGATTGTATGATTGTTTGGTTGCAGGAGGGGTAGGAACGAGTTCCACATTGAACAGATTTTAGCTTGCCTGTTTGGTGCACATAAGCTGTTCGAGGTAATTCCTGACCGGGTGCGATCGAGCGCAAGGTTGTTGCGATCGAGCGCATAGCCAGTGTGCGATCGAGCGCACACCACTGGGATCGATCGTAAATCAGCCAGAAGCCAAGCACCAGCATGTCTCGACTATCTGTTTCCACGTCTGGTGCCTCCAGCAGTCGTGCCTCCTCATCCCGGCCCAGCATCGAGCAACGGGAGTTGTTGTTCGAAACCACTTTCGCCATCGACGACATATTCCGGCACATGGATGCCACTCAATGGGCAGTCCAAGCACTCCACCTCCGAGGGTTGAAGAGGTTGTTTAAGCCGGTGTGCTCCACTGCCTACTCCCAGCTCGTAGTGCAGTTTTATGAGCATTTATCTTTCGACTGCAGCAGACCGGGGGTCCTCACCTCTTCAGTTAGGGGCACGTCCATCGAGGTGACCAGTACCGATATTGCCACTGCTCTTCGTTGCACGGATGAGTCCCCTCCTGAGGGTGCTGATATCGAGGAGCAGCTGGAGTCCTTTGCCCTGGCCGAGATCATCATGGATATGTGCGCTGGCCAGTATGCCGACAGGCATAACAATGCGGCCGGTCGATCCAAGCTGCTCCCCAGACTATGGCTCATCGATACGATCCTCCAGCGTAATGTGTGTCCATTGGGGCACAAGACACAGCGGCGAGACCAGTTTCTTCAGACATTATACGCCTTCCATAGAGGGCACTGGTACTCGATCCCGTCTGTCATTTGGAGCCAGCTGCACAAGTTCTGGGATCACGTACATGGCCGTCAGACTTCCACGGCCAATGCTTGGGGACTCCCTTTCCCGTTCCTACTCACCTCCATCCTCAAGAAGAAGAGGATTAAGGGGACCCATAGTGACGGGCCAGTATGAGAGCATCCTATCTTTGGGCGGGCTCAGTGGACACAGAGCATATCACACATGCCACGAAGACCCCCAGTCCCTACTCCAGCAGCTGAGCGAGTAGAGGAGGATCACATGGAGACCGAGGCCCCTGTCATGAGCCCGGTACGGGAGGAGGACCATTCGGATATGGGACCCACCGAGTCCCAGCACTTCTTAGCTGAGCTATCCTCCTTCCGAGGTGAGGTCGCTGCTGCCACCACTCTTGTACATCAGCGCATCGACAGTTTGGAGGCACGATTTACACGCCAGGAGGCCATGCTGCAGGCCATACTTGATCGCCTACCTCCAGCACCCGGTACCTCTCCGACTGCACCACCTGATGATCAGCAGTGAGAGAGTACCACGTCTGGCTGAAGACGTAAAACTTAGCGCTCATGGGAGGCACCCCACAGCATATCCTTTTCATAGTTTATTATTAGTATTTCATAGTTTACTTTTCTATTATTGTTTATTACTTGTTTTCCTCTTTATGTCTGTTTTTTTTCTTTTTCTTTCTTTTTAGAGGACAACGTGAGTGCATCAAGTTGAAGTTTGGGGGTGTGCTACGAGCCATCTCAGCCATCAGTTCTCCATCTCCCAGGTCAGCTCTTTCCATGCTATTCACACATTGGGGACAATGTGCAATTTAAGTTTGGGGGTATGGGGACACATTCACACACTCACTATGTCCCACATTTTTTTTATTATTTTCATAGATAAATGCTTGTTCATTATGTCCTGTAAACTTTTTATGATCTAAACAAAATGTTGTGATTCGACTTCATCAGTCAGCTTAACACTTTGAACATATAGGCCAATAAACAAGTTTTGAACCTAGATCACTGCCCTTTTGGCATTTAAGAATTCACAAGTTTAACTTGAGCTATCACGAGCACATTAGCACATAGCTGTGTGGGGTATGACATGTTATTTGGATTGGTATGTTTCTTTTGCTTGACTGTGAACTAGATGACCTATTAGATTGACATTTTGGCATATAAAAATAGAAAAGATTGATTCGTACTCAAAAAGAAAAAAATGCTCCTAATGATCAATAAAAACAAATTTTCCGCTGAGTAACTGGCCCTCTTGCCTCAGTAAGCATTGAGTGTCACGTCAAAAGGTGGAAAATCTTAAGTGATCATTAAAAAAGGAATTTTTCGCTGAGTAACTGGCCCTCTTGCCTCAGTAAGCATTGAGTGTCACGTCAAAAGGTGGAAAATTCTAAATGGTAGCATAAAAATCAGTTAGTTTCGTAGCCTTGTTGACTCGAGCTAGTAAGTCCTTAGGGGTGTCTTTACACCTAATGCCCTAAAACCATCTGGTTTGGGAGTCATTGGCCAAACGCTCATTACACGAGTCATCAAGAAAGCTTAAGGGAACTAACTTGGCAAAAATCTCGCAAATAAAAGTCTATGCCATATTTGTTGACTCTAATAGGAAGTTTGGTGAATCTTGAATCATCGAAGCACTACCTGTTTGAATTTCTTGAAAACCCAACCTTTTATGTGCTAATCACCACACACCAAAGTCAAACTTGTGATATCTTAAAATACCTAGTGAATATGATTTACGTTCAAAACTCTTATTCATTGCAGATATATGTTTACACTTGTTAAGCTTGCTCATGAATGCGCATCATTGTTTTGTGTAAAATCTAGATTTTTTATAGACACTATGAACATTGAATTTATCTATATTTCTGTTTTAGTTTTTAATTTAGTATTGCTAAAGGACTAGCAATATGTAAGTTTGGGGGTGTGATAGACGCTTAAATATACATATTTAAGCCCCCTTATTTACACTTGTTAGATCCTTTATTGCATTAATTTGGTATCTTTTACTCCATTTGTGTGTTTTACATGTTGATATAGGGTCTTAGAGAAAAAGAAGCAGTTTTGGCACTTTAAGGAAGAAATCTAGAAGCCCTGGAGCACTTTCTGGACAAAGTGCGATCGAGCGCACATGCAGTGCGATCGAGCGCACATATGATCATGCGCACACAGCTAGGATCGAGCGCAACTTACGATCGAGCGCAAGGCCACATGCGATCGAGCGCAAAGATACGGGCGTGACCAGTAAACTGCAGGACCTTATTTTGGAAAATACAAGATTTTCGTTTTAGGAAAGTTTAGGACTCATGGGTCTATTAGGACTTCTCAAAGACCTATAAATACACTTGTAACTCACACACAAAAAGACACCCTTAGATAGAAAACACTTTTCTCTTTTGCTTTAGCTTGGAGAAGGAGACCGTGGAGCAGAATTGACGCCTCTTCTCTTGGGTTTCTTCTTTCCTTTTTATTTTATTATGTGTAATTAAATTCTTAGTAGGGCTTGGTTGAAGCCCTAATTATGTTTACTCAATAAATTTAGTATTGGCGCCTTTGCGATATTTATGTTGTGTTGCTTAAACTTGATTAATACCTGCTTTTATTTAAATTCCTCATATGTATATGTCTGATCAATATGTGCATGTGGTATGGACTTGTTAGTTAGATCAATTTGGATGACCGAGTCCTGGGTCTAACATTAGTAACAAGGGATATCTTATCCGGATACCCGGGTTAATCAACATGGGAAACTGGGAATAGATACCATGCCCTAGGTCTCATGTGGTTGTCGATTTCCATAGTACTTATGTTTTCTTAAGGAACAACTCAAGCAGATACCATGCTGAATCCCTTAAGGAAGAAAATAGTTAGAGTAGATACCATGCCTAACTCGTTGCTTAGGAAAATCAATAGCTTAAGGAGTAGATACCATGCCCTTAGGTTGGCAACCAGTAGGTATACATGGCATGAGTAAAGTATTGGCATACTGTTATATTGTGGTAGCATAATTAGTGGTGGATATCAAGTCCCTACGCCTTTATCTTTAGTATTTTATCTTTATCAAAATCAACTCTTTTATTATTTTTATCTTTTTATTACTGTGAAACTAATTCTAAAGTTAAATTTACCAATCCCTGTGGAGATGATCTTGCATTCGCACACTATGCTACATTGTTGACCTTGTGCACTTGCAAGTAAAACAAAGTACGATTATTCACCTATTTATTTAGGTATATTTTCGCACAACAATCCTGCACAAGTGACAAGCACAAATTGAAGGCCCTCGGAAGGAGGGGAGGGGGAGACCTCCGAAGGCGCTCCGATGCTTAAGTTAGCATGAATTCGAGGAAGGAGTCGCGGGTTCGAGAGTAGGAACCGAGGACTCTTTAGAAAATCAAGTGGGGTGTGTGCATGCGTTTACCTTCATCTTTTCCTTTGTCCATACCTTGGCCTATTTATAGTCGTCTGCTGGTGGAGAGGATATGATTGTGAGCCTAGAAGAGGGGACACCGTAGGGCAGCCGTAGGGTGGCGGACGGCCATAGGGTTGTGGAGTGGCTAGTCCCTGTAGGGTAGCTAGTGTTGATAGGGGAGATCCTGGTGTGGGTCGGCTGGGTCATTCTTCACGGGTTTGGGGATTCTTGATGGGCCGTGGAGCATACTTGATTGTTTGTCCGGGCCGGAGTGTTCTTTGAGTCAGCTGGGCTGGGTCACCCTTCCGGGGTCCGATCTTATCTGGGCCGCAGGTTTGAGACTGGTCTGGTGTTTGCTTGGGCCTTGGTGTTTTTTAGGCCCTATCACAGCTGTAGCCACAGCTTCTCTCCAAAAATATTTTGGTAAACCGGATCCTATTAACATGCACCTAACCTTTTCCATAAGGGTTCTATTCATCTTTTCAGCAACTCCATTTTGCTGAGGTGTTTTTACAACCATCTTATGCCTTATAATGCCATTTAATTCACAGAATTTATCAAAATCCTTATTGCAAAATTTTAAGCCATTATCGGTTCGTAAAGCCTTAACTACCCTACCCGTTTGAGTTTCCAGCAACTTCTTCCACATAATAAATTTATTCAAGGCATCTGATTTATTTCTAAGCAAATAAACCTACACTCTTCTTGAATAATCATCAATTAAAGATAGAAAGTAAAAGTTACCTCCCTGTGTTGGTGTTCTTGCTGGTCCCCAAAGGTCCGAATGAATATAGTCAAGAATCTCCTTAGACTTGTGCACTCCGGTGTTGAAGCTGACCCGATGTTGCTTCCCAAGAATGCAACTCTCACAGAAATCTAGTTTCTCTACTTTGTCACCACCAAGTAGACCATCCTTGCTAAGAATTTGCAGGCCCTTTTCGCTCATGTGTCCCAAGCGAGTATGCCAAGATTTCGATAGCCATACCAGTGATTTGGAGGAGATCTCTCGAAAATTATTTAGCGTCCATTTCGGCCAACTCTCCATCATCTTTCTTTGGCTGAGTGGCATGTATTTCCATGGTGCTCGTTTTTCCAATTATGAAGCATGGCTAAGCGATCCTACTCACATTGGACCTAGTACCCAGGTGGTTTGGCCAATAGTGGGCCAACAAATCTTGAATGGCGATGTGGGCGGGGGTTTCCGAGGAATACAAATAACTTCTGGCTTTTTTCAGATTTGGCGAGCATCTGGAATAACTAATGAATTACAACTATATTGTACCGCAATTGGTGCATTGGTCTTTACAGCCTTAATGCTTTTTGCTGGTTGGTTCCATTATCACAAAGCGGCCCCAAAATTGGCTTGGTTCCAAGATGTAGAATCTATGTTGAATCACCATTTAGCAGGGCTACTAGGACTTGGGTCCCTTTCTTGGGCGGGACATCAAGTACATGTATCTTTACCGATTAACCAATTTCTAAATGCTGGAGTAGATCCTAAAGAAATCCCACTTCCTCATGAATTTATCTTGAATCGGGATCTTTTGACTCAACTTTATCCAAGTTTTGCTGAGGGAGCAACCCTTTTTTTTACCTTGAATTGGTCAAAATATGCGGAATTTCTGACTTTTCGTGGAGGATTGATCTAGTGACCGGGGGTCTATGGCTGACCGATGCGTTATCCATCTCAGCCATCAAGCTTGCTGCTTGATCATTGATTTCTGTCTCTCCAATCATCTCATAGAGTCCATCGTTTCTTGCTACCTTGATCACTACCAAAGATCCCTTGGCTACTTTGATCTTTCCTCCATCTACTTTGCATGTATACCTTATGGAATCCAGTTGCCCCAATGAGATCAAATTTTTTTTCAAATCTGGAAGATACCTCACATTTTACAGCAGCCTTGTGACTCCATCAAACATCCTCAATTGGATGTCTCCAATCCCTCTCACTTGGCAAGAATTGTCATTCCCCAAGAAGACCCTTCCATCATTGATCTCCTTGAAATTCTTGAACCATTCCTTATGAGGGCACATATGATAAGTGCACCCGGAATCAAGAATCCACATTCCACTGCCTTGCCTCCTGCTCACATTTGAGCACACAATAATAACATCATCTTGTTGTTCTCCTTTGGCAATCGAAGCCTCTCTATTGTTGGTATGGCTTCTCCTCTCATCCCAAATCCTCTTCTTGCAATCTTTCTTGAAATGGCCTTCCTTGTTATAGTAGAAGCATCTCTTTCCTCCTCCAAGTCTTGTCTTGGAATGAGATCTCACATGGTTCTGCCCTCTACCTCTTGATTTCTCCCGGTAGTTACCATGGTTGTTACTGCCATTCTAAGTTGTTGGCCTTCCTCTTACGAACAGCCCATCTCTACTTGATGTCTCCTTCATCTTGGCCTTGAAATCATGTGCCCTTATAGCATTGATCACAATCTCCTTTGTTAAAGTATCCCTTTCATACTCAATAGCATTAATCAAATTATCAAAGCAATCAGGAAAAGAATTTAACAAGATAACAGCCAATTGTTCATCCAAAAAAATAATGCTACAGCTATTCAAATCTTGAACTAGCATATTAAAGACATCAAGATTATCTTGCAACTCTTTACTAGGATCGATTTTAAAAGCAAAGATTCTTTTAAGAAGATAAATCTTGTTAGGGAGAGTTTTAGTAAAAAAAACAACTCATCTAGTTTCTTCTATATGACAGCCGGATCTTCCGAGTCTCCACACTCCCTTATGACACTATCCGACATGTGTAAGAAAATGGTACTGTAAGCCATCTTCTTCATCTCGGTCCGCTGGTCCTCTGTGACACTTGCTGGAAAAGCATTATCTTCTCCAATAGCCAAGTCCACTTTCTGTTGCATTAGAACCGCCTCAATCTTCCGTTTCCAAAGGGAAAAGTCTCCCTTTTCCATCAAACTTCTCAACACAGAAATTTGAAGCCATCTTTTGCGGACAAGATCCCTGATTTATGCACTACCCACAAATGCTTTCTTCAACCTCAAGAACACAGATCGAAGATGGATCTTAACACCGTTCTTGAATCTACCTCAAGAACACGATCAGATTTTGATCTTTACACCGTTCTTGAATCACCTAAGAAGTTGATCTTTGATTCTTGGAGTCTTGGCTCCATTACCTTCTTGTTCTTGCTTAGATACCCAGCTGTACAGCTCTGATACCACTGTTGGAAATCACCTTGACAAGATACCCAAGTGGTGATCTTCCAAACACCCAAGTCTAGAATGACTTGTAGAAAGAAATACAACAATCAAAGACAAGAACAGAAAATCAAAGAAAGAAATAAGACAAGCAATTTGTTATCGAGGTTCGGTAATGTGCCTATGTCCCCATGAGTTCCTCTAAACTCTCTGCACTAAATCAATGGTTCTTTACAAATATAGAAACCCTTTTCAAGAAGCTCAAGTTCTTGAAGAAACCAAGAAGAGAAGAAATGAAGAAGATAAGAACTAACAGTGCTCTCTATATAATCTAGACTTCTCTCTTTTTACAACCAGCCTCACTACAATGAGTCCCTCTAATGTTTGATCTTTACACTCTCACACAATTCTCTCTTGTATTACAATTGATCTCAAATTATGTCATAAACTTGTGTTGTTCTAGATGTGAAAAATGAGGCTAGGTGACCCTTTATATAGTGCACCAACTTCTTGTCCATTCTTGTGAGTCAATCTCCACCCTTAGATCTTGATTACCACTTAACCATGGCCCTCCATCAATCCTAAGTGGTGCTATGCATTTTAACCTTGCATCCATGCACCTAAAATGGGGTTAAAACTTGTTGTCCATGTGTGCTACACTTTGCCTAGCGCCTAGGCGCTCAACAGGGCGCGGCACGATGCGGTGCTGGGCAGGGTCCCTTTGCACACTCTCTGGGTGGTACGGTGCGGTGCTGGGGTGCTTCAGGAAGCCTCCATTCTATGCGGTGTGCCACTGGTGAAGGAGCGGTGTAGCACACACTGATGCTGCCCTTCACCAACAGTGCGCACACTCCTTCAGCTTGTGTGCAGAAGTGCACACACTAGTGTGCCTACCCTTACCTTGCTCAAAAGTGATGCACACACTTGTGTGCAGTCCTTTAACTTGCTGTATTTTAATACTCCAACTTTGGTTTAGTATTTAACCATCTTTGAACCATGTTTAGACATATTTAAACCTTAGACAAATACCAATAATAACCCACCTAGTGAGTATAAAATTAGGCAACACCAACTACATCATTTGGCTGTCTCAATTTCTACCGATCCTCATCAGTTATGACGTATTAGTTTACGTTGATGGTTCCTCTCCCCGTCCCTCTCACCTAGCCCTCACCAGTGACGGTCAAATTGTTCTCAATCCCGCTTACACCACCTGGGCTAGGACTGACCAATGCCTTAGATCATGGATTAATGCTACCCTCACCTCTGACATCTTGCAAGATGTCCATGATCTACGTACTTCCCGGGATGTCTGGATTTCACTAGAACAACGATACTTTGATTAGTCTAATGCTAATGAGTTTGACCTTCATCTAAAGTTTCATAAACATACCAAGGATGGCAAGTCAATGGAGCAATACCTCCGCAACCTCAAAGCCATCGTTGATGCCTTTGCAGCTATCAACTCCACGCTCATCTCCTATGCCTTAGCAGGTCTGCCTTCAAAGTATGAGAGCTTCATCACCACAGTCACCAACAACAACATCAACCGTACCTTTGGCAGTTTGCGTACCAAGCTGCTCCTATAGGAACAACGGCTGAAACATCTTTGGGTCTCTTCTCATTCTTCTGACCCTCCTACAGCTCTTGCCACCACTATCGCTTCTCGTACTTGTGGCAGGGGTCGCTCAGTCTATCGGGGTTGTGGATGCAATACCGATCGTGGTGACTACACTCAGCATGGTTCAGGTACTGATCACTCCTCTAATTATTCTCCTATATTTAATCGCTCTGCTGGTACTTTCCCTTGCAGTCGTGAAGGTCTGTTGGGACCTTATCTTAGATTCTCCTCCACATCGTGTCAAATTTGTCACACCACTAGTTACATTGCCCTCAGTTGTCCACATTGTTTCAAGCATGTTGTTATCTCTCACAACTTGCCCAAATAATTTGCTACTATGTATCTTAGTGAGTCTAATGCCGTCTAGTGGTACGTGGTACCTTGATACGGTCGCCTCCGCTCATATGATTCCTCAGTCAGGTATACTTACTCACCTTACACTTTAGTTTGGCAAAACTAAAATTTTTAGTGCATTAGAAAATATATACATTTACACAATCCTATATCCTTTAATCTTCAGTCGAAAGAATATAAATATTGTTTAGTATCTTACTCACGACGTTAAGTCATCTCATCTTGCGTGTAAATCATTTTGAGATGAGGACTTTCATACTATAACAGAGGTGATAACAAAGTTGTTTGTTCTATTTCCTTCTCATTATTGTTTTTTTTTAAAAAGTCAATAAGGTTTCTCTATATCACTTACTTTTGGTGAACTAGTTTCATTATCTGTATGCAATTTTTAGGTTCTATAACGCTTGGATATCTAGGAATTTTGGCAGAAGATTTTACAATTAGCCCAGGTATAAGGTGAGAATTTTGGCAAAATTTTTTAATCTGGGTCGTGGTCATATTTTCTTGATCAATTTGCCATTGCCAGTTTTGCTCATGTTATTGTCTTTTTGATATCTCAGTGTGAGGACCATTGTATTATTTATTTTTTATTTTTTTGTATGGCTTGATTCAAAATCTGCCCCTATGCAAGAAGGCTGGTCCCAAGAGTCATGGAAAAGCAAACTGCACTAGAGTGGAAGGGAAAACTAATGGAATATGCTTCAATAGGATCCTTTTTTTTTCCCTTTCATTTTGATGTTGATCTACTTGCCTTGAAATGTATCGTGGGTTCTGTATGTTTTTGGTTGCAATGGGTTTGGTAAACTCATAGATATGAATTGTAATGGGTGGGATGTACTTTGTTTCCTTGTTATATCAATAAAATTGTCATTTTGCCAATTCACATTTCTTCCCATATAACTTATAAAAAAAAAACATTTCTTCCCATATATGTACAGAGCTGTTTGATATTCCTTTGATATTATCATACTCATCCAGAGGAGCTTAAGGCCTGAATCATCAATCAGATGTATTCATGCAGTATAATCAATTAGCCACTTACTACCTCATTTGAATCTAGCAGTTAACATGTCTCTACTTCTCTCTTTCCCAAGCTCCGTCTTATCCAACCAAACAACTCAATCTTCATCAATTTCTCAATCTAAAGAATTTGGTTTTTACACATTGCATATACATATTATCTAGGACCTGTAAAGTGCCAGACAATAACAAGATAAATTATGCGGCAAATGCAGGTAATCTAAGACAAATCAATAGTTGGTCAATAACCTATAAACCATGAAAGTAAAAGATGCATATCTATCTGAGATCATCAAAACAGAACTGATGCAATCGATGATAAAATAGATTTTTTTTAACATATTTGGTTCAACTTCTAACCAAGGCAGTACAAAATCAACACACAATCCAAGCTACTGAAAGGTTACATATCAACCAAAATGACCCAAAGTTCAAAAACACTGCAACAAAGCTACTCATTACCAAAGCTCAACATCAACACAAAAGGTACTTAAGCACAGAGAACACTACAAGCATGACTAAACCAATAAACAGAGCTATGACTACTAAAGAAAACTAGTCCACTTCTTTATATCTTCTTTTAAGGCTGACTCTTCCCTCGCTTTTTCATTCCTTGCTTGAATGCTACACTGAAATGACATAAGCTCCATTAATATCTATATACCAACCCAAAAAATTAGAATTAATGATATTTTATCATAAAGATAAATGAGTAGTTAGTCATGAGTAAAATTATTAAAACACTACTTTACCTGTGTAGGAATAGACATAAAAGACTCAATTTCATTAACAGTACGTTGGCATTGCCTATCTTTTACAAACACATTTTAAAAACAGAAGATTAATAAAACAAAGGGTTAAGAATATATCAAATAAAGCGAAAACAAAGCATAATTGCTTTACAAATTGAATTGAATAAGAAAATTATAAACAGTATTGTTTGGTTATTTCATGCATTTACATGTTCTTAGTTTTAAGAATGAAAGGTTCATCTCTAGTTCCCAGAACGTGACTTTATTTTTTTGGTTACTTCTTTTTTATTTTTCTTTTCTTTTCTTTTCTTTATTCTTTTTTCCACCTATTCTTAGTTTAAAGAATGGAAAGTTTTTCTTTAGTTCCAGAAGGTGAATTCTCTTTGTTTCTTTCTTTACCTTTTCTCTCCATCGTGGAAGAGCCATCGCAGCGACTCCACCGTCCTCCTCGCCTTGGTCGCCCGGAAACACCACTCGACCTTTTGTGTCAAAGAGCTCCTTCGTGGTTACCCCTATGGGGTCCAAGGAAGTGGTTGTTGGTCACTGCTATATTAAATCGTACAGCCCCATTAAGCCAATTAGATTTCTATTGCAGTATCCCGTTTTGTCATGTTCTACCGAAACCTTTTTTCTCGTTGAGTTCACTTTCTATGCATTAGACCATGTAAGCTGGATGTGTAATTCATAATATGCCTTGGGTTTGGTTTGATCTAATGAAAACCTAAGTCCTCACTATGGCCCAAAATATACCGGCCCAAATGAGCTCCAGGCCTAGCAAAACAATCCCAGCCCAAATAAGCATCAGACCCACCAGAGCGGTCTAGTCCCACCAGAGTAGTCCAGTCCAAATAAGCTTCAGGCCCGGCAGGATGCTCCAACCCAATAAGAAGCCCAACTAAACTCTCCAGCCCAAGTAGTGTTCTGATCCAATGACTCCTCTAGCCCAGACAAGCGGCCAATGTACCCTCCGGCCCAGCAAAACCCCCAAGCCCATGAAGGATGGCCCGGCAAACCTGTGCCTGGATCTCCCCTACGACTTGACACCCTACAGCCACCAGCTACCCTACGACCGCCTAGCCCTGCAGCCACCCTACGGCGTCCATTCTCCTGAGCTTGCAATCATGACTTCCCCATTGGCGGACGGCTATAAAAGGACCAAGGTATGGACTTCACCAGATCATGAACACACACTTCTACTTACCCTTCAATTGCACAAGCCATCGGCCTCTTTTGAGCCATCGGCTTCTCCTTTAAATCGTTGCTGACTTAAGCATCAGAGCATCCTCGGAGGTCCCCCCCTTTCTTCCTTCCGAGAGTCTTCAGTTCACTCCTATTACCTGTGCAGGGCCAGGCCACGTCCTCACCAAAGTCACACCCACGTCCAAGCCATGTCCTCACCCAAGCCACGTCAGCACCAACAGTAAGCAACATCAACACTCATAAATTTCGATGTGATTACTTTTTGGAGAAATCTCTAAGCGTCCTCATGAGGATTTTCTATCATTTTCTTGGCATCCTTTTCTTAGAAAATCTGCACTTTACTTTTTTACTTCCATTTTTCACGGGCTTTGCGGCTGTACAAACATGAAAACGGGTTTGGCCCCACATTTTGAATCAAAATCCTCTAGGGTTAATTTGTTTCTTTTGTGACTTTACTGCATGATGTAAGTCAAATATATCATCTTATTAGAAGGTAACACATGTCAATCATAATGGTAAAATAGTAATCTCTACCACACTTGAGCCTTAGAATAGGGGGTCCTTAAACAATATCATTTTTTAGAATCTCTTTTGATTAACTTACTCTCCTCACCACTTACTCTGACTTAAGCATCGGAGGGTTTTCCTCAGAGTAAAACACTTTGGGTTGGTTTCCTTTACATGTATCTCGGATCTAGCTCATACTAAACCAACCTAACTTAGAGTATGTTAAAGCGACCTAACCCGAACCCGACTTCAGTGACCGACCCGACCGTATTTCGACAAACCCGACTTATTTTCAGCATCAACAGAATTAACAACGTCCGTGGAAACGAGAGCAAATCTTATCTTTGTTGAAAATACCGCCTAAGAAAAACTCAAACCGAAGTACCACCCAAACAACCTCTGAAGTCAACCCATCCAAGCTACCACCACCTCCACTCCTGATAGAAGGGAAGAACCTTCATCGTGCCTCAAGAAACAATAATCAACTGGGAGTAAATGAAGAGCAGGCCTCGTTTGGCCAACAACCCAGTTCGTACTCGAACCAAGTAGTCTGACGAAAGGTCCATGAAGTAGACCTCGACGCCCAAGTGAGCAGAGCCGAGTATATTGCTCTTCAACACCGACTCGAGGAGTTGGTCACACGCCTCGGACAACCTGAGCCAAGCCGAGCTAGGCATCACCAGTCCCCAGTCCGAACTACCTACACCACTAGAAGGACTACCAAGGCGATCCTTCAAAGTCAGAACATCCGACCCGAGGAGATAAGTTCAGGAAAGGGGACATGAACCCCAAGCACGGGACATGAGCCGAGGGCATCCTCGGGACAGGGGAGAATCGAGTCAATGTTGCCCTCAACGAAGTCCTTGACGTTCAATCCAAGACGACGAGTCTATCTCGAACTCACACCCATCATAGAAGCAGCAAGAATAGGATAAATTCGAGGTGAACAAACAACTAAAAAATGAATGAATGCATAAGGCTCTCCATCAAAGCCACACAAGGAAACATCCTCGACGATATCAAACCCACGGGCAACCCTTTCTTTTAGGAGCTCATGGACGAGAAGATGTTTCCTAACTTCAAAATGCCTCACATAGAAGACATATCCTATAGACTACTTAGAGACTTTTAAGTCGCTGATGTTCCTCCACACTCACTTAGATTCAACGATGTGTCATGCATTCCCAATTACACTTCGAAAAACAACTAGAACACGATTTTCCAAGTTGCTTCCAGGTTTATAAAGTCATTCAATGAACTTAGTGAGATGTTTTCAATTTTTCAATTTGTTTGATATATATTTGTTTCAAATATGCTCATTTTGTGTTTTGGTTATTGATTGATTTGATTTAATATAACGAAAAGAACAAATGAGCTTGTTACAGTACCATATGATGGTGGTGATGATATGATGAAAGGAAAATGTATGCTTCAATTTTTTATGGTTATTGGTTGGTTGATTTCATATATGTTTTTCTTGTTTTATTTATGTCCTCGCCGACATTCTTATTGTGGAATTGAATTTTCGATGTTAAAATTGTGCATGTGATTGAAGTAGCCATTGTGCCAATTGCCATCTTATTGCTAACACGTGTGGCTAAAGATTTATGGGGTTTTGATTCTTTTGAAAAAAATAAATAATTAAAAAAGGGTATAATAAGGATATGATACAATAGCAGGAGCATTAACCACCGAAAAAGTTGCGTCATTGGGTTAGATCTTGGATCTTTTCACTGTAAAGCCTGCAATGTTGTGTCAAAAAATTACATAATGTTTACTGTAAATTCTCTATATTATATTGTAAATTCTCTATATTATATGGTAGTACCTTATAATTTGCTTTTTTTATTTTCTTTCTTGAAAGCTTTTAAAGAGTATTAAAATTGAAATTTAAAAGGATGTATGATCATATATAATTGGTAATCGTCAAAGACGGGTATTATTGATTTTTATTATTATCTTTTTTATTATTTTATGTTGCAAGTGCAACCGATATTGCCATGTTTTACATTCCGTGTAAGTTAGTGTAATATGCTTGTCACTATATTGCGGCTAATGGAGCGAAGGTCCTTAACACTCCTTGCAGAGTCCGTTTGATTTATAGACAAGATTATGGTGAGATAAAATTAGGATTAAAATGTGATAGGATTAGATAGGATTAAAGTATGACTATCTTAATACTATGTTTGGTTCATGAGATTTTTGAATTTGGATTAAATTAGGATAACATTAATAATGACCAAAATACCCTTGCAAACCCAATATATTCTTCTGCATCAAACCCAAATCTCCATAATTCCTTCTTCAGTTCTTTTTCTTCCCTCTACTACCCCATAAACCACCATCAACACCTTAAACTTCCCTAGAACTATTCATACCAAACCATCACAAACCCAAGCGTTAGTGGAGCCGATGAAGCTCGATGGCGGCACAAGGAAGGTCACGCGACGACAACGAGGAAGGAGGCTGCTCGATATGTTGTAACAAACCCAAAAGGAGGAGGCCGCACGATCTGGGGAATGAGACAAGAGAAAAGAGGAAGGAGGAGGAAAACTCAGGCGGTGGCGGGGCCGAGGAAGCTCGATAGAGGCATGAGGAAGGTCGGGGAAGGAGAAGGGAGGCGCAAGGAAAAAGGGAGAAGGAGAAGGGAGGCGCATGGGAGGAGGGGGAAGGAGAAGCAAAAAGCAGGGAAGAAGAAGGAAGGCATGGGGAAGGAGGGAGCTGTGCGGAAGGAGGAAAGGAGAAGAGATGTCGCAAGGAACAAGAAAGAGGGAGAGTAAAATAGTTTTTAAAAAAAATTAGTCCTAACAGGTGGGATTAATTCTATACCAAAACAGCTGAGACAGATTTTAAGGGATTAAGATTCGATTTGTCCCAACTTAATCTCAAATGAACAGTTAATCTCTCCAATCAAACATAGGATTAACTGTTCATATGAAATTAAGTTAGTTTATCCCGCTTTAATCCCTTGTACCAAACACCCCCTCGAAGCATTGGTGAAAGTTATCCCTTTCAACTGAAATCTTAAGTTGTCATCATAGAAAAAGTCTCATGACACTCACTTTGTGACAGGATAGGGTTAAAATAAAAGTTTAAAAAATGTACTCCACATACGTGCTTGGCTACTGCAAGGGAAGGCATAAATGAGGGAGTTTTTTTCCTCTAAAATGGATTCTTATAAATTTTAATTCTCTAAATGAAGTTCTTTTAATCTTATTTTCTAAAACATGGTATATTTACCACATCAATAAATAAATTATACCAATAGTATTTATATTTTGACATGAAGTTCAAATTGATCCCAAAAAAACTTATCTCTGCAATTTCTTTTTTCTTAACCTCATATCCTTCCTCTAACAAGACTTCCTTTGGAAAAAAAACTTAAATTAGTAAATTAAATTACAATCACTTAAAGGAACTGACCGTCTTTAAAAAAACAGCCCACAATTTTCACTGCGACAATGAAATTATGGTTCATTATGTAGGATGGATAAAATGTCGGTAAAGAATTTAAGTTGGATAAAAATTTAAATTCTATTTTAATTTGCTCCTGTAATTAATTAGTAGTCGTACCAATAATACTTTTAGAACAGAAACAAAGGAAGGTAAATGGCATATTGATCTGCATGCGATTCAAGACTACAAGGGAAAAAATGTGTAACCAATTAACTTTCTATATGGCCAGAAAAAAAAAAAAAAAAAAAAAGAATTTATAAGATTTTCATGATATTAATTACACCAAAAAAAAGAATGATCTTTATGATTATGTATAAATAGGAAAATGAGAATACTAGTGATGTTCTTGATTTATACAGTAGTCCACATTTAACATGAGATGTAATTCAAATCACCGGTGATAGGAATTTTTCGATTTAAATTATCTTAGAAAAAATTATAATTTTAATTCAATGGTTTGTTATTAGTAATACATAATAGACTAATTCAATCGTGATTGTTTTTGTTGAGTTCAAGTGGAAAAAATATTACTAAAAAGGAGGAATGTTTATCAAAATAAGTGTGTGAGAGAAAGAGAAAGGTTTCAAGGCATGACCATGTCACTTTACTTAAGGTTTAATTCGCTCCTCACAGTTCAAAAGGTTACCGACGAATTTTCTCTAAGATACAATGAAGCTATGATATTATTCTGCATTTTGCACTAGTGAAGAATAACTCACAGCAGCTTTTAAGAGTTTATAAATGCATAACACTTATGTCTAATTTGCAAGATTTTTCGACTTAAATAAATCAATATTTTGAAAGGAGAAGAAGAAGAAAAGAGAAAATCTTATTGTAATCTATGTTCTATTAATTATGACAGTTAAACACACTTGTATAGTGTTGAAATGAGTGTATCTTTCTATTAGAGACACATTATTTCAGTTTAAAACTGAATTAAACTGAATAGCGAGTGTTCCTTTACAAAGGACACTTCATTTCAGGTTCAATTGTTATAAAACGTTCAGAAAATTCGAAATTTTCGAACATTCAGTCGATTGAACCATGTTTTCAATTGACTTAAAAAGTTACAAAGAGTTCAATAAATTTTCTTTCTTCCATTCAGTCAACTGTATCAACTCTCAAAATCCAAAATTCTTTTTTTCTTTTTTCTTTTCCCCTTTTTTTTGATTTTCTAAAATATCCCAAACTTAAAAAATCAAGTTTATTTTGAAAATTATCAACAATTTTTTATTTCGATTTTGATGTATGAGAAACAAAAAATACTAGCCCAATAAACTTCTTACTTCTATCACCGAATTAATTGTCAAAAATAGAATATACAAAGATGTTAATGTGTGATTTATCTCGACGATTTCATCTGTTCTTAATTTATATATTATGAATTATTGTGAAATAATTCGTTTCATACTATAAACAGTTGAATAGGTGGAAAATATTTGTTGTTAATTGTGCCTCTGTGAGTTGGTTTTAAATTGATTTTTGCGGCACTTTAGTCAGGATAGTTGTATAAATTAAGTTTGGGGCTTGATACACTCTTTATGTTCTAGTTGATCTTCTAGATTAAAAAAAATATCTAAAGGAGAAATAATTTATTAAAAATGTTCGATAGCAATTTTTTAAGATATTTTTTTCCATTATATCTAAATTATTTTAATCTAGTTGTCGACTTACAGTTTTTCTTCTTAGAGGGAATGCTAAAGAAGGAGATGAGGTTAATAAATATGGGTTATATAAATTAATTTTTTATAGACTAATATAAAATTCATGTTAAACTATAAACACTATTGACAAAAAATACTATATTTTAAAAAATAAGATTAAAAGAACTTCGTTCAAAAAATTAAGATTTATAAAAACCCCATTTTAGAAAAGAAAAAAAAAACTCAAAAATGAGGATTACCACATTGTCCTCACCATTAAACCCCCAACTTTTGATGATACTTTAGTAAAGTACTTTATTTCATTTTCTTTTCTTTTTTCTTCTTTTTAACATACAAAAACGTACTCCTTAACTTTATATTATTATACTCCTCGATTTTCTCTCATTCCTTTTCCCTTCGCACTTTTTCCTTAACTTTCCCTTCAACTCCAGACAGGCTATAAAGGGGAAAAATCAAAAGCAAAACAGAAGGCATATAACTAACTGCTAGCTCAAACTGCAAGAATAGCAAGTGAGATGACTATATTTCTATATAGGCAGCAAATTACACTTCTGAACTCATTCGTCTAAACTAATTAAGAAATCCAGGGACCCCTAATAATGCAGCGACTGAGAGAGAGAGGGTGAGAGTATAAAGACAATTCAGATCTCAGTCTTTCATCCCTAACTTGATGTTTTGAACTTTAACTGACAGCTGCAATTTCTGCTCCTCAATATCTTTCAAAACCGAAAGCAAGTTAGCTCGATACACCTCACATTTCCTTCGCGCACGCTCAAGTTGACGTGACAGTTTCTGGATTTTCCTGTCTTGGTCATCCTAAAAAATGGCATATATGCTGTAAGTAAGAGTGTTTATAATTACCCAAAAAAGAAATTACATAGGGCTACCCAGTTAGACAATAAGGATTTAATGAACAATACTGTAAGAGAGAAGAAATCAGCAGAAAATCAAGTTTAACTCCTGCATGCATCTAACATACATGGGTTATGCACCTCACCAACCCCCTCTTCCCCCCTCCCTTTCCTACAAAAGAAAACCCTCCCACTGAATTTTTATACAACTAAGTCATCCGTTAACAAATAAACAAGAAGAGTATTACAACAAAAGCTTTTTAAACTTTTCTAATCCATATAAGGAAAGCACAATTATTTTAATCAAATGTTAATGGACAAAAATCAGTTCTAAATGGAGTTTCCTAATTATGCTTTTTTGAACACCAAAAAAACTAGCCACTGTACATGCAAAAGCCTAGAACACTAAGTCCAGATCACATAGCACAACCGCTAAGAAAAATTAAATAACAAAAGATCATTTAGTTCGATGATGAGCCTTACTTTGTTACTATATGACATGCTACTCAGACAAGGAAAAATGTCTTAATTTGTTAACTTGATGTTCCATCACAACAAAACTACGCATCCATTTCAAGCTCACCACAAACACAATAAAATTTGAAGCAAAAACACCAAAAAAATGGTGCATATGTTGCATTCATATGGGTGGGTTGAAATCTGTTCAATTATCAAGCATCCATCACAAGCTTACCAAAAATACCATAAACTTCAAAGCAAAAACAGTGAAAAACAATGGCGATATGTGGCATCCAAAAGATGGGCTGAAATCTGTTCAATTCTTAGTTTCATACTGCAGAACACCCCTTCAAGAAGGGAAAAAGAATGACCTTTAAAACTTAATTGAGAAGCTACAATATTATAGTCTTAGTTACCCTAAGTATATCAGGTGGTAAATAACATTAGAAACATAGGAAAAGTTCCATTGTAGTCCCTTTTCCTCGAGCCACATATCTTTTATTATGGTTTATGCTGCTCTTAGTTTCTTTCCCTTCCTGCATCAATAGCATGATTTTATAATGTACTGGAACCTGGTTTCCTTAAAGATTGTGTAAGGATTCAAATTACACAAGCAACAAGAAATGAACACTGGACATTAAACTCAATTTTACTTAGACCACTTATGAGGAACCTTCTGAACATATACCCTACACATATTGCATCAACAAAAACATGGCAGAAATAAGCAATGAATAATGAAACACTGACCACAGAGACAGCTTGTTCTAAACCCCATTGATCCCCGCATGAAATATTAGCTCGATTTCCTCGAGGTAGATGATCTTCTTTGTCAGTTCCATTTGCAACAACACCTCTTGCACCATTCTTTTTCGTGAGAGCAACTTTATTAGCTGCTTCCTGCAGAGCACTCATTGCCGCTTTGTAAATGTCCATAGATTTAACCCCCTCATCAACGTACTTGAGGGCTTCATATCGCAGATTATTGTATCGAACAGTCAGAGATTCTCGTGAACTATTGAACAAATCATTGCCACGATCCTCCAATATGACACCACTCTTGGCATTCCTTGTCCATCGTTTCAAAACATAGTGAGACGGTAGAGTAAGAACATTCATTACCCTAAAAACTGTCAATATATGTCTACAAAGAAGGCCAGAGAACTCAAACATCTGGCAGCTGCATGTCGCTTTCATCTCACGAACATTAAAACTAACAAAGTAAGCTTTATGACTGTCCCCAAACTTAGCAACTTGATAAGTGGTTGTTGCCTCCTCATCTTCAACTTTGGTTGCCAGGAAAGTTAATGTCTCAACCAACTCGTCTTGAAATTTCATAAACAATTTCCTTGTGTAAAGCTCAGCTGCCTGTTTCTCCATAGGTGAAGGAGTCTTCAGAAATGGAGCAGCGTTCATCGTATCATAATCCGCCTTGACTTCTTTCTCATAGCGACTTTCCAGAGCTTTCTCATACTGCTTAACAAACAGCTGAAGGGTTGTGGATGCATTGACATATCCATCAAAATAAGAGTTTATGCTGTCACTTCTTTGTGTAATAGACATTTCTGCAAAGAACGCATCCCTCAAGTATACTGGGACCCACTGTCGCCGATCAGCATAAATTGCTTGTAGCCACTCATGCTGCCTGAGATCATATCTATCAATCAGAGATATCCAACATGACTCAAACTCATCGATAGATTCTGTCAGGTTGACACACTTATGGAGTTCTGCTTCAAAAGTGGGATGTTCAGAAAGTACATGGGACAACTTCTCTTGGCATTCCTTGAAGATGTGCCACTTACAGAAGCGGTGGCGGGTCTCGGGGAAAACGTGAGTAACAGCCAAACGAATCACCCGATCATGATCAGTAGTGATTGAGACTGGAGACCGCCCAGACATTGCTTCCAGCCACGTTTTAAACAGCCAAACAAATGATGCCTCAGATTCATTAATTAGAAGGGCACAACCAAACAACACAGGCTGCCCATGATGATTAACTCCGGTGAAAGGTGCAAAGGGCAATCGATACCGGTTCGACCTGTAAGTGGTGTCGAATGTAACGGTGTCACCAAAGTAGGTGTAATTGGTCCTTGCCTTAGGATCAGTCCAGAAGATATTGCTCATACACTGATCTTCATCTCCTTGCACAGCATAAAAGAATGAAGGGTTTTCGGCTTGCTTGTTTCGCAAGTAGTCTAAAAGGATTTGGGTATCGCCCCCAAGAGTCCTTTGGCGACTGCTCCTCATGTAGTTCCTGCAATCGCGCTCAGTGAAACCAACATTGCTAATCCCACCGTATTCTTTAATGAGAGCAGACATGATACCACTAGGACCAATGCCAGCACCCTGCAAGGTATCAATCAGGGACTTAGCAGAGCCAGAGACATGGCGATGAGAACGGAGGCAATGCACCTTATCTGGAGGGACAAGCTCGTGATTATGTTCCTTGACGAATGACGAAACAACCCATCTGCCAGAATCTTGAATCTTAACAACAAGGATGGCCTTGCAACCAACGCGGGTTTCAGCACGAGGCCGCTTGACTCTGCCATCAGGACGGGCAGGCTTGTCCTTGTCAACACGAAAGCCCTCTTTGGCACAGACAAAGGATCTCTGGATGATGGCACCGTCACGCCTGGAGCGGCGAGACATGCTGACACGTGTACTGAAACCAACACGGCGAGCATAGGAATTGTAGAAAGCCTTGGCGGCCTCTTCTGATTCGAATTCCATACCCTCGTAGGGTTCGAGATTGGGGTCTCCTAGAGGGATGTAAAGTTGGGAGCCATTTCTACTAGTGTTGTTATTAGCGATAACAGCAGGAGAATCATCGAGTAGCTCCTCATCGTCCACAACAGCTTGCTCGATGTCAACGGCGTCATCGCCAAGACCCATCATGTCGAATTCGATAGCTTCATGTTCCATGCCCAATGATTCCATCTCCATAATTATATCATATATCTATATGGGCTAGGTATATATTTCTATTTCTTGTTTTTTTTCCCTTGTTGGGTTTAGAATTAAAATGCAAAAACGTAAAAGGATTTCATTTTTTTTACAAAAAATAAGGATAAGAATTAAGAACAGAAATCCCCCGAACAAAATATGCAAGGGTTTTCTTTAAATTATGATTAACGCCATTATCTTCATAAACTGAAAAGAGAAAAATCTAAGGCTACAAATAGAATAAAGAGAAGGGAGCTAATGAAAAAACTGACCCACACATTTTCAGATTACGATTACCGCAAGGGGGGGAAGCGGATGAACTGCAACTGAAACTGGGATCTACAGCAGCAGTAAAGGCGCATCTCAACAATACTGACACCAAAAGTCTCTTTTCAAAGAATACAGCAGTAACTGACCTAAAACGTAGTCGTTTAGCAATGGCGCTACGTTGTATCAGCTTATGGCCCAACTAAATCTTTGATAGGCTGCAATATCAATTATGTTGTAAAACTTCTTTCAGTTGGTGGCCCAGTCCATCCTAATTAAGGCTACAGGTTTGACCCACGAGAAAAGGAAAAATGCTAGCCTGCACTGCCACCGACTTACCTTGTTATATACTCATTTCGTCACATTTTATTTGTCATTCTTTTATTAAATAAATGTTTTAAAATAATTATAACTTTATCAAAAACAAAACCATTTTATCATATTATCCTCATTTTACAAGTTTCAAAAACACAAAAAAATAAAATAAAATAAAATAAGAGTAAACTATTCTCTCCCGTAAAAAAAAACAACAAACAAATTACTGTTCTTTTTTTTTTATGCCAAAGCGTAGGTTAGCTTTGGCATAAAAAAAAGAACTTCTACACCGACGAAAAAAGAATTTCTCACCCTCGGCAAGGTTAACTTTAGAAAGTAAAGATATGTTGGTTGACTTGATATAAATTTCTTAACTTTGTGCATAAAACTATGTGACGTTCTTATCGGAACTAAGGGAGTATATATGAATATGACACAGTAGAGTTAAGGATTTAGTCTTAAGATGGTTGGAGAAGAGTATGTCAGAGCCAGAGGAGTTGTACACTTGAATCCATGCCACGAATGGCAGCTGTGGCAGCTGGGAATATTATTTGGCTTCATTGTCGAATTTGTCCGCAACTGGGAACCAAGTTTCGAATCTGTCGTTCCTGATCAAAGTCCTCAAGGGATGCGGAGCAGAGATCACCATTCTTCACAACAATCGAAGAAGACGAGAAAATGAGTCCTCCACCTTTTGCACGTGTTCCTCACCACCGTATTTGGCAGGGCACGATGTTCCTCGAAAATACTCTGTATCTCGTTGGCGATACTCCTGATTTTCGTACCGGTACAAAAATCAACGTCTGTAGGTATGACATCACCGATCTGATATTGAAGGAAAAGAAAAAATTAACTCCATTCGAGCGGTCTGATCTATGGTCACGCGATCCCAATATGAGATATCGAGAAAATCATATCATCTTGGTTTTGGACCGATAGATGTATGTTTCCTATAGTAATAGAAAAATTAGCAGAGCCGACGATGAACCATGGGTGAGTTCTTGGATCCGTTGTTACGTTGGAAGCGTTTACCTGATCCTCCAGCGGAGCAAGAGGATTCTCTTTATCATGGTTTTTTTTTTTTGACGACCTTTAATCACCCAAACGATAATAAACAAATTCTTATTTAACTATCGTCGCGTGTTGCACTGTTTCCATGGGGGTTGGCCAATTCGAAGGTTTCGATTCCATATTTTTGCCCCGTCGTTTCTTCTGTAACAAAGCACATATTTTTTTGCTTTTAAATTTTTTGTCAAAATTTCAAGGATATGTTTAGGTCCCAAAAAATTTGATCTAAAAAATAAATCAATTGGAAAATTGAAAATAAAAGAATAATGAAATACAAACAAGAGAGCATTTGTCTTTGTTTCCTCTTAATGCCGAAGGAAATGATGAAAAGTAATGCGTCATAAAAAAATTAAAAAGGGTTTCAAATGTCTCATTTTTCATTTTTTTTTTTTTTTGATAAATCAGGTCACAAGCAAATATTACATAATCATCCTGGGAAACTTGGTCCCATTAACATTCACCAAGTAGGCTCCTTTTATTTTTCTCATGATTTTTCTTTCTTTTACATTTTTTAAGATCCAAACATACTCTCAAGAAAACCAATAATCATGATTGAACGGTAAATATAGTTAAAAAATTATCGACAATAGTCCAAAAAAAAAAGAATACCCACAATAGCCCTAAAAGGAAAAAAGAGAAAAAGAAGAACATCCACATGAATAAATAATATTTTCAAAGGAACAAAAACATAGCGAATAACTAACTAAATAAATCATACATGCCCCAACCTCATCATCAAAACCACCTTTCAGAGTCACCACATTTTAGTGGTATTTGTCCATTTGATCAATATGCATGTAAGATCTGTAACCTCATTGTTTGCAAAAAGGATTATAACTAAATATCAAGCCAAAAGCCACATGTAAAAGGTTGACCAAAGCGTGAGGGAGAATGAAGCAACAACATAAGTCCATAGCATAATGACGGAGCTTTCAGGCTGAGCAGCCTCAAACAATTGGGTAATGGTACCTGCCAAGTTCATAAGAGTAGCAAACAAGGGGAAAATATCATCAGAAACAATTAATCAATAAAGTGATCACAAATTTCGCAATGCTCGCGCATCACTTCAATTTTAGATCACATACAATAAGTAATAGTGACAGTTTCTCTGTTCCTGTACATGATTTTAATTTAGCAAACTATCAGCAAATAATGGGTATCCACCGATTTGTATAATTTAAACTTCACATAACGAAGAAGTCGTTTTTTATATTGATGAGATTCTCAGTGATTTGGGAAAGGAAAAAAATGAAAGCTCTACATCACAAATCACAGATTCTAAATATTCAAACTCGCGGTCATGTGGATAGCAAGAAAAGACACGGCTCAAAATCCAAACAAAAATCACAAAGCAAATAACAAAAGCCTATGTGATGGGACATTTAGGCTAAACTGTCTGTCTCCAGCACTTGAACATAGCCCGGCCCTAAAGGAAAATCCTCAAATTAGTAAAACAGTTTAAAAACTGCTGATTCCTTCGCCCATCAACACCTCACCCCAACAAAAGAAAAAAAAAACTTTCATACAAAATTTAACCCGACATCTACCTCAGCCCCACCCACCCTTTACACTGTATTTGAAAATTTGGAAAGGAAGGGAGGGGATAGAAAACGAAAGTAGGGTGATTACTTTTTTTTGGATAAGTAAAAAAGTATATAAAAAGAAAGAGCACTAAGGGGGTGCAACCCATTTACAAAAACTATCTACACTATAGTAGCTCTACAAAATCTACTAGGGTGATTACCCTTCCTTTGTTTGGTTGAAAGGAAATGGGGGGCGGGGGTGGAAGAATGGCTAAATTAAAAAGGTCAAATCCCCTCCTCCCCCATATCCCCCAAATTGGAGGGTATAAAAAATTGCGGTTTGAAAGGGGTTGGAAGGGATTCTTACCCTCCTCCCTCCCGTCCCCTCCAATACTTTCCATCGCAAACATTGTTAATTCCTTAGCCAAGGCTCATATTGACATTTCAAATTGTAAGTGTAGAATTCTAGCTCCACCTTAACCTTTGCTATGGTGTGAGAACTAAGAACACAATATCTGGAGCTTACAAGCATAGGGATTCCTACAAGAAAGAAATTTGTTTCTTACCAACTTCAATAGAACTATTCCTAGAAGTATTTCTGGTTCCATAGTACCTTAAGCTTGATAATGATCACAAATTTAACAACCTTACAATGTGTTTGGGATAAAAGGAATTGAAAGGGACGGGAAAGGGTTTCACAACCTTGTTTGGGAGTTTTTTTGGGAAGGGAGGGGAGGGGGACTGGAGGGCATAGGAATAAGGGTTATGTATTTAGAACACTTTATTCCAGTTTTACCTTTATTAATAAATTAAACTTTTATGTAAAATTAATAATGACAGGTATACTTGTAATTTGCAATAACAACTTATCTTTCACCTTCTCCATCCCCGACCTCTTCTAACCAAACAAGTGGAAAATACTTATCCCCCTTACCCTCTCATCTCTTTTTAGCATTCAAACAATGAAATGTCAAAAGTGTTATGGAAGAGAGGGGTAAACAAAACGCACAAGAGTGTATCTTGCAACAAGAGCAAAAATGTGGAGGACAAGGCTTACGATGAATCAACAAACTATTCAACACCTCAACAATCAAAAGTCATCATGCGTACCTACACTCATTGCAGGTGGAAGGGCATACTGAAGCAGTAGAACAAACTGATATAATGAATCTGATCCAATGATGCCAAATTTGTGCGCAGCTTTAACAATAACAATACCCAAGAGAGGCAAGAATATATACCGCACTGCTACAATCCCTATTATGAGTAATGCACTTATTCCTGATCCTTTTAAACCTGAAGGAACAAGAAAGCAATAGCTAACATAAAACAAACGCATTGTACTTTTTTTCTCTTCTCTTTTTGCAAATTCAAGAAAAAACTAGAATCAGGCTTATTCAAGGGTAAGAATAAGAACATTTAGATCATATCAGAAAACAACCTCTGAGAAGGTTTGCCCCCACTATCAAGGTCATAGATGGAATTGCTGCCTCCCTGCCAGGTAGATATTAATATAGATAAGGTTATTATGAGTATACATATCATCGTACTATTCACGATTCGATTCATGCCCCAAATGATTCAAATTGATATGACAAATCGAATTCATCCTGAATCGATGCTGAATCTATCGATTCAGTGGTGGAACAAATGAATTAGATCAAACCATACCATTCGTTTGATTCATTAAACCCTAAATTTTTATCCTTTTTTAAATAATTTATAGAAAAATACTTTTAAGACTCAAGATGTTTTGGGTTAATATAATCACAATTCATTAGTTTTCTTCTATCATCTAAAAAATTCAAGGTTCTAGGACTTTTTATAGAAAAACAAACAATCTCATAAAACATTCATATCCTTGATTGCAATCAATAATAGTTATTTGGAAGCATATTGAGACTGAAATTTTTTAAGATTTTGGGAGTATTTTTACATTTTCAAAGACATTGGACATTAGATTTGTTTAGAACTATATATATATATACACACACACACACACCATACGTACTATCATGAAGCGCTTATTTATATTATATATCATACTATAATGCACTTGTCTGATAAGGCCACATGATCATCCATAGATTAGTTTATAACACCTTATATTTCGTTTTTTCATATTATTTTATTTGTTTTACATGTATTACATGTAATTTATAATTGATTTTGAGAACTTTACTGAATCTTACGATTCTCGATTCCATTATCGATTCACAAAATTATGATTTTGATTCACGATTCGAATCTCGATTTGACAACTATGTGTCATAGTAGTTCCCAAATAATGGAGAGTTCATAGGTATGCAATGAAAAGCTAAATTGTCCATGAAGCCCCTCATTTCCCATAAATAAAGGTGAATAGAAGGATTGACAGTTAAATTGCAGGGACACTAAATAAAAATGCTTTATCAGGCAAGAAAGGCCTTGTGGTTGATTTCAAAAATGCCTATAGTCATGTACTTGGATCAAAGATTCTTTCCAAGTGCCAAACTTTATGGACTACACTTATAACTCAACGTGAGAAATATCATAATTGTCAAATCGAGATTCGAATCGTGAATCAAAATCATAATCTTGTGAAGCAAGAATCGTAAGATTCATTAAAAGTTCTCAAGATCAATTGTAAATTATGCGTATGTAAAACAAATAAAATAGAATGAAAAACAAAATATAATGTGTTATATATTAATCTATAAATGTCCATGTGGTCTAATTGGAAAATTGCTCTATATAACATATCTATATCATATAAATAAACATGATATATTGTTTGTTGGAATACAGTTATTGTACAAATATTTTGTTATAAAAAATATAATATATATGACTATCTTTGTGTGTGCATGAAAAGTATATATGATGTTTCCTGAAATGTACAACTACCCATCTCGAAAAGACCAAAATTTTGAAAGATATTCATAGTTTCATACTCAAATGCTTCCAAATAAACTGTTATTGATTGAAATTGATATAGTCATATGAATGCTTTATGGGTTTGTTTGTTTCTTTACAAGAAGTCCTTGAACCAAAAATTTTAGAACTTAAAGGATAGAAGAAAATTAAAGAATTTAGTGTATATTTTAACCCTAAACATCTCGAACCTTAAAGCCTTTTCAATAAAAAAATTTCTAAAAACGAGGAATTGAAGAGGGTGAATCATACAATTCGATTCGATTCATACGATATACCACCAATTCGGCACCAGTTCAGATCAACTTCGATTCTACTATCAATTCGAATCATTTAAGACTTGAATCGAATCGAATTATACGATATTGATAACTAGGAAAAATACTAGGATTAATATAAGGAAAATACTATATACAGAGAAAATTTTGTGACGACACACCTCTCTGTATATAAGCTATTTCCATAAATAATTGTCAAGGCTATTTGTTTGCTTTCATAGAATTCATGAGCAAACTCGACCCAAGAAGGCATTGTACCTTGCTATCAAGTCAAACAAAGTAGCTCAGGGTGATAATTTTATGTATACGTACATACATATAACATCACCACGGAACACTTTTATCACTCTCAAGAAAAATAAGACCAAAATAACATGTATACCCCAACAGAGCTGCAGAACTATCAATCACACGAAGAGGAGCACTATCACCAATCATTGCCTTTCGAATCGGAGAGACTATCCCAATGGTAAGTCCAACAATCTAAAAAAAAAAAAAATCAGTGAGAAGGAGACTTAATTTCCACTTTTTAATAACTATCTTCATAATCAACAAGATTTACTGCTGTCAAATTATCACATCCACAAATTGTAAAACTTTGAGATCAAGCAGATTCAAGTCATTTTGAAACAAGTAAAAGGTCTTTACTGCCATCTTCAAAGAAAGGAAGTCTAGTTAAATAAGCATGACATTGACTGCACATTTGAACATCATATCACAATGACATCATTTCATTCAAGTTATAACTCACAAAGCATTTTATATGGGTCTGTAATTATTTGGCAGCATTTAGAATGAACTTTGTCATGATGATTTGCAGATCAATCATAATATTTAAGAAACGACACCATCCATATCTTGTAAATATTTTTCATTTCATTCTTTAACCTATAACTTCTGGCAAAAGTCAATGATTGCAAAGAATAAATGTACACTACTGGCTCAAAAACAAAAAAAGATGCTGCAGTGACGCGTACGCATTTATAGCATACCGCTGCAATTGTTGATGGTGCAAACACCAACTTCAGGTTGATCTTCCCTGTAATCAACTTAATGCTCTGAATAATCTTCTCCAGAACTGGCACCTGTCAAAACAATCTTAATAAAGTAACACTTCAGGGGTAAAAAGAAGGTTTAAAATTTGAATAGTATGGACAATGTAAATATATTACGGCGTTGTTTGAGCATTTGCTTAAATACAACTTAAATCACAAAAACTTTTTTTTATAAGTAAGAAGATATATAAAAAGCATCAAGAGGATGCAACTCAAAGCCAAACGCTAATTACAAGATAGGAAATCAACAAAATCTAGAAGGCCACTATCATTTACAAACACTTTTTCTCTAGCCCAAAAGTTGAGGGAATTAAACCAATTGTCTCTAATAACGGCAAAAGGTCCTTCTTCTTCTTTAAAGGCTCGTTGGTTCCTTTCATTCCAAACTAACCAAAAAATAGAATGAGGAATCAAAATATAAACCTTTTTTACCTCGTTTGATGCCCTTAATCCCCTACAAGCCCAAACTTCATCTTTTACGGAATCTGCCATTATACAAATAACACCCAAAATTCTATAAGCCATCTCCCACAAACTTCTAGCAAGGAGGCTATCCATCAAAAGATGAAAGACGAACTCAGCACAAACTTTGCAAATATAACACTTGTTTGCCAACACTTTTCCTCTCTTTTGAATATTATCTAAAGTGAGAATTTTCACCCAAGAAGCCTCCCAAACGAAAAAAAAACAAACTCTCTTAGGCACGCTAGAACACCAAATCGAGTTCCACTGGAAGTTAGGACAACCACTCACATCCGTTTTATCAAAGAGGAACCTAAAAAAGATTTCACCTCAAAACCATTCTTCGGACAAGGATTCCAATTAGCCGAATCTTCTCTGACCATATCCACTCTTGAGTTATACAAAATCTCCATAAAACCCATAACTCCCATAACTTCCCAATCATGTCTATTCCGAGTAAAAGGAACATCCCACACAACCACCTCATTAACCAAAGAAACGCAAGAGCTAATAATCGCATCCTTGTCTCTTACTATATCAATCCATTGGATTTATTTCATCTTTTTTTTATTTAGAAAATAAAAAAGATGAAATGGGTTTACTTGTCCTTTAAGGGGTGTTCCCACACCAGGTATCATGCCATAATCGAGTTCTCTCCCCATTACCTACTAATATCGAAAGATAGGAAAGAAATCTTCTCACCCTTTTCTAATCCACTTCCAAACTCCCACACCACAAGCCCCACGAACCTCCTTAGACATCCACCCATTCGGATCAACACCAAACTTAGCGTCTATCACTTTCCTTCAAAGATGATCTCTCTCCACGAGGAACCTCCAAAGCCATTTACTAAGAAGAGCTTTATCGAACAAAGTCAAAGATTTGATGCCTAGACCCTTTTTTCCAAAGGTTGTTTGACGACACCCCATCTTACCAAGTGATACTTATCCTCCTCCCCCATATTTCCCCAAAGAAACCTTCTTTGAATACCCTGCAACCTGTTTGCCACCGAACTCGGGATAGGGAAGAGAGACATAAAGTAAATGGGAAGGCTTCAAAGAGGTAATGAGTTTTCCATCCAGTTAGCTTTTTCTCAAACTTCACCACAATCGGTTTTCACACACTTTTGTCTTTGAACTTAGCCCTAAAGGGAAGGCCAATATAGGTAATAGGAAGAGACACCACATTGCATCCCAATAAACTTGCAAGAAAGCGATCATTAATACCCTCCCCAAGCGGGATCAGCTCATTCTTACCAAGATTAATTTTAAGGCCCAAGACCGCTTCAAAGCACAGGAGGACACAACAAAGGTGCAAAATCTGATAAACATCCGCCTCACAGAAAACAATTGTGTCGTCGACAAAAAGAAGATGAGAGACATTCACATTCAATCCATTACTCCCCACTTTAAAATTAGTCAAAAGGCCTTCCTCAACCGCTCTAGACAACATCTTACTAAACGCTTCCATCACTAACGTGAACAAGAAAAGGGATAAAGGACCCCCTTGCCTTAACCCATTGAAGTTTTAAAAAAAGGGGAAGGGAAGCCATTCACAAGGATAGAAAAGGATGATGATGAAATACATTTGAGAATCCATTTGCGTCACTTTTCTCCAAAACCCATTCTTTTCAATAAGTACATGACAAAGTCCCAAGAAACGTGATCATAAGCTTTTTCCATGTCAAGTTTGCAAATCACTCCACCCCTTCCTTTCAAGTGGGCGTCAACAACTTCATGGGCAATCAACACTGCATCCAAAATTTGCCTCCCCTCCACAAACGCATTTTGGAAAGTGCTCACCACTTTTTGCAACATAGTCTTCAATCTAGCAGTAATCACCTTCAAAATGAACTTGTAAATACACCCAGTAAGACTAATAGGCCGAAAGTCTTTAATGTTTGAAGCTCCAACCTTCTTTGGGATAAGGACTAGAAAAGTGGCATTAAAACTTCCCACAAAATTCCCCAACCCATGAAAATCAATGAAGAAGCGGACTATATCCCCTTTGATTACCTCCAAATTATGAACAAGGAAGGTCGTTGTAAAACCATCTAGATCCAGAGCTTTATCACCATTACACTCACGAATGGCCGCAAAAATCTCTTCTTCCTCAACAGGACGCTCCAGCCAATTTGCCTCCTCCTCACTAATTTTCTCAAACTCTAACCCATCCAGATTCGATCTACTATCACACGATTCCTTAAACAAGTTCTCATAGAAATCACCAATCAGGTTTGGCATGAAATCACTCAAATAAGTTCTAAAAACTTTAAGTTTGGTGATTTAAATTGCATTTAAGCAACACCCAAACAAGGTACATGTCAACATATATTACAACATAGTTCCATGTCTGCGATAACCAAAAATATTTCCATAAAAGAAAATTATGGGTTTGGCATTGTTGAGAGTCCTAATTATGTTTATATTGAGAGTCCTAATTAGATTTTCATCTATTTTATGTCTATCTAATGTAGTTATGTCTCTTAATCCTATAAGGATTGATATTCACAAGTCTATATATAAGATTGTTGAATTGTATTCAAATCATCAATCAATAATACATAATTCTCTTCAATTCTCTAATTTTAACACGGTGTCAGAGCAATATCCCTTTCGGGACCATGACTAATTTTTTTCTTCTCCTCCTTTAAAAAAAAATATCTTCCCGGCACAACTCCCGCTGCAGCTTCCAAGCACAACGACATTTCATCATCTCCGACTTCTTTTTGGGCAACAAACTAAGTCTTGTACATGTGCATCACTCTTATCATATATATCAACCCATAGATATGGATCCGTGACCCCACCCGGATATCCAAGGTAAAAAACAAAAACTAAAAAAACAGAAGAAAAAAAAAGGTCATTCCTATGGCTACAGACAAATATGCCATTCTGCTTTGGTGACTCAGGCTTGTCAAAGTAGTCAGCTAATGTTAGTAGTAGTATAGGACGTGGTTTTAGTGATCTGAGTCATCGTAATGGCAAAGGTGGTCGTGAAATCGGTGGTAGTGGTATATCTGTTGGTTGTGGTGGTGATGGTCAGGATTCGGTTCGTCAATGTACTCACTGTCACCGTTATGGGCATACTCGAGAGACATGTTGTCACTTGGTTGGTCATCCCCTAGTTGCTAATGGTGTGAGTTCTGATTCAGTTGAATGTGATTTTGTGTATTCAACTTCTCTGACGATTTCCAAAGCTGAGTATGATGAGTTCTTACATTATAAGGCAGCTCACCAAGCATATTCCATGACTATTCTTTTGGTCTAGAAAGGTACACCAGTTACTTGTTTACCCTCTAGTAGTTCTTCATCTAAACCTTGGATTCTTGATTTTGCAACCACTGATCATTTGTCACGTACCACTGATTTTTTTTTTCTACTTTTTCTCAATCATCATTCTTATATGATGTTACTCTTGCTCTTGCTGATGGATCTAAAACCACTACCAGCGGTATTGGCACTGTGCATCCTAGTTCTTCTGTGTCTTTATCATCTGTACTTTATGTTCCTTTCTCTATCTGTTAATCAGCTTACAAAAGATCTAAATTGTTTTGCTGCCTTTCTCCCTAATTTTGTTCTTATTCAGGATCTGAAGACACGAAAGATAATTGGTAAAGGACATGAATCCAACGGTCTTTATTATTTTGATCATGTCTCATCAGTTGACGTGTCTCATTTCCAGCTTCACTGTCGTCTTGGTCATCCATCTTTAGAGAAACTAAAGAAGTTAGTCCCTGCTTTGAGTCATGTTTCATCTTTGGAGTGTAAGTCATGTCAATTAGGTAAGCATCATCGTGTGTCCTCTACTTCTCGCATTAATAAATGTGTGTCTAATCCTTTTATGTTAGTACATTCTGATGTTTGGGGTCCAAGTCGAGTGTCTTCTAAACTTGGCTTTCAGTATTTTGTTACTCTTGTGGATGATTATTCCAAACTCACCTGGCTTTATTTAATGAAAGACTATTTTGAGTTATTTTCTATTTTTTTGTGCCTTTTGTGCTGAGGTGAAAACCCAATTTAGTTCGTCTGTCAAAATCCTTCGTAGTGATAATACTCGTGAGTATTTTTCCGATCTTTTTACTTTTTTCATGACCAATTCTGGCATCATCCATCAGGCATCCTGCAAGCATACATCTCAACAAAATGAGGTTGCAGAGCAAAAAAATTATCATCTTTTAGATATTGCTTGTACTCTTTTATTTCATATGCTATTCTTACTACCTGTTACTTAATTAATCGTACATCGTCATCTATTCTTAATTGCAAATCCTCGTACTTTGGGTTATTTCCTAACGATACACGTTTTCATTTAACTCTTCGTATTTTTGGATCTTTTTATTTTGTTCATCAACTTAGTCCAGGCGTTGACAAACTTGATACTCACTCCATTAAATGTATTTTCTTGGGTTATACTCGCACGCAAAAGGGTTATTGGTGTTATAGTCTGTCACTAAAAAGGCATTTTGTTTGTGTTGATGTTACATTCTTCGAGACAACCCCATTTTGTTTTGAGCCTCACTTTGTATCTGATCTGGCTGATTCTTTTCTGTTTTCGTTACCCATTCCAATGCCTTGCACGGTCAAATCCTCCTTCTATGGTTTCCCCTTCGTCAGTTCCTCCTCGGTTGGTATCTCTACTACAAGTTTATACTCGTCATTCAAAACATCTAGTCTCAGTTGCTCCATCAATTACTTCCGCGTTGACAGATCCGGATACATCTTTAACTACCTCATATGAGGATGTTCTTCCCATTGCTCTTCGAAAGGATAAGTGTTTGTACACTGCTTATCCTATTGCTAATTTTGTGTCTTATGATCATTTATCTCCTTCATATGCTTCATTTGTGGCTTCAGTCTCTACTATATTTGTTTCTAAGTCTGTTACAAAAGTTTTGTCTCATTCTGGGTGGAAAGCAATCGTGGAAGAAGAGATGCATGCCTTAAGTAATACATGGGACTTGGTTCCTCTCCCATTTGGAAATCTGTTGTTGGATGTCGTTGGGTTTGGGTTTATACTGATAGATTGAAAGCTTGTCTAATAGTAAAAGGATATACACAGGTATATGGTATTGAAGTTGCTAAATCTCGTCATGGTATTTCTTTATCTCGGCGTAAATATGTTTTTGATTTGTTAAGTGATATAGGAATGTTGGGGTGTAAGCCTGTAGATAATCTTATGGATCCCAACACAAAACTTACAATTGATCAAGGTGAATTATTGTCTGATTCAAGAAAATGAGAAATTGAATTATTTGATTGTTACTAAACCAGATATTTCGTTTGCAACAAGTGTAGTTAGACAATTTCTAGATGCTCCACAAACTAGTCATTGTTATTCTTATTTTGAGATATCTAAATAGTGCTCTTGGTCGTTGAGGGTTATACTAATGCAGATTGTTAGACTCTCCATTTGATAGGAGGTCTACTACTGGATATTGTGTATTTGTCAGAGGTAATCTGGTATCGTGGAAGAGTAAGAAGCAAACTGTGGTTGCTAGATCGAGTGCTGAGTCTAATTATAAAGCAATGACACACACTACCTGTGAGTTAATTTGTTTGAAATAGTTACTAGCAAAACTTGGGATTAAGCAGTCGAGTCCTACGAGTTTGGTGTGTGACAATCAAACAGTTATTCATATTGCAAATAATCCAGTGTTTCATGAGAGAACGAAGCATATTGAAGTTAATTGTCATATTGTTCGAGAAAAACTTGTGCAAAATGTGATCAGTACCAAACATGTGAAGTCATCAGATCAGTTAGCAGATTTATTCACTAAACTGTTGCATGGCCCGCGAGTTAGATCTATTTGTACCAAGTCTGGTACGTAGGTTTCCTATTATGTGTCCTAGTAGGTTTCCTAAATCCTATCTAGTTATGTCTCCCTGTCCTATTAGGTTTGATATTCGTAAGTCTATATATAGGACAGTTGAATTCTATTCAAATCATCAATCAATAATACAGAATTCTATTCAAGCATAAACCCTATAGACCTAACAAGAATCCTACTAGGAAATCATCAGAGGTAACGATAGAAATTAACAGAATGCCTCATATTGGGATCCCTAAAAAGGCCCAATATTTTTTTTTACTTATTAAAAAACTATAAGCATAAAACCATACTTCAAATGGAACTTTTTTTATTCCTTAAGACTTCAAATGAAACTTTAGAGTAAAACTAAAGATATCATTCAAGATAAATGTAAAGCTGGAAAAAACCTTTGTTCTCCCTTCAGATATGGTACGAGGAAGTTCAACTTGATCTAAATATTCATTAGTGCTTGGGTGATCCCTCGAAGGTAGGAGAGATTCCATGGAACTCTCTGGAAATGTTTCTGAACTTTCTCCGGAAGACTTTATGCTGACTATGGAGTCATTTGTATCATCTGGAACGTTCTTATTTGCATATACCCGCATGATATTATACACATAAGACCATATATAAATTGCTCCCACCTGTAACATCAAAATTTTAAATATACATATATATATATTACAAGGCAACAGAATGAAATCAACAAAGCTTTAAAAATAAAACTTGAAAACCAACTTGTAGTACACAAAAAGCAATCGTTGTTGAAAAGCTTGATTCTTGGAATTTAAGGAAATAAAACCTATAGATATCATACCGCCATAGATAGCGAAGCATAAGCCTCCCCATATGTAGAGCAAACAGATGAATCTCCAAAAGGACTATTAGACTCGTTGCAGACTGCTGGAACAATAATGAGAAGCAAATTCCCCAAATTTCCTACACGCATTAAACCACAGCACACGAACAAAAATGTAAATGAAAAAAGAAATGATAAGTTCTGTTATATGACAGATGATGCATGAAAATCACTCCAGAAATGGGTGACTTTGTTTCAAGAGCAGTGTAAAAGAAATGTTATGTTTGGACAGAGGGAGAGGAAAGGGAAGGAGAGAAGAGTCCCCCTCCAAATTTTCTAATCATTCTTTCGTTTCCTCTTACTCTCTCTCTCCATGTCCTTAACAATGGGGAACCACAATTTTTAAAGTTTTGAAGGAATATAGAGGGATAAAGGTACCCATCGAAATCCTTTTAAATCCTCTCATTTCTACTAAAAAAACTCAAATAAAGAGTTACATGCACCCTTCATTTGCCTTCATTTCCCTCAATCCAAACAATGGAAGGTGATGCGACCAAAATCTTTTTGGCATCAACAGCGGGTAAGGTAAGGAATTTAGTCAATTACCAGCAGAACAGCTACCAATGACTAGGCCTTGAAGATGTGGAGGAGTTCTGGTAATTTTGATAAGAATCCAAGCAAGTGCAGAACCAATAATAAAAGTGAGAAGGATGTTGACTGGCATGAACCACCTACATATATAGTAGTAATCATATATTTAGGCCAAAAATAAAAACTTAACCAGACATTTTAAAGTTGAATACGAACTCACAAGTTAACCAAACTGTCAAAAGTAATAGTTTGAGCCAAGTTGCTAACCACCAGCGCTGGACTGAACACGTAGAATATTATCTGTTCAGAAATTTTAATTCGATTCATCAATGATTTTCGAGTGTAAAGGAATTGAGGGATAAGCAAGTGAAAAAAAAATAAAATATACGTGGAATCAAATATACAATAGCATAATGTGGAACCGAAACGAAGAGAATTCCAATTACCCATCAATAATCTCTCAGTAATATAAACCCCAATTGTGACAGCTATGGCAGAAATCATTGTTAGCTTCGGCAAGGAACTAGGTTTCATTCACCTTTTTTTCCGTCAAAATCCTTTCATTCACATATTGAATGGTTCTTTTCTCTGCAGACCACGTGAGAAGAAGAATGGCAACGCCAAGACCAATAAAGCCCACAATTGGGCCCAATAAGATTCAACTTTTCAACTGCAATGGCCAATCAACTCGCTGCTTGGTTTTCTGAGTTTTCACTCTAGCCCAAAGTTGTTTATAAGGATGGTAATTTTGTTCAATCCCACGGACCCTATCTTGTCCATCTCGATCTGGGGAAAAATCTCCATCTCGTCTAGAGATGGGGACGGAATAAGAAAAAAAATTTCTTTGTTGCTTCGGCGGAGATGAAAATATAGGTCCTTGTCTTGAATTCTTTCAATTTTATAAATAATATATTATATTTTATATCTTAAAATTATATTTTTTTATTAAATAAATTTGTCATTTGTAGTTTATTCGAGTTCATCTCGGTTATATTTATTTTTCAGAACTCGAGTGCGAGTCAACTTCAAATTTAAAAAAACTCGAAAATGATTTTAATACACTTAAACTTTCGAGTCTAAATATACATATTTTGAACTTTCAAACCTAAATACAAATACATATATTTAATTTAAAATATATATATTTGAACCGAGAATGTAATGACTATTAGCTCGATGAGCTCAACTTAAAAACCTTATTGAATTGAATGGCAGCTCAAGTCGTGGTTGTCTCTATTCTCTCGTTAGGTAATTCCAAGCATATGCATAAATAAATACATGGTCATAGACAGTTCTATAAAGAAGAAAGAAAAATACATGGACGGTCGTATAACATGCATGGCATGATGATGTTGCCTGCTTAATCAAATTCAAACTTATAAACAACCATCAAAGCCTAGAAAATGACCAAGGGAACATGATCGAAGCCCATGAGAATGCACGAAATTAACTAGTACGTACAGTAACTTACATTATTCAAATTGTGCCTTGCATTTGGCCCCAAAAGATTTACACAATCCATAGCAAGAAAGAAGCCAACAGCAGTAATCAACAGTACTTTAAGAACTGGCATCAATGCAACCACAAGCAGACTTACAAATCCCATATTGCAGATCAATTTCTTAACTCCAAAGAAAATCTCAACTATTTAACACCATATCTCTCTAATAAGTATATCTCATCCTATTATATGGACAGCAAGGGCCGTACAAGGATTTGAAATGGGCAGGTGAGGTGAGGGCCCATTAATTGATATCAGAATTCCCATCTGCCCTTCAACTTTTCCTCTTCCAACCTCTTTCTTCTTCGGTTGACTTTGGCTGTATTAACGCTACTTTACAAATCATGCATGCATATTCTTTTCTTTCTTTTTTTCTGTATCCATTGTAACTGTCGATGACATTTTTAACCTTCTGATTATATAACAAATCAGATCAAATGCTTTGTGAACTGAATAATTAAGCCAAATTAAGCATGAATTATTAAATTAATGAACCTGTTTCACGTGTTGGTTAATTAGCCTTGTCGGTTGGCGTCCGTCCACACGTTTCAAAATCAAGCTGTCCATGTCTAGGCACCCACAATGCAATCACTTTAATGGAAATGTGAAGTATGCATTATATACCTAATAGTATAATATATGGGAGTATTAGGTACACTAATCACTGGTACACCTCTTTCCCTTGAGGCCTTGACTCTATTTCTCGACTTCAAAACAAATGGGTTTTCACTTTATGGGCCAACTAGACCTAGAGAAATTACAACATGCAGCCCAACAGGCCACAAAATGTGCACACTCATTTGCAGCCCAAGCTCGCCAGCTGTCTGAAGAGCCAAAAGTGCTCGCTCAGATTCCGCATGCAGGTTGCAGGGTGGAGACCGAGTAATTGCCCTCTACGATATCGGAGTAAAGTACAGTATTTGTTTTAACCAAAAAAAACACAATGTATGAAATAAAAATTGAACAAACCATAGGATTTTACATAATATTTAACTTAAAATCTATATCCAGAATATAAATATATGAGAAGTAATTTTTCAATTGTATTTGTGCCACTAAGGTGCGGATCCACAGTAGGGGCAATAGGGTGACTCGCTCCCACTAAATTTTCAAAAAAAAAATTAATACTATATATATTTTTATAATTGTTTTTACGAATATAAATAAATTTTCCCCATAAATATTAAAAAAGATCTAAAATTAATGTAAATTTTTCACATATTTCAAAAATTTTGGGTTTATGTGCAAATTATTTAATTTTAATGTAAATTGTTAACAAATTATCTGACGTGTAAAACTTTTTTATCTTACTAGAAAAATAGAAATATTCTCAAAACAAGGGTTTATGCATAAATTATTTAGCTTTTTGCAATGAGCATTACAAATAATCAAATGTACAATCATACAGGGGATAAGACGTAAAGTTGAATGAATGTTTTGTTACGTACATTTAAACAGACACTTTTTATGATACTAAAAATGAGAAACTCATACTTTGATTCTAAAATATAAAAACACACAGAAAAAAATTGTAAATAAAACTAGTAGAAGTGTTTTCTTTTCGTTAGATTTTGTAAAGAAAAGAAAAAGGTAATGATTTTAAACGATATGAAAAATTACGTATCCGAATCAAAAAATATAAAAAGTTGTCTTTATTATGTGAAAACAAATTTCATCGACGAGTATTCAATTTTATGTAAAACAATTGCAAAGGTGATAGAGTAATTAAATAAACTCAATTAACTTCTAGAGACTTTTTGCTATTTGCGATTGACAAGTGGGCGAAAAGGTGCATTGTTACTGCTGTTGGAAACATTTTCAAGCAATCTACAATTCGAAACCAGTCACATCTCCTTCTATGGGCCAGGCCACCTTCATGTGTTATCCGTGTGAATGGGAGGTACTTGGCTTATATTTGCATTTTTTCGGTGAGTATTACCATAAACCACCACCACCACTGAGTAAGAAATGATCATATCTATCGAACTGTCAGACCATGGTGATTTGATATTCCGAACATAATTAATTGCACGCGTCGTTGATCATATCTGGGGTTGATTCTCAATCACTGTTTTCTTGAGTATAGAAAAGAAAAAAGATTTAAAATACCCAAAAGTTCTATACTTTGATAACATGGTAGGGTGGAGAAAATTGATGAACAATATTGACTTATACCTTAAGTAAGGCAAGTTAGCTTTATATATATATATATATATATATATATATATATATATATATATATATATATATATATATATATATATTACACTTCATAACATGTATATATGTTGCCCCCACTTAGAAAAATTTCTGGACCCACCACTAGCCTCATAGGCAGCCATATTAATTAGTAGAGTAATTAAATATTAATAAATAATTTATTATGGTGGGACCATTACTTCATAAATGATAATATATTTATCAAATAAAGGGTGGTGCTATTTGCACCATTATGTTTGTTTAACTTACAATAATATATTTAATTGAAGTTAGATGCTTTTGGGAATGCAATTTAAGTATTTGTATTATGGTAAGTTTAAGTACCAAAACAAAATAGGAGAAGTGTCAATAATAATTTTTGGAATGCCAATAACATCACTCTTAAACAAATTTACCTTCTTCTTTTTTTCTTCTTTATGACCTATGTATTAATGGTTGTAGCAAGAAAATTGAATCTCAACTACCAAAATATTGTATAACATTCTCATTGCCCCTCTTTAACAGTATTGTTCATCTATTAGTTTATTTTAAATACTAAAAGTTAGCCTTTTAGTTTTTTTAATTAAATATTCTATTTCAGTTATTTTATATACTATTTTTTTAAAATAATTTATTTTATAACACTAATTGACTACAAAGTTTTATTTTCATGTATCCAAATCATTTAACGAAGAAATGATGATATTTTGATATTTTTGTTTATTTATCAACATATTTCTCTGGGATAAAGATTTGTGTGTGGATAATTTTGATCCATGAAGGTAAAAATCAAGTGTATTATGTCATGATATCCTTATTATTGTTGTTCTTTATTTATTTTTGTTTTTTTATTGGTACATTCTCTAAAAAAAGTTTAAATTTTGAAGGTCAAAACGTGATGGTTCAAGCAAATGCACATAAAAATTTATTTAAGCTGATTTTTATTTACAGTCTTACCCAACTTTGAATGGGCGTGAAGTTTTAATAGTTTATTTGAGATTTTTAAGTTTTGTTGCTTACTTGATTATGAATATGTTTGTATATATCTAAATATCATACTTAAATACATCTTATGTTAAATCTGATGTTAAGTTATTTGAATTATACCTACTTATCATACATAAATTGTTTTCAATAATATACTATTTCCTATTGATTTTAACATAAATATATATAAAAAAATGTATTTAAAAAAGTAACACAATATGCACACGTGTATTATAGGGCTAATCAGGAAGCTAATGCAATAATAACTTATGCCTTATCATCTCTTTCCTTCTGCACAACTCAAATTAGGAATGGCAACGAATTGGATTTGGGGAGAAGCCTCTAACAAGCAGATTCTTCTCCCTCTTGTCACTGCCTCTATCTTTCAAAAGTTTCAGTCTTTCTCTCCCCATTTTGCCTTCAGCCTTCGTAGTCCCTAACCTCTCAGCCCTCATCTTGTCGTTCAGCTCAAATTTTTTGTCGTAACTAGTCGTCGATCGCCATTAGCAAGCACCTCGACATCACCTTCGCAAGTTCACAAAGAGTTTGTCTTCTTCAAGGTAGAGCTCCCTCCCTCTTCTTATATACCTCTATATTTCTCCTCCATCTCTTTCTCTTCACTTTATCTATTTTTTCTGTCCCACAATTTTTCATATCTGAGTCTCCTCTGCCTTGTGCTTGATATGATTCATCTAGAACTGAAGTTTAGCTGTTTACAAGTTTGAAAAACTATAAGGAAAGTAAGAAATATGCAGGAACTGTATATTTACATTTTTTTTTTCAATTTTTGCATTTCAATTGCTTGAGACTTGAGAAAACTGGAAACCCCATTGTAAATGAGATATTGAAATTTGAAGATAATTCTTTTACTGATAATTTTGTGGTTGAATGTCATGCTTTGCCAATTACAACTAATATGATTTGAGGATTTTGAATTGAAAAAACTTTTACTTTTGTTTTAAAATCTATGATGCTAAAATACTGATTGAATTCTTGATTTGAGTGTGTAATTGAATCCTTGATCAAATTCATTCACGCTTTGTGGTTTTAGTTCTTTAAACCTCACATTGGACTCCATTGACAGAATTAACTGACCGAATCAATTTTGGTGGATAAAGATCTGTCACACTGTTTCAAATAAGTCAAAGTGGTTATAAAAAATTTGTACCGAAAATATCAGTTAAAATTTTTAACCGGTCTATATTGACTGTATCGACCGTTTCAACACCCTTAGCTTTTGATGCCCAAACATAAATACTTACAGCTTTTTAGACAAAAAAAATAATAATTTCTTTTCTATGTGTTTCTTGGTAGTCACAGGAAGTTCTACACCTAGTGTGACTTTATAATTGTTAGGATATTTATATGCGAGTTATCCCACATCGAAAAAAATATTAAAAAAAGACTGAGTTATATACATGGTTTGAGCCCAAGGCTTATGAGCTTAAGCTTTTGAGTTATATTGGTGTCCATCCATGTATATGAAGCCCGTGTTCATGTGATCTTCCGCCGTGTGAAGTACTTCTGATCTTAACAAATTGGTATCAGAGCCTGGTTCGAGTTGGTCATGATCAATCGTGTGATTCCCATGTTGTTGCCTCGTGGTTGAGAATAGGAAGCGTTTGTGTGCCCACAATTTTCTGCCCCCTAAGGATTCCAATGGTTTGCCTTTCTAATGGTTGAGTTTGGTTTGACTTCTCTTGTTGGTCGAATGACCTGTGGTTCTATTCAATGGAGAGTTTGGTATATAACTCACACGTGAGAGGATATTTGGTATCAGAGCTAAAACTCCTATATCCACTAGCGATGGTGAGAAATTCCATTATAATCAAAATTGGAGTACAAATCAAAAGAGATAAAACTCCCTAAGCCCAAATCAGAAGAAAGATACTAAAATCTAGGCTACCACAAATTTACTTGGGAAAATACAATAGCCTAGAAGAAAGAAAAGAAGTGTTAACCACTAATGAATATTATTTAAGTGATACAGATTGTTAATAGTGTTTATTCATCAAAAGAAAACAAGATTGTAGAAATTGGTGAATTAAAGTTGATGATCTCAAAAGCTAAGAAGCTCTCCAAAAGATCAAATTCAATAAGAATAATTGAAATACAAATTCAAAGACAAAATAACTAAATTATAGGTTTGAATCCTAAGATATACTTTGTAAGCATTTCAATTTTTAAGAGCTAATTAAATTTGCATTGCATTTTATTACATAGCCTTAATTAATTGAATATATAAAATCTCTACGTGATTTTATTAAATGTAAATATTAAATTCTTTGGGCTCAATACTTAACATGCTCTAATTGAACTTAAGAAGAATTTATGTTGACATAGAAAATTATTTGAGAATTTGTAATATATCATTCTTCATATATCTTGTACACACATTATACTTAAATTTGTAATATGTTTTGTCATCATCAAAAAGACCTCAATCAAGAAATTGATTAGAATAATTTTGATGATAACAAAACACTCTTGAAGTGTTTAATTTGTGCGTTAAATGTGCAGAAAATTTTAATTCAACTTGGATATTTTTCAGAACTCAAAAATCCAAAAATAATGAAGAAAATTAATGCTGAAAACATGGTTCATCCTGAAAACATTGTAGCAACGGTCAGAAACACTACTGTTGACCCTAAATAATTTTGATAGTAACAAAAATCTTAATTAAGCACTAATGAGTATTACTTAAGTAATATAGATTGTTAATAGTGCTTATACATCAAAAGAGATCAAGATTGTAGAAATTGGTGAATCAATGTTGATGATCTCAAAAGTCAATAAGTTCTCCAAAAGATCAAATTCAAGGAGAATAATTTAAATGCATCTTCAAAGTCAATAGGGATAAATTATAGATTTGAATCCTAAGATACACTTTGTAAGCATTTCAATTGTTATGAGCTAATTATATTTGCATTGCATTTTATTATATAGTCCTAATTAATTGAAGATATAAAATCTCCAAGTGATTTTATTAAATGCAAATAAATTCTTTGGGCTCAATTCTTAACATTCTCTAATTGAATTTAAGAAGAATTTATGTTGACATAGAAAATTACTTGAGCATTTGTAATATATCATTCTTCATATATCTTGCACACACATTATGCTTAAATTTGTAATATGTTTTGTCATCTTCAAAAATGTCTCAATCAAGAAATTGATTAGATTATTTTTTATGATAACAAAACACTTTTGAAGTGTTTAACTCGTGTGTTTAATGTGCAAGAAATTTTAATTCAATTAGGAGATTTTTTGGAACTCAAAAATCCAAAAAGAATAAAAAGATATGAAGAAAATTGATGCTGAAAACACTGTTCATCCAGAAATCACTGTAGCAGCGCTCAAATAGTAACCCAGTCGACTAGGTGAATAGTGCAGTCGACTGGTAAAATGGGCAGAAGGTTCCCAGTCGACTGGTAACACTGTAGCAACAAAAATGTGAATTTGTAAGAGGACCCAGTCGACTGGTATCACGACTCAGTCACGACCCAGTCGACTGGTAGTTCAAAAATATGACCGTTGGTACTCAAAATCTGAGATTTTAAAGGCACAATCAATTCAAATTGAAGTCTAATGGCCATATTAATTGATGGCTATATAAACCCACTCAATTCAGCATTCAACAAAGAGGAAAAGACATTAAAAAAGAGTAGAGCACACACAATCAAGTCATTCATTCCTTGAAACTCAAAAAGCTTTGAAATACTCATGTTGAGTCATTCTTCAAGCTTTACTTTGAAAGAGAGACATTATTCAGTTGTATAAGCTTTCATTTGTTATCTCTCTACCATTTACTTTACAGCATTTATTGTAAAGGGATTACTTCCGAAAGGAAGGGGATTACTTTCGAGAGGAAGGGGATAGCTTCCGAGAGGAAGGGATTGTAAGGTGTGTACAACACCGGTGAAGTTGTACGACTAAGTTTCTTAGTGGATTACTTTAAGGAGGTTCCTTGAAGAGAGTGGACGTAGGGTCGGAACGAATCCGATATTGCCGAACCACTATAAACTGAGTTTGCATCTCTCTAACTCTATCTCCTTAATTACTTTCATAATTGCTTGCTTATAATTATTTATTATTCAAGTAAATGAGATTGGTTGCTTAATTATTTTATAATTCAATTATCATTTCTATATTAAGCAATAAACTCTCTCATCTTTATGCTAGTAATTTAGAAAGATTTAATTCCGCATATATTTTGATATTTGAGATTGCAAAAAGTATTTAATTTTTTTAATACCCAATTCACCCCCCTCTTGGGTTGAAACCTCAGTCTACAATTGGTATCAGAGCCTCGTTCTCTATTTTAGGCTTAACATCCAAGAGTTGATCCTATGGCAACTATATTTTTAGAAGGAAGAGATCCTTCTAGTCCTCTTCTTCTCCATGGAACAAATTTCATCCATTGGAAAGCTCAAATGAAGATTTTTATTCAAGCACATGATTATTATGCTTGGTATTTCATTCTTGAAAATGAAATTGACTTTGATGTAAATGATAGTAAATTCATTCAACTAAATGCTAAAGTTATGAACATGTTTTATAGTTCTCTTGATCAAAACGAAGTTGATCAAATTTCCTCATGTAAGATTGCAAAATAAATTTGGGATTTATTGGAAGTCATACATGGAGGAAATGAGCAAGAAAAGAATTTCAAATTAAAAAACTTTGTTCATGACTTAGAGCATTTTAAAATGAATGAAAATGAATCAAATTTTGATTTGCAAACTCGTTTGACCATACTTGTTAAAACTTTATCTTTCATGGGTAAAATTTATTCTAACCTTGAACTTGTGAGAATATTTCTTAGGTCTTTGTCAAATCAATGGAAAATTATTTTGACAAAGCATTCTACAAGTGAAAGTTTAGAAGAGCTTGTTGAATCCCTCAAGAAGCATGAAAGCTACTTGGATTACAAAATTGATGGTTCCACCACATCCTTACCTCTTATGGAAATTGAAGATGTTAATCATGATGGTGATGAAGAAGAAGAAGACTCCTCGAATAAAGAGATCGGATACGAGGAAATTGTCAACCTATGTCTTATGGCAATTGACGACGAAAATGAGGTATTGACTTCTTCCTCTTCAAAAAATAATATTGTTAGTAGTAGTGAAGAATTGGTAGAAGTCATAAATGAAATGTATGAAGAATTGAAGAAATTCGATTCTAGGAACACCATTCTTAAAAAAGAGGTGTCATCTCTTTCTAAAGAGATGGTAGGTCTAAGAGAAGAAAAAGATAAACTATCTTCATTACTTTATGATTCTTCTCAAGATCTTCTTAAAGATGAAAACGAAAACTTAAAGAAGAAGATAATAGAATTGAATGGCACAATATCTAGACTTATGCTTGGAAAAGAAAAGCTAGATGAAGTGTTATCTTGCCGAAGATTAAATGGAGGAAAATCCGGGTTAGGTTATTCTCCATTAGGCAAGCAAAAATCAAAAGAGAGCTTATTCATGAAAGCATTATGTGTGAATGAATCCTCTACTTCAAAGACCACTAGCAAGGTCAAAAGCATTCCCTCAATGAATACTAGTAGGTGTAGAAATACTAATTCTAATATATATATATAAGAATGAAGCATCGTAGAAATACTCATGCTTATATTTATGCTCATTCAAGAAATGCTTATACACATCCTAGGTATAATCATCATGTGCATCCTAGAAACAATATGTATAATCAAAACTTGCACACTGCACATGCATATCCTAGGAATTACCATCATAGTTATTCTAGAAATAATATGCATACTCATAATAATGCAAGCATATATCCTAGAAATCATCATCACACATTTTCTAGAAATGGCATGCATATTCATATTCCTCACAGTAGAAACATGTATCCTAGGAACTCCTATCCTAAGAATTATAGAAATGCACATCTAAGAAACCCTAGAAATTTCAATAACTATTATCCTAGGATTGTGCATTATCATGTCTATAAAACTCCATATGTTTTTAAGAAAGTATGGGTCCCAAAAGGAACCGTATTTTCAAGGACTAACCCCAAAGGACCCAAGAAATTTTGGGTACCCAAAAGTGCAATCGTATATCCTTGTGTGATGTAGATATGTCTCCACACCAAGGAGAAAGGTAACTGTTGGTACCTTGATAGTGGATGCTCAAAGCACATGACCGGTGATAAAAATGTATTCAAGGAGCTAACTCTAAGAGATGGTGGATATGTCACCATTGGAGACAATACAAAAATAAAGATCATCGGGCATGGAAAAGTCGGTAATGATTTCTCAACCTTAGATAATGTATTGCTAGTACAAGGCCTTAAGCCAAATTTATTTAGCATTAGTCAACTATGTGACAAAGGCAACAAAGTCACATTTGAAACCTTTCATTGTCTAGTTGTAGACATCAAGAGCACCAAGATCAAATTTATTGGCCATAGACATGAAAATGTCTACATAGTTGATTTGAAATCCTTGCATTCTGAAAATGAAAAATGTTTTCCTACTTTTAGTGAAAATCCATGGCTATGGCATAGAAGGTTTGATCATGTAAATATGAACTTGCTAAAAATCTTTTCAAGAAAAGATTTAGTCATTGGACTTCCTAAAATCAATTTTGAAAAAGATAAAGTATGTGATGCTTGTCAAATAGGAAAACAAACTAGAATTTCTTTTAAAGCAAAAAATGTAGTCTCAACTACTAGACCTTTGGAACTTTTGTATATGGACTTATTTGGTCCAATTAGTACCATTAGTCTAGGTGGCCATCAATATGCTCTTGTTATTGTTGATGACTATTCAAGATATACCTTTGTTATTTTTATTGCTTACAAAGATGAAGCTTTCAAAGGATTTGAAAAGTTTTGCAAAAAGGTACAAAATGAAAAAGGAATTTGTATTTCAAGCATAAGAAGTGATCATGGCAAAGAATTTGAAAATCAAAATTTTTCAAAATTTTGTGATGAAAATAGAATTAATCACAACTTTTCAGCTCCTAGAACTCCTCAACAAAATGGAGTTGTTGAGAGGAAAAATAGAGTTCTAGAAGAATTTTCAAGAACTATGCTTTGTGAAAATAGTTTACCAAAATATTTTTGGGCTGAAGCCGTGAATACTTCTTGCTATATTTTAAATAGAATTTTGATAAGGCCTTTGCTTGATAAAACTCCATATGAACTATGGAAAGGGAGAAAACCCAATATTTCTTATTTTCGTGCTTTTGGTAGTAAGTGTTTCATCTTAAATAACAATAAAACTAACTTTGGTAAATTTGATTCCAAGACCGATGAAGGGATATTTTTAGGATATTCAACTACTAGTAAGGCTTATAGAGTTTTCAATAAGAGAACTCTAGTAGTAGAAGAATCTGTGCATGTAACTATCGATGAATCTAACCCAATGAGTAGTAGAGAAGTTTCCTTTAAAGATGATGCAGATTTTATTCCAAGAATGGAAACTCCTACTCCCATTGTTGACCCAAAAGTGAGTTCACCTCAAGCAAATGAAGAGATGAAAACTTCCAATGTGGACCAACCATCCTCAAGTCAACAAGAGGAAAGTCTACCCAAAGATTTGAGGTATGTAAATTATCATCCAATTGATCAAGTGATTAGTGATCCTTCACAAGGGGTAAGAACTTGCTCTTCCATTAGAAATTTTTGCAATTTTGTAGCTTATTTGTCTCAAGTAGAACCTAAGACATTTATAAAAGCTGAAAAAAATAATGATTGGATAATTGCAATGCAGGAAGAGATAAATCAATTTGAGAGAAATAATGTTTGGAAACTAGTTCCAAGACCAAAAGATCATTCAATAATAAGAACTAAATGGGTATATAGAAATAAAATGGATGAAAATGGTATAGTAACTAGAAATAAGGATAGATTAGTTGCTAAGGGATATAACCAAGAGGAATGAATAGATTTTGATGAAACCTATGCTCCCATAGCTAGATTAGAAGCTATTCGAATGTTATTAGCCTTTGCATGCTTTAATAAATTCAAGCTATTTCAAATGGATGTAAAAAGTGCCTTTTTAAATGGCTTTATAGAAGAAGAGGTTTATGTTGAGCAACCTCTTGGTTTTGAAAACCCTAGTCTTCCAAATCATGTCTACAAGCTTTCTAAGGCTCTATATGAGTTGAAGCAAGCTCCAAGGGCATGGTATGAAAGACTAAGTAAATTTTTGATTGATAATGATTTTGTAAGAGGTAGAATAGATACAACTCTCTTCACAAAAACTCACAAAAATGACACTTTGATAGTTCAAATATATGTTGATGATATTATATTTGGTGCTACTAATGAATCTATGTGTCAAGAGTTTACAAAGTGCATGCAAGGTGAATTTGAAAGGAGCATGATGGGAGAGCTTACCTACTTCCTTGGTCTTCAAATCAAACAACTAAAAGGAGGCATCTTCATCAATCAATCAAAGTACATCAAGGACCTACTTAAGAGGTTCGAGATGGAAAGCTCAAAGTCGCTTGGTACTCCAATGAGCACATCTACAAAGCTTGATCTTGATGAAGGAGGTAAACCGGTAGATACTAAGTATTATAGAAGCACGATAGGTGCTTTGCTTTATTTAACTGCAAGTAGACCTGATATTATGTTCAGTGTATGCATGTGTGCTAGATTTCAGTCTAATCCTAAGGAATCACATGTAGTTGCAGTAAAAAGAATCCTTAGATATCTGCAAAGAACCCAAACCATAGGATTATGGTACCCTAGAGATTCATCTTTTGAGCTTGTAGGATATTCAGATGCTGATTTTGCTGGATGTAGGTTAGATAGAAAAAGCACAAGTGGAACATGCCAATTCTTAGGTGCAATGTTAACCTCTTGGTTTTCCAAGAAACAAAATTTCGTTGCACTATCAACCGCTGAAGCGGAATATGTAGCAGCTGGAAGTTGTTGTGCCCAAGTGATATGGATGAAACAATAACTAGAAGACTATGGCATGAACCTAAAAGGCATCCCGATATTTTGTAATAATACTAGTGCTATCAACTTAACCAAGAACCCTATTTAGCACTATAGAGCAAAGCACATAGAAATTAGACATCATTTCTTAAGAGACCATGCTCAAAAAGGTGATATAAGACTAGAATTCATACCTTCAAAAGATCAAATAGCTGACATTCTTACAAAACCCCTAAGTGAAGCTAGTTTTTGTAAGATTAGAATATTAATGAGATTGCTAGATTGTAATATTTGATTGATAATTGAAAATTATATTTCGGTGCATATATGCAGGGGAAGTAACTTTTTTTCAAGTACTTATAGATATTTCCAATTTGAACATCTTTTTGAGTAGTTGATGAGCTTTTTATCTTGATTATTCAATCAATCAACTACCGATAAGGCTTGTTAAGTTTTATCCAATTTTATTTCTCTTAAGAATTAAAAACAATTACTTTAGACTTTTTGAAAGGGGGAGAAAATCTGATTTATTGATAAAAGAGAAAACCTTTGGTAAAATCGTTTTACTCAAATGAGTTTTAAATACTTGATAAACTCTTTTGGATTTGTTTTAAATTTGGTTATTATATCTTGAGAATTTTATCTCTATGTTCTAAAGGAACTCTTTCACAAGCTTTATATTTCTTGATATCTTGTAAAATGATTCTTTTCTCAAAATGTTTCATCAAAATATTTTCAATAGCATATTTTGAGGGGGAGCTCTTCTTTGAAATCCACCCTATTTTATTATGACAAAAAGGGGGAGAAAAATAAGAATATTAGAGATCTTGTTAGACCTTATTCTTAAGATTTTTGTCACCATCAAAAAGGGGGAGATTGTTGACCCTGAATGATTTTGATAGTAACAAAAATATTAATTAAGCACTAATGAGTATTACTTAAGTAATATAGATTGTTAATAGTGCTTATACATCAAAAGAGATCAAGATTGTAGAAATTGGTGAATCAATGTTGATGATCTCAAAAGTCAATAAGTTCTCCAAAAGATCAAATTCAAGGAGAATAATTTAAATGCATCTTCAAAGTCAATAGGGATAAATTATAGATTTGAATCCTAAGATACACTTTGTAAGCATTTCAATTGTTAGGAGCTAATTATATTTGCATTGCATTTTATTATATAGTCTTAATTAATTGAATATATAAAATCTCCAAGTGATTTTATTAAATGCAAATAAATTCTTTGGGCTCAATTCTTAACATTCTCTAATTGAATTTAAGAAGAATTTATGTTGACATAGAAAATTACTTGAGCATTTGTAATATATCATTCTTCATATATCTTGCACACACATTATCCTTAAATTTGTAATATGTTTTGTCATCATAAAAAATGCCTTAATCAAGAAATTGATTAGATTATTTTTTATGATAACAAAATACTTTTGAATGTTCAACTCGTGTGTTTAATGTGCAAGAAAGTTTGATTCAATTAGGAGATTTTTTGGAACTCAAAAATCCAAAAAGAATAAAGAGATATGAAGAAAATTGATGCTGAAAACACTGTTCATCCAGAAATCACTGTAGCAGCGCTCAAATAGTGACCCAGTCGACTAGGTAAATAGTGCATTCGACTGGTAAAATGGGCAGAAGGTTCCCAGTCGACTGGTATGACTTACCAGTCGACTGGTAACACTGTAGCAGCAAAAATGTGAATTTGTAAGAGGACCCAGTCGACTGGTATCACGACTCAGTCACGACCCAGTCGACTGGTAGTTCAAAAATATGACCGTTGGGACTCAAATATGAGATTTTAAAGGCACAATCAATTCAAATTGAAGTCTAATGGCCATATTAATTGATGGCTATATAAACCCACTCAATTCAGCATTCAACAAAGATGAGAAGACATTCAAAAAGAGTAGAGCATACACAATCAAGTCATTCATTCCTTGAAACTCAAAAAGCTTTGAAATACTCATGTTGAGCCATTCTTCAAGCTTTACTTTGAAAGAGAGACGTTATTCAGTTGTATAAGCTTTCATTTGCTGTCTCTCTACCATTTACTTTACAGCATTTATTGTAAAGGGATTACTTCCGAAAGGAAATGGATTACTTTCGAGAGGAAGGGGATAGCTTCCGAGAGGAAGGGATTGTAAGGTTTGTACAACACCGGTGAAGTTGTACGACTAAGTTTCTTAGTGGATTACTTCAAGGAGGTTCCTTGAAGAGAGTGGACGTAGGGTCGGAACGAATCCGATATTGCCGAACCACTATAAACTGAGTTTGCATCTCTCTAACTCTATCTCCTTAATTACTTTCATAATTACTTGCTTATAATTATTTATTATTCAAGTAAATGAGATTGGTTGCTTAATTATTTTATAATTCAATTATCATTTCTATATTAAGCAATAAACTCTCTCATCTTTGTGCTAGTAATTTAGAAAGATTTAATTCCGCTTATATTTTGATATTTGAGATTGCAAAAAGTATTTAATTTTTTTAATACCCAATTCACCCCCCCTCTTGGGTTGAAACCTCAGTCTACAATTACACAGTCGACTGTGGAAAATGGACACTCGACCGTGGATTTCAAAAATCAGTTTTTGCATCAATTATGAAGGACAATCGGCTGCCATAAGTGGATAGTCAACTGGACAAGTTACAACAACTATATTTTTTTAATTTAAAAGGCTACAAACTTGTCTCTATTGGCTCTATTTTGTCTCCAACGACTAGAAGACTTCAAGACACTATAAATAGAGCCTCAAAAGTCATTTGGAAGACAAGATAAACATTCTACGACAAAGAATCAAAGCAAAATCTTCATTCTCTTATTCTTGAGCCAAAAACTCCATTGTTAAGCTATAAGCTTTGAGAGAGAAAATTATTGAGTTGTAATATTCATTCAGGTATCTCTCTTGTTTGTTCATTTCAAACTTCTCATTCCTACAATCTTGCTTGTAAAGAGTTGGTTATAAGTCTTTTTTGTAAGAGTGCGTATAAATTTTGGAAGTGTTTGGGTATAAACACTTGATGAAGTAATTCTTGTAATGGTGGAAACAACACCCGTAAGTTGTTTGTAACGATTTAAGTAACACCCAGAAATTGCTTGGTTAGTAGAAAGCTTCAATAGGATCCTTGAAGAGAGTGGATGTAGGGTCGGAAGAATTTTCGATATTGCCAAACCACTATAAATTGTGTTTGCATCTCTCTAACTCTATCTCCTTAATTACTTGCTTAGAATTATTTATTATTCAAGTAACATTGCTTAATTATTTTATAATTCAATTATTTTTTTACATTAAGTAATACACTCTCTTATTTTTATGCTAGTAATTTAGAAAGATTGATTTAATTTAATTCCGTATATTTTTTTGTATTTGATATTGCAAAAAGATTTTTAGAATAATTACTAATACCCAATTCACCCCCTCTTGGATATTGCCATAGTATATTTTGAACCAACAAGCACATATATATAGGCAAGGTCAAGAGAATCCTTCTTCTATTTAATTTTGTATTTTTTGTCCTATTAGAACCAAAACGACCATCTTTTTTTTAATTATTGTTTATTCTAATGCAATTTGTACTCTTGCATGATGACGTGGTAATTAAAAAAGAATGGGCCCACTTTTACTCTAAAAATTCATGCCATAAATTAACAATAATCAAATAAAAAAACACAACAAAAGTAAAACCACCCTTAAAAAATAGTTTGCAATTCTTTTTTTTTTCTTTATAAAAGTTAGCAACTCTGATCATTTTCAAAATTAACATCATCTATTTGGCATACTGTTGTCATTAATCATCCAGCGGTATGTTGAGAGGTAAAAAAATAAATAAAGGGTTTTTCTAACCTATGTCATATGGGCAAGATGAAGATCTTCTCTATTTGGACTTCTCTCCGTTACATGAAGGTACAATGGTAATATATATATATATATATATATATAAGTGTATGTATAGAGTGTAAAACTTTTGATAGATAAAAATACATTTATTTAAATAATGTAGTTTTGATTATATAATTATTAGATTGTATAAAAATAATATAGTAATTCTAATTAATAGAATTTGGATTAATATAATCATCTATTGTTTTGGTAGAATTTGGATTGCTATAATCTTCTATTGTTTCATTGTGAATTTGGATTGATATGATCTTATATGGTTCAATTCTATTCGATTTTTTTTAAAGGAATTCTATTAGAATTTAGACTGCTATAATCTTATATTTATTTATTATAATCAGGATTAAGTCTAAATAGGGTGTAAAAATTTTTGATCGCCAAAAATACTCTTATTCAACTCCATATAAACAAGATACTTTTGTTTGAAAAATTTATCTCAATTAATACATTAACTGAGTGCCATGTAAGAATTTTACGGCTGTACTTTGTTCAGATTCTTCAATTTATTTTTCGCTCTTCTTTTAAAAAATAGTGTCCTTACGTAAGAAAAGAAAATTTATTACATGAAAGTTTAGATTTAAATGAATGATTATCTTTAATAAGAAGAAGTAACATAATTTTTTTCTTTCTGTTAACGTAGTTTCAGTTAGAATATTAATTTTTGTATACATCGGTTGATTTTCCCGATTTTTATAACTGGTTATTTTTTTTATGTTAGATTTGAATTATTTCACATCAACTTATAGGTACAAATAAATTGGGAATTGAATTACATAAAAATAAAGCAATTTATAAAAAAATTATTAGATATTTTTTCTCACATTTTCGGTGATTTGGTATCATCAAAATATAATTCGATAATTTTGTATACTGAAATATTAAAAAAAACCATTACATTTATTAAAATTAAAAAACAAATAACTTGGCATTACTAAAATATATATAAAAAAAAGCTTATATCAAACCAAATTACTGATATCATTCAATATTATCGAAATACAAAATAAATGAACCAAAATTTTTGGTTACGCAATTCATTTTTTTAGTATACACATTCCCGTCCAACTACTGACCAATTTTTTATTTTCACATAAATTGACAATTATTACTATGCCACAGTTCGAAAATCATACTTCTTATGTTTATAATTTAGATGAAAATGCATTTTATTGTTGTTGTTTATCATATCTTCACCGAGAGATACCTATTATATAGTGTTATATTTCGTTGTAAATAATATGACTGTTATGGTTTGTATAAATATTTATTTTTAGAGTAATCTATAATATCATATATATATATATATATATATATATAATTGTGTAAAACTTTTGATAGATAAAAATACTCTTATTTAAGCGACATAGTTTTGATTTTATAATTATTAAATTGTATAAAAATAATATTGTAATTCTAATAGAATTTGGATTGATACAGTGATCTATTGTTCCATTAGAATTTGGATTGTTATAATTTTTATTTTTTTATTTTTTATTATAGTAATTTGGATTAAGTCTAGGGTATAAAACTTTTGAACGATAAAAATATCCTTATTCAACTCAATATAAACAAGATACTCACGTTTTAAAAAAAAAAAGCCACTTAATTGATATCCATATAAGAATCTTACAGTTGTATTTTGTTTAAAATTTTAATTTATTCATTACTTTTTTTTATTAAAAAAATAGTATCGCTACATAAGGAGATAAAATTTATTATATAAAAATATATACTCAAATGAATGCTTATCTTCAATAAAAAGAAGATATATAATTTTTTTTTCTTTTTATCAAAGTAGTTTCAGTTATAATATTTTTTGATGGGTTGATTTTCTCGATTTGTATAATTAATGATTTTGTGAGATTTGATTTGACAGTATTTCACATTCAATTTATTGGTGCAGATCAATCGGTAATCGAACTGAAAGTTTCAGTTATCGAATTAAGTTAAAATAAAATAATTTATTAAAAAATAGTTATATTTCCCAAATTACTTCGTTTTTTTCCCTATGCACACCCTTATCCAACTTTTAACCAATTTTGTTATTTTCACATAAATTGACAATTATTACCAAGCATCCGTCAGAAAATCAGTCTTCTTATATTTAGAATTTAGATAAAAGTGAAATTTGTTATTGTCGTCTTACTATTTAGCTTTTACTGTAAGTAGTATCTTCACCGAAAGATACTAGTTATACATAGTTTTATAATTGCTTGTAAATAATACAACTGATATGATTTGTGTAAATCTTTTTTAGAGTAATCTATAATAATATATATATATATATATATATATATATATATGTGAATAAGGTGTAAAATATTCAATAAATAAAATACATGTACTTAATACTTATTTTTTTTTCCTCTTAAAATTCAAATCCTCTGTAAGTGATTGTTTGACAAAAAATTTACGACTTTATATAAACAAGTTTTATTATAAAAAATAAATTATTATGTAACTAAATCAATTAAATTAATTTTTTAGTTTTCTCAAATAATTAAAATTTAGCTTTACTCTATATAAGCAAGCTATTTATAGAAGAAAAAAAATCATTATTCTATATGAACAAAATTTTCACAAATAATTAATTAATTTATAATTAAATTCACTAAATTAATAAAAAAAGTTAAGATTAATAAGCTTAAATTTAGCATATTTCTTACCTATTTAAATCAAATTATATTCCATCACTTTGATGCGGAATAATATGCACTTCCACTTCGTAAGTTATATTATGAGAAAAATTAGTGGACAAAACACCTCTAACAATTAAAACTAAATAACATGTATCTAACATGTTTTTTTCTTATGAAAAAAATAGCATAGTAAACAAGTGATATTAAGAGCACTTAACAATAGTTTAATATTATTCTTGATATAAATTTGCAATATTAACCATTGAAATAAGACATACCTACTAAATGTTGAGTGATTACCTAGATACTACTTTTAGGTTTGAATTCTTTTTATGACGCATAACATAGCTAATGTCAGAGTTAGATAAGTTAAAACTTTTATTATAATTATTTTTTAGTAAAAAGTAATTGACTTGAAAATTCAACCCAATAACTTTTTTTTTTTTTGTGAAAAAGAGCAATATATTGATAAAAGAAAACAATTACACCTGATCATGGTTAACCAAGGATAATACATGATTTGGAGTCTCTCCTAACCAAGCATTACATTTCGAAAATAACAAAAGGCTTGTTTGGGGAGGGTTTTCAAAAACCCTTTTCAGTGTTCAAACACTGAAAACCCTTCTCAAACACTAGTTGAGATGTTTGGGGCGTAATGTTCATACACAGTTTTTGGACAGAGTGTTCTAAAATTGTGTTTTTAAACACTGTTATTTGAGGCATGTTTGGTAACAATGTTCAGTTTTTATTATTCGAAAACTGTTTTTGAAAAAAGTTTCTGAAAATAGTTTTCAGTTTTCAGTATTCGAAAACATGTTTGGATAACAGTGTTCGAAAACTGTTTTCAAAACAGTTTTCAGTGAAATATTGTTTGGATAATCAGTGTTTGAAAACTGTTTTGAAAATAAAAAACTGTTTGGATTACACTTTCTTGTAATGATTTTCAGCTTTCAGTTTTCAGTGTTCAGTTTAAATTTTAAGATCTAAAATTAATTTTATTTCTCATATTTACTAAATACAATTTTTTAAGCACACATCAAATACTTGGAAATAATTAATATTATTTTATTTTTAAAATGTTAAATTGCTTTAAAAATATATGACTAAAAATATGAATAAGAGAGAGTAGTCACTAGTTCAATAGTTTTCATAATAAAAAGAAAGAATTATTCCATAACACCAAAAATGTTGTTTTCGTAACAATTATTGAATTTTTTGAAAATACGAGCCAAATGTATTTTAACAATTTTATACTTTTTTGTAATTCTTTATCAAAATTAATTTTAATAACGTCTTTCTAGTTTTAACAACCTGTTAGGGATGCCAAGTGCGATACAGTAACGACAAGTAAAAATAACAATGCTAAAGGGTATGTCAAGAATCGAAAATCAATATATAAGTTGCATCTTAACTTATATAAGGTATGGATGTATTAACACTAACATTTAATGTTGCATCTTAACATTTATAAGATGCAACGTAATTTTAAGATGCAACTTATGTATCTTATAACATCGAAATCAATATATAAGTTGCATCTTAACAACCTGTTTGAAGTAAACGAAGGAAGCTCCTTTGCATAAAGGCCATGAACTAGTATCAAACTGAAATTTCGCACAAAATAAATTCCCCATATATAGATCGATTAAAATGACCGATAATATTAGGGGTATGTAAATGATCGATACGATCAGTTAAAATTTTTAATCGAATTTTTTAATCCATTTTTTTAACTGTTTTGATCGAATTAATTTAAATATTCTATATTAACCGATCGAATTAATTTCGATCGGTATTATTGATTAATTGGTTAACCAACACTGTTTATATAATTAATATTTTTTATAAAAAAATTATTATATATTTAATTTATATTTAAAATTTTTTTAGTTTATTATATATTTTTTTATATATTATAATAATTAATTTTTTAATCGATTAAACGATTGAATTAGTTAAAAGAAATTTAACAAATATATTTTATTTAATTAATTAATTTTATTTCAATTTAACTTATTAATCAATTTTTTTAATTGAATAAATTTGAAACGATTGATTGATTAATCGGATTTAAGTTTTAGTAATCAACCCTAGATAATATGCCAAAGACCCCAAACTTGAGGGGCGGAAATAGAATAAGCCAAAATTATAATTTAGTAACCGATGTATATAGCGCTCAACGGCTCAAGTGTATTTTATCCCTGCTCCCTTTTCTCTCTCACATCTCCTTCTTCCTCGCCGAGAGCGACCCTGCCACTGCCTCTCCTTCTAACTCATCGGGATCCTAAGGTATGCAACGCACAAGTTAGGGTTATTTATTTATTTATTTTTTACACCGATTAGGGTTAAACCTTGTGTGAGTTTGGCTGTAAATCTTAACTCACAGAAAAGCAAAAATGATAAAAGGCTACATTTGTGAAATTACAGTTGGTTAATTATTTCTTTTCAGTTTTCTGTTAAATTTGAGAAGTTTTGTCCATGTTTTTATGCAACTTTGTTCAATCTGCGTGGGTTTGGTTGCTTTCAAGTGTAAGGAAATTAGCTGTTTTGGGAGGAGAGAAAGAAGAGAGGGAGGAGAGGTGGGTCTGTCAAGATTGGTGCGGCTTTGAGATAGAGAATAGAGAACAGAGAACAAAATCAGGTCAGGTACGGTGTCGTTTATAGGAAACACCTCCTCACTTGGTCACTTTTATATAGTAAGGATTTAACGGCTCTCAAGGGGAGTCTTAGGGTTTGCTTTTCACAATATGGCATAGTAGTAAAGTGGAAGAGGCCGCCCTTTGCAGCCCAGAGATGGACGGCAACTGGCATTCCTCCTGTGATTGTGCCCCTGCCACCACCTGAAACACTCAAAGCCCTACCTTTTGCATTTGTTATTCTTTTTTTCTCATTTTCTGTGCGTTTTAATATTGACATAAATATAGATACAGGTATATAAGTTTAGTTTCTTCTATGGGTTCTTGAGGTCTAGACAAGAAAAGTAGAAATTAAGTTTAGGACTTTCTTGGAAGAGCTTGTGAGCAATTCTTTCTCATTTTGCAGTAGACGAAAGGACAATCACTTCCAGATTTCTAGTTATTCTCCTTTGACCATACATTTTACCTTTTCCCCTCCTTATTTTGTGTCCTTTTAATTTCAAACATACCTGTTGGTGTAGAGGTTCACATTTCGGTGTTCCTTGTATGTAATCAGAGATGAGTAATACAAAGGAAAATGAGAATGAAGAACCTGGACAAGAAATGCCGAATGCAGTGAACGAAGGAGCCAAGCCTGTTAATGAACAAGTGAAGGAACATCATGATTCTCCTCATTCTATGCCTGTCGAGGAGGATAACCCAGTTTCCTTATACAATGAAAATCCTCCACCGGAGACTGACACCAATACAGCCCCTGATGACAAGAATATCCAATTGGAGTCCAGCCCAGATCAGGATCCTCCTCCTGTTTCTTTGGACCACAACAAAGGGTCAGTCAAGCCTGATACTGAATCGTCAACAGACAACAAGAACAGGTCAGTCAGGCCTGATACCAAATCGTCAACAGACCATGAGAAAGAGTCAGTCAAGCCTGATACTGAAACCTCAATGGACCCTGACAAAGGATCAGTCAAGCCTGACACTGAAACCTCAATAGATCATGACAAAGGGTCAGTCAAGCCAGATACCAATACCCTAACAAATATCAAGATTGAAGCCGTTCCTGGTTCTAAAACAGGCGGTGATGCTAATGACGACTCGAACGGTTTCATGAATCCTCCTGAAGCTGATGAACTTGCTCCAGATACCAAAATTGAAGCTTCATCTGAATTACCTGAAAGTAAAGCTGGTGGTGCTGACAGTGCACCTGCAAAGCATAAAGATCCTGAACCTGTTATGGATCATGCTGCATCTTCTGATATAAAATCTGAAAAGGATAAACGAGGAGATTTGAGGAATGAGGTCAATAAAACAGACTTGGCTACACCTGCTTTTAATGGGAACTTAAACTCAAAACACTCATTTCTCTGGGATGAAAATCATATATCTGAGGGTAGTGAATCAGGAACAGAAGAGGAGCAATCGGCTTTCATGAAGGAGCTGGAAAATTTCTTCAGAGAGAGGACCATGGAATTTAAGCCTCCTAAGTTCTATGGAGAGGGGTTGAACTGCCTTAAGTAAGTTTGCTAGTACGTATTTTAATATTGTCACGTTCAAATGATATTTTGGCAGTCTAAATGTTACTGATATATGCCCACCATTTATGGGATAAGGTTGTGGAGAGCTGTAACTAAATTGGGTGGCTATGAGAAGGTATGTAGTATGTATGCTCTTGATTAGCATACTTTCTTATAGTTTTCTTCATTTTTATAAGTGAAAAATGGTTAATTTTACAACTAAAAAGAGTATGTGCTATTTGGCTATGTAAATATTGATTGTCTTTCTTTATGTCCCTTCTTTGGTTATCCCTCTCTTCGTCTTAACACACCCATGTAATGGCATAATTCTAGTATGATTAATGTGGGGGTTTGGCATGTCTAACATGAGATTTATTGCAAGATATTATATGAATTGAATTTGTACACCATCTTTTCTTTGGTTGTTGCTTATAAAAATATTGTACTGCCTTTTGACTATGAATAGGTTACTTCATGCAAGTTGTGGCGGCAAGTGGGAGAGTCATTCAAACCCCCGAAGTAAGGGACAGTATACAGTCTTGCTTTTAATCCTGTTATGTAGCTATAGCTTTTACATATTGTTGCAAGATCGACCAATTTTCTTTTTAATGTTTTAGGTAATGCAGATGAGTTTTATATATTCAGTTAATAAGATAGGGATATTCTAACTCTATATATTATGTTACTTTACTTCTCTCTCTCTCTCTCTCAACAACAGCTAGCCTTATATCATTTGCCAATATTTTAATCTTGTCTTTTTCATCCCTTTTCTATATTTCCTGCAGGACATGCACTACGGTTTCTTGGACATTTCGAGGTTTCTATGAGAAGGTGATTTTAGTGTTATGAAACGTGCTCATAAATGTATATAAGCGTGAGTTTGTACATTTCATATATGTATTTGTGTATGAAAATAGAATGCTTTTTTTTTATTTATCCTTCTGCATCTAAACAGTTGACGATGTGATGTTTTATATTTTCTTAAGACCTGCGTCTAAGATGTCTGGAACTCTCGAATGCTTCCTGCCTATCTAGATTTAACTGGATGAATAAATGCTTTCATTAAACAATGAGAACCTGAATACCACTGGGGATATCTCTTAAGGAGAATGATTGGAAGAGATTATGGAATGATCATTGAGGTTTAAGCATTCTCATTGTAGTGGAGATATTCTTTTTTGGGCCCTGTATGGGTAGCTATATGCTGCTTTCTTTGTTAAACCATGTAGTCCCCAGCTCAATTGATATTTTTTGCCAATTTTTTTTACTTTCTAATACTGTCTGGATGCCTTACTGGTGCATTGAAGTGCAATGCCTTATTATGAGAGTGCTTGACATGCTATTCCTAGTATCATGTTGGTTGCTTTTTCTATGTAGTTGCATATGGACTCAATAGAGATATAACAGGTGACATTCTGCTCCTGAAACATCTTATATTACTGTACTTGCTGGAGTCAAAAGACTTTGGATAGAGCAAGTGCTACAATTATACCAACTGACCTGCTTCACTTTTCAGTCTGAAGGCCTGAAACAAGGTCTGATTATCCCTTTCTTCCCTCCCATTACTCCCTTCTTTTTTCCAAAGGGCTGGGGCTAAGTCTACCATGAGTTTGTTGCATGTCTTTCCTTGTTTGAGCTACCATCTTTCGGTAACATCGCTCTTTTGTTTCATATGCTTAAGTTCTTGGCTATTTTTACTTTACTTGTTTACTGATCTGTGCTTTTTCAGGCACTTCTTGATTATGAAAGGCATAAGGCACTAGGTGGTGAACTTAATATACCTATTGCCTCTCCCTCAGAGCCAATGAATGTTGATAATCAGGTAAGTATCAAAGTTGATGACTGGGACTTGAAAAAAAAACTATGATTACTGGACATCATACTTTAGTTTATATTTGGTTCATTATCGAAGTTGCAAGTATTTAACTTCTTGCATCTCTAATGATGATATGTTACATAAGTGGTACTTTTCCTAGTTACTTACCCAGGCCAACATTCTTTTTCTTTATGATGCTGGTACTAGGCTTCAGGATCAGGTAGAGCGAGGAGAGATGCAGCAGCTCGTGCTATGCAGGGTTGGCACTCGCAGCGACTTCTTGGTAACGGTGAAGTTAGTGACCCTATTATTAAGGTATGGTAAAAATCAAATTCCAAGCACTAGTGAAAAAAACAAAAACAAATTTCAAGCACTCAATTTATTTTGTATTGTCTGTAGTCACGTATTCTTTTGATTGTGATATGATAATACAATTAATACAATTCGTCTGTAATTTTTAGGATAGGAATTCGATTTCTCTACAGAAACGTGAAAAACAGCTTAAGAGCCTTGGTATGGTTTCTCGGTAGTCAAAATATTGTTACTCTTTTGTAGTGTTAAATCTGACAATAGATTCTAAGCTTGCATCTTGTCTATGGGCTTAGGTTTGCTTAAACGTAAGAAACCATCTTACATGGAACATGCTGTCAAAGCTGCACGTACCAAAGCATCTAAACCACAGTTAAGATTCCTGTTAGACTTTCACAGTTTGTTTGAGGTGAGTAGTTATGCACTATGGCTTTTGGTTGATTATTTGACCTGAATTTTTTTTCTCGTTCTCTAGATTGGACACGGAAGTGGTTGATGTTGGACCACCAGCTGATTGGGTAAAGATAAATGTACAGAGGACAGTAAGTTCCTTATCACTTCATTGAAAAAAATGCACATATGTAATTCTGGATTTTACTTGATAAAATGCAAGTTTCATATTTACAGAAAGATTGCTTTGAGGTCTATGCTTTAGTTCCAGGGCTTCTTCGTGAGGAGGTAAGTATACAGACTCCTGAAACCACATCCCTTTTCATGTTCACTCTATAATCCAATTATAATATGGAAATTGAACTAACATTGTTCAAAAGCAGTGTGTATATTTCATCTTGCATAGAGGCTTTTAAATAATCATACTATTATCTGGTGGAGCTCAAGTTGGATAGTCTTTAGATGCTTAGTCAACTGGTGAATTAGTTGGTTGATTAGTTTGCACTGTATAGGTTGTTAATGAATGAACAACATGTCTAAGATGCAGTCTATGCTGTGCTTGGAGCTGTTTAGGTGGCAGTGAACCCATTTCATTCAACGTTGTCTGAGTATTTTCTTAATGAATTTGATAGAAACTGTGGCACTGGCTATACGTTTGGTGTTAATTCACTTTAATGCAAGTGTATCCTTGGTAATAGATCTGTCATAGATGTGTTTGTGAAGGGGTACTTCTTTTCTTATTCTTTAGCCAATACAGGTACGTGTTCAATCAGATCCAGCTGGACGCTTGGTTATAAGCGGTGAGCCTGAGCATCCTGATAATCCTTGGGGTGTTACACCTTTCAAAAAGGTGCGTGTTTTTTTTTTCTTCTCTCTTTTTTATGTTTGTTTTTTTTTTTTGGGGGGGGGGGTGGTTGGGGAGGTAATAGAAGATTTTGCAAATTGCATGCATGTGGTTAGGATGTACTTATAAAAAAATGTATGTGGTTAGGATTTCCTTCTTTTCTTTTGTATTTTCCTTTTTATCTTGGTAGGTTGCTGGATATAAATTCAACTCCAACTATGACCATAATTTTGTCTATCACTTTTGGTTACTTTAGGAGTTATACCCATTCATTCTTTACACTCTGTACAAACACCTTATCACTCTTGCATTATTGCCATCTGTGTGATTAATTGTTATAATCATATTGGCAATGTTAATCAGACTTCTCTGCCAGAAAGTTTTTATGTTTTTTTTTTTCTAATTAGAAATTTCTAGTTAACTATCACAAATACTACTTCCTCTAGTCACCATGAACTGTCACCCTGCTGCAAACTTGCCATTGGAGTCATTACTATGGCCCCAAAACCACCACTACAATCTTGCTCTCCCAAGCTTGACCTTTGTTGGCTTGCTACCAGGCCACTGTAGTTACACTGTAGCTGCTATGACACTGACAGCAACAACTAATGTTGCCCCTAATCCCTATCATGAAATCTGTCAATTATTGATTAGCTTGACTTGTTGCTATAATTTGGTTTCTGGTATCAGGTTGTCACCTTATCCTCGAGAATTGATCCACATCAGACATCAGCTGTGGTTACCCTTCATGGGCAGTTGTTTGTTCGTGTCCCGTTTGAGCAGTCTGACTAGCATCAGCCAGGGATGTCTAAACAATGGGGGCATTTGGCATGAAGCAAGCAATATGGTGGAAGTTAAACTCTCTACCGGAGAAATATGCTGAGGCTTGCTAGTCCACTTGAGCATGTCCACAGTTTCAGTTTTGAACCTGTGCATCTGATGTTTACTAGATTAATTTAGCTAGAGAATGATGGATAGTAGTATTTAGTTGGACATTTCTGTTCATTCTTACCATCTCTTTCTGTGTATACTTTAGATACGTAGTTGAGCAAAATTTGTTTCATCATTTTGGTTTGTCATTGTTCTGGCAAATGATGTTCTGACAATGATTCCTCATTGGAAATTTGAGATTAGATGACATTCTTGCTTCTGCAGGAGGGCAATCTGAATGGGTACTTAAACTTGCGAAATTGGCATGGGAAAGGTTAGTTAATTTGTGGAATCAGCACTATCTTGAAGCAAAGTTTCAGAGCAATCTTTCGTTCCATATGATTATGAATAGTGTCACTGCCAGATTTTAGAGCATCCTCTCAAAGATGGAGAGTATCCTGATGGCATGGCCGGTAGTCGAAATCTCGTACAGTGGAAACGACTACGAGAGTACTGTAGGTCTAGGTCGCATTTAAATAGTTGTCACACTTGTCGCCATTGCAGACATCATAGTACTTCCAGGCGATTGGCATCGTAGGTAGACATGGTTATGCAATGATGTTGGTCTTTTTATCCATCAATCAACAGTTATTGAGGGAAGGATGGAAATTTTTTAAAATTGTGGAATCGCAAACGGCACATAAAAAATCTCATACAGTATAATGGTGTTAATTTGATCAAATGAAATTAAAGTTTGTAATTGGTATTGAAGTACAATTATAATTTTTAATCATTTTAATGTTAAGAAAAAATATAATTTTACTTCAATTTTAATACTAAATTTTAATTTTATATTATCAAACGTAAAGTTGGTAACATTTATATCTATTTTCGTCGTCAATCAAGCAAGCAAAACATATTGATATGATAACCAATTATATTTATATGCTACATCAACAAACCCTTATATCCTGACCAAACAGTCAAATTGACAAGGTGTTTGGTTGGTTATTTATGCTACTTTTTCACATGAGTTTTTTTTTTAAACGTGAGGTTTTTAAAAATCTTAATTTCTTTAATAGAGCTGTTTTAATTTTATTTTTTAAAATATAGTATTTTAGATCACATCATCAAAAAATAAATAAATTACATTAATGGTTTTTATAATTTGACATTGTTTTGAGTGTTTTTTATACTGTGTTACAGTTAAGACGATCAAAACTTAAAATTAATTGAGGCTAAATCTGAGTGGGGGTTGATAATGATATAATTTCATCTTTTATGGACTGCTTTGTTTTAATAATTTCTTTTATGTTATATTCAAGATGGCAAAGCTCTATTAAGATGATAGATGATCAAAGAGAGAAAAGGAAAGACAATGCTGTGAAATGGCAATAAGAAAGTTCTGTCACTATAAGTTCCATATCTTTGTTCTTCCCTTGTTTAGTATTGGCACTGGAATTCGAGTACTGTGCATTAGTCCATATGGCATCCTCTCTTAATTTGTATCTCTTTAGTTAATTGATGATGTAGAAATTCTGAAATTTTGGAGTTTACATTGTTCCATTCAACATTCCAGTTCACCTGACAGGAAGAAAAAAAAAACAATCAAGGGTTTGCATATTTATACATGATTAAAGCTAAAAATGATGAAACAATCAAGATACTTAAGAAGATTATGAAGTTAAGTTTTTGGGTGATTTAAGTTTTTTAATTATTTAGTAAATTTGCTGAATGTAATTTTTTATTTTCCAATTGGTGTAGCTAGAGAAAGGAGACGTGGTTAAAAAATAAGAGTAATTTATTTTCCAATGTTAAATTATAAGAATCATTAATGTATTTTTTTATATTTAATGATGTGACACAAAATATCATATTTTAAAAAGTAAATCTAAAACAACTCTGTTTAGAGAATTAAGACTTAATAATTGGAAAAAAAAACTCCATGAAGCAGAGCAAGTCAAAAGTATAACACACCAACCGCAGTGTTACCGATAAGAATCTGTCGGCAGTTGAAAATAAAATATTTTACATCAGTAGTTATGTATTTCAAGTACATTGCCTCAATTAGTCATAACATCTAATATAACATAGCTAGCTTGACGACATTGCGTGTTGTCAATGTTGGGATTGACGAGATCAATGCAAGAAAGCTGAAGTTAGACTGCCCTGGTGTTGTAATATTGCTTAAATCTTACCTGTCATGGTTCGTATATATCTCCATATTGTATTTTTCACAATACAACCCCACAGCCTAAAAATTCTGAATCTTCTACCAAGACAAATTCCATTGATTGCTCTCTTTGCATAACCAGTGGGCACACTAGATTTAAAAAAATAAATAAAGAAAGAAAACGTTTGAAAGGAGATGATGGCATCAAACGTTGCTGTGTTATATGGGCCAGATATACCCTCCCACTCACATCTTACTTGTCATGGTTCTTTATATATCTCCATATTCTAAAGGAGTGACAAAAGATCTGTATATACAGGGTCAAAGAAAAAGAGGGAGTCGATTATTCTCTGTTATTTCATCAAAGTGTATTTTTCACAATTATTGAGACAACAAAAACAGATACTCCTACATGAACGAAACAAGAAAACTTTCTTTTCTCTGTAACTATTCCCTGTATGAAGCTTAATATGTTATCATACATGCAAAGAGGGCAGCTAAAAAGGGAGAGTAACTGCCTCTCAATACAACATATAATTCACACACAGCAGAACCATTACAAAAATACAGTAAATGTACAACTGTAAAATGTAATGTTACAAAAGTTGGCTGCTTCACTAATTTATGGAGCAGTCTCCATTGATGCCAAGTCCAACTCTTCATCTGAATCAATCACATCTTCATAGTCATAGTAAGCATTGACCTGCATTTGAAGTTGCACTGCATTAATAAAATATACGCATGTATAACTCTCAACTTATATGCCTCTGGGACCTTGCTATTTTCCTTACACAGCTAGGATCATTTTTTTTTGGGTAGTAAAAGAACATTTTGAGGGAGAGGATGGTGTCCCTATCAACACTATGCGAGTGTCCCACACATGGGGCAAACACAGGCAAGACCTGCCTCACCCCACCCTAGCGGGAGGACTCAAACTCAACCACTCTTGGAAGCAGAGCAAGCCTCAACCACCCCGCTCAAGCAAACATATCGTTGGATTTATAATATTTAAATAAGTAAAATCATATACCTTTGGTCTTGGAGTAATAGCTTCAAAACTATGGAATATAGGATTATCAAATTCAGGGGGTTTCAATACAATGTAAGCCCCTTTGTTTTTGTACCTCTCCTCCGCTGCCTGCATTATCAAAATTTTAGTAGTTAACGCGGGCGACATATTATGCAAGGATCATAGCAGAATCTTATTTGTAATCAGTAATAAGAAAAATAAAGGACCAGCTCAAACAGCACAATCAATTTGCATAACAATTACAATTGCACATAGTCCATTATTTGCACTCTCTTGTCTAAATTTGTTTAACCATTCCAACTCTAATGAAAAATAGTTGGGGGTGGAAGTCCAATGGACTAAATTTCATCTACATCTAAGAAAATTAATAGTAAACCTTGGGACTTTAAGTCCTCTGGCATCTTAATACGAGTAACCCTTAGATTTTGATCACTTATTGGTGAGTATTATGGTTACCTACTTCCATCAGTATTTTGTACCTCTAATGCAGTAGGTAGTTTATAATTCATGCTCTTCTTTTGCAATATATAAATTAGAAAATATAGCCCACTCCCAAGAGAGACAGAGAGAGAGATATTAGAGTTGTGACATCCCATTAGAATCCACGAAATTTGAAGGCTATGACCCATCCTTAAGAAAGCAACTATAAATGAACATAGATGAATTATTATTTAAAATTATAGCACTACTTGGATGACATCATTTGTGAAAAGCATTATGCTCAACAATACGATACCTAGGTAAAAAAAATAGAAAACAAGCAAACTACTGAGTACATCCTTTTATAATGTATTTGACAAACCACTACACTACTTCAACAATTCGGGCATCTGCTGGATTATACTTTTAAGTAATGTAATCATTGATGCAAGTCTGGTCAAATTATTATCCCAGCCATTTACTGATGTGATTGAGATAGAGAAAGGAAATTTTTCAGTTTAATATGGAAGCCCAACAGAAATGTTTACAATAACTTAATCCTCACAAAACGATCTAACGAATACATGCAGAGTTCCCACGTGGAACACTAAACACAGCCCCATATCACAAGTATTAAGCCAATAGATACGATTTTGTTTTCCTTCATGAAAGTCAAAAGTGATGTTGTGAATGACTGCGAAATACCGAACACAAGTTTCCGTAATTGTAAAGCAACTTAATAGAGAAGAGTGACATATATTGTGACAGATAAGAAATAGAAGAATTTAGCCTGAAAGATACAAGGATCATGAAGAAACCTGAAATTGTGGGTAGTCTGGAGCGCTAAACAGAGTAATTAGCTTTCCTGACTCTACATCATGATCTATGGTGTACCCTTCATCCATTCTTGCAAGACCAGGCCTTTTTTCTCTTGCATCAGGACCTTCATGCGATCTGATGATTAACTGAGGCAACAACAATAAACAACTCAAATATCAGTATTGCAACTCTAGAGCGAAGCTACTTCTTACTATCACAGTTACAAGCAAAGAAAAATATTTTTTTTCATAAGTAAAGATGTATGTATAAAGGGCACCAAGGGAGTGCCAACCCATGTACAAAAATTCGATAAACTCCATGAATTCTTCTTCATTTACACAAACATCCATTGAACCAAAAAAAGAAGAATATATATACTATATAACCACTTATCCTTAGTGGCCCCAATAGACTTCTCTTCCCCGTCTCGAGAATCTCAGCAATCACTTGTTCTGATTTACATATTGATCATTTTGAACTAAAAAAAAACTCCCACATTTCTCTCATTCCAAACACACCAATGATGGATTGGGTTTCAATTTCTCTTTATGAACTTCAATAAGCCTATAAGTCCTCCTCAATGGAACCAGCTTCAATCCAAGAAAGCCCAAGCACCGAAAAGCCACCTCCTATAATTGATCCTTAGAACATCGCAATAGAAGATGATGAACTAACTCTTCCTCATCCTTTCAGAGATAGCATCAGGTAACAAGAACTCTCTTATTTGTAGGTTATTGATTGTCAAGATCCTACCCCAAGTTGCCTCCCATGCAAATAAAACAACTTTGTTGGAGTACGTTTTCCAAATGTGGAATTTAGAACTTCCTTCCATAGGTGTGTTTCCATAACAGGCTTTTAAGTAAGACTCGACATTAAAGACTCATCCTTTCTTAAGTACCCATATCACTATATACTTCCTCTGAAAATCCAACCTTACACCATAAATCTTCTCAAAGAACTGTTACAGCACTGGATCTCCCAATCTTGAACATTCTGGCTCAATGTCACATCCCACAAGAACCTTCCAACACGGAACACACAAGCTGACCAAGGTGTTTCTTGTCCATAGTCAAGGAAGATACCCAAAAATAGGACCTTATAAGGGGTTCTCGGCACCAAACATCATTACCCACCACAAAACTAGTGAATGGGGTAAGCTCATTCAATACCTTTCAAATCAATCTCTACACTCCTACTCCTACTCCATAAGGTCTTATCAACTCTGGAAATATTTAAAACAAAATCATCGAGAATCTAAATGTTTAGTAAATAGTAATTAACATAATGAGTCACCAACAATTAAGTTTGTTTATCCCTCATCAAATAAAAATGAAGTTCATTGATTGCAAAGTACAAAAGATTTTGCAAGCAATTTAACCACTTATCAAGTTGATAAAAGTATTGTCTTATAGGTGCTCCATATTAAATGCAAGTCTTAACGAGATAAGGTAACGTGCAACAATTTAATAAAGCTCAGTGTTGTAAGCATTTATTATCGCATATAACCGAATCTACAAGTTGATGGAGTACACGATGAATATTAGACTTAGGGATTTTAATCTAAGAATTTGAGGTATTTTAATTATGGGGATAATTATGTAACTTGAAATATTATGAGTATTTAAAGTTTAGGTAATTTTAGTATTGTTAAGTTAGTTTTCTTATTGGTGTAGGACTAGGGTTCTAAGAATTCTATATAAGAGACGTCCCTATGTTATTTTTATTTAGTTGATGAATTATGAAATACAGATTATTATTGAAATTAACAACTCTATGACTGAGTTTGTTTTTCGCACCCTGTGATTGGATTGCAATTCTCATGTGATTTAGATCGTTCTATCTTTATTTTCATGCTCTTAATTTAGCCTATACTGTTCTACGTCACAAGTTCTCACCATCCAACTAAAAAATGTACAAGTTTAGATATGTTCCATCCATAAAAGCATCCATACCTCGGTCCCCCCACTTTTTCTTTCTAATATATCAATAAATTACAAATACAGTTACCATTTTCATCCAATTTACAGAAACAGGTTGGGAAGTAAAGCTCCATTTTATATCTGGCTTCAGACTTGGCACACAGCTGCTGGGGCTATCAACTATCAAACCTAAACCCCACTCCCCAATTGTTTGCCACCTCTACTTCTTGTTGGGAATAACAATCACTGGCAAAATATATTACGTAGCTTTCAAATAAAACATTCATATTTATAGTTTTGAAAGATACTTTTGAAATATTAAAACTGACATGCAAACAATAGATCGCGCATTCCCTCATTCTACAATATTAATACAGCACTTAAAAGGAAAAAAAAAAACCCATAGAAGTTCCATTTTTGTTACGATTCAATTTTGCAAGTGCTATATCAAGCTTCCTCGAGTTTGTTAATGCTAAAGCATTTATGGAGAAACTAATTGGAATTTCTCAACACCACGCAAAAGTCAAGCGATATTAAACATAACTATCTAAGCTTAAAAGAGAGAAACCATCACCTTTAGTTTGAACTTCCTCAAGAAGTCCTCAGTGCAATCGGGACCCCACAATAGACCAATGCCTCTCTCTTTATTTGGTGAAAGGCCAGGTTTCATTGATGGGTCTGACCATAGAACATCGCCAGGAATCAAGTTCAAACCTTCCCACGGAGGATCAAGAACTGACCTTCGAGCTTTGGATAATTCCTCCAGAGAACCAAGAGATAAAGAGCTTGTTTCAGGGTTAAGACATACCCTACGATTCTTCTTTCCTTTTGATCTCTTTGATGGAGTATGGGGAACGCTGCGGAAAAGCCCTCCATGAGCAGTATATACATGTCCAGCTATGATAGAGGTCAAAGGGAGGCCTTCGAAGCATCCCAAACATTTCCTGTAGACATGTTTACCTTTATCACCATACTTTGCTAAAACTTCCTTCTCAAAGCCATAAACAGAGGTACAATACTTGGACTCATGATTTCCCCGGAGAAGAAATACTCTATGTGGCAAAAGAACCTAGGAAAAAAACATTGTCTCGTGAGAAATATCGAATTAACAAAGAAGAATAGATATCTAGTTTTATGTAAGACAGAAAGTATCCGAATGATAACATACTTGCATATGCCCCACTTGCGTTGTCGCAGTGGTAGTAGACACCAAGTCCCGGCACAATGTGCAAGGTTCGAAACCCCCCTCCCCCTATAGTGTAATGATTTCTTCTATTATAAAAAAAAAACATACTTCCATACATGCGTGTGTATATGAGTGAGTGTGTGTGTATAAGCTTGTCATTTAATATTGGAAACTAGTTAAAAATTCTAGATTGAGCGCAAAAAGATGGCATGCAATTTTGACAATTAGCAAGTCTAACAAATGGAAGGTTAAAATGAAGCACTATTACTGCAAGACTTGAATACCTAAGAATCCAATGTTAGATTCAATCATGTGGAAGTGAATGCTTCTCTGGTACTCACGTAATGTAATGTTTGATCAAGTACCTTAACAGAGTTCTTTGTCCCTCCACAATCATTTGCAAAAAGAGCATAAATAATATTCCTATGAGTAGACTGAATACAAACTCAATGAAATCAAGACTTTGGTTCTCTTATTTGGTAGTTGGCATTTGCATATTTGACGAAAGTAAGTGTTAATTTAAAAGATTGGTATACTTTTTTTCTTAGATATTCTTATAGTATAAAATGCAATTTAAGTGTAAAGAAACAAACTTTTAACTGGGTGTTAAATGAGAATACAAATAAAGGTGAATTTTAAGCAAATTTCTGAAATTGGATCAAAGTAATGTACCTTCCAGGCCAACAAGAGCAAGAAGGTCTCCAGACCCCAAGCTCCCCTATCGACATAATCGCCGTTGAAGACAAAGAATCGATTCTCAGAAGGGAAACCAGCATGTTTTAAAAGGAAAAGCACATCATGCAACTGCCCATGAACGTCTCCAACAACCACAACGCTTGAATCCAAGTCAAGCCCATCGATTTTGACGCAATTGGGTTCCTTGTGGAGGATCTTCGATGCAGTGAGAACCAAAAAATCAAAGACCTCAACGGGCAAGACGGAAGGGAATTGGGAGGGAGGCAGGTTTCGTGAAGACCAATCAAACGCAGAGATCAGCTCGTGGATCCAATCCAAGCTAAGCTTTCCATCGGAGGGCCACGATAGAGGAGGGATCTGAGCATCTAATTCGGTAAAAAGGTATGGGTTGTTGTTGTTGTTCTCACTGGTGGTTGAAGAATTGAAAGAGGAGGATTCATCTGCTAAAGGGAAAGGGGTAACGGTGTGACTTGGATGTTTTTGGGCTAACCCATCACTAGTTGTTGTTGGAATTGGAGATTCTGATTCTGACATTTTCTTTTTCTATATTTTATCTTCTTCAGAGGAATAATTAGCGACTAGGGGACAGTTTTTGAAATTTTCAAGCCCTAACTGTGGATAATAGTTAGAGCCTAGAGGACGACGACTCGACCATCTCTCCCTCCTTCCCTCCTAAACTACCATCATCACTTGAATTAGCTAGTACACTATTCCTTAATTTTTCTTTTGTACTACAGTAGTTTTTACTACCATATTTCGGTAGTAGTAGTAAGTAGTGATTTTTACCAATACCTAAGAAGAATATTTCATTTTCAAAAGATGATAAAACTAGCTAGGGCTTGTTGATATTCTATTTTGATTTTTTTAATAAAATTCAATATAATTATTAAAATATCTTTTAAAAGTTCTAAAAATAATTAAATTTTAGATAAATTATAACTACGTCACACAAATCATAAATACAATTCTATTTTAAATTTAATAATCACATTTTACCATTAAAAACATTTATTAAAATCATGAAAAAATAAAATTACCCCACGAATACGAATTTCAAATATGCATTATTTGAATTACATATATGATTTTATTTAAATATTTGATTTATATATTTAAATAGAGATTTATAGACATTAAATAAGAATTCAAATTTTATTAATAATATAGATATAGATGAAAGAAAAAAATTATTGTAGTGCTTTTGTATTTAAACTGTCGATTGGCACTGTCCATTAAATTATGAGTTATGATGACTATGTATTTTTTAATCATAACAATCAATAAAAATTATATCATTATAAATTTGATTTCATTTCAAATTTTAAACGAAATGATATTGACATTAAATTACAAGTTATGAAATCTAAGAACACGAAACTTGGATGGTAGAGTGTCTAGCTACTATGCTGCCGGACCATATTACCAACCTAGAAGAAATAAACTTTCCTATTCCTACTAGTGAGGTGGAGGAAAAGCTAGTTTGGAAGGCATCTAGCAATGGCCACTTCTCTGTTAAGAGCGCTTACCAACTTGTTATTGACAAGCATATGGCAAGCCTTGAGATCAAGTTGGCTTTGGAAGCTCAAATGCCCACACAAGTGAATACATTGCTGAAGATGGGAGTTGTACTAGATGGTGGGTGAACATGGATCGATTTGGATTGGGTTGACTTAAAAAATCAATCAACTCAATTATATCAGGTTGAAAAATTTTCAGCTCAATCTAACCCATGACCCATTCAACATCAACCAAATCCAATTCATTTAAATCGGTTTGGATCGGTTTGGGTTATCGGTTTAGTATTTTTTCACTTAAAATTAATGTAAATATATTGTATAAGAAAAATATTTTACTACAATTATTCATCATTCATTAGATCCAAAATCAAATCCATACAAATAATTTGTTAAATCTTACAAACTATCATTTACAAATTAAGTACCTTAAATTACTTCACACAAAATTCAAACAATTTTAATTTAATACAAACCATATCAAAGAAAAGAAAATTTAAATTTTAAAAGTGTTTGATCAATCTAATTCTTCAACACTAGTATACACTTAGTTTTAAAATCTCTATAATCAAGTACCATCATACCAAAAACATAAAGTGAATGAATTTAAAATAAGCAAATCAATTCAATAATCATTTGGAAAACATATTGAAAGTCCGAAAGAAATACTTTTATAAGAACAAACGGTCTTTTTTTAACTAAAGAATATTAAAAATAAACATATATACTCTTCATATATTTAAATTATAATTGACATTTTTAATAGAAGTTAATATTTTTTATTGGAGAGTTTCTAAGAAGAAAAAAGAAATTAAATGAGAATATATATATACATACATATATATATATATATACATATATATATACATATATATATCGCAATCTAAACTAACTTATCAAAATATGAATATAGTCCATTAAATATGCATATACACACACAAAATATATATTGCAATCTAAACCAACTTACCAAAATATTAATATAGTCCATCAATCCTTAAAATAAATATATTTTAAATATATATAATATATATAATTATATAACGACCGGGTTACTAGTTTGGGTCGGATCAAAATTTTTTAACTTATGATCCAACTCAATCAATTGAGTTCAAAAATTTCTCAACCCAAGCCTAACCCAACCCAATACACTGGTTTGGATCGAGTTCGCGAGTCCGTCGGTTTCCATACTCACTCCTACAGAGGGGGCATATTTGCGAAAACATTGTACACGTGTTGAGAGATTCTCTCTGTTTTGCGCATAGTTGTTGAATAACTTGACAATGATTCCTAAAAACACTAGTAAGTGTCTGTCTTTCTTAGTCATCTTATGGGTGGGTGTCAGCTAACTTAATTGGTAGAGTTATTTGTTATTACATAAGAAACATAAATCAAATATCACTCACACAAAAAATGATGATGATTAGGGATGAATTAGATTATCTCCCCTAGGCTTAATGGATATCTTTTGAACAAATTTTAAAATTATAATAAATTTATAAAACATAGTACATAATTATAACATTCAATCAAATTTTCACAATTGAAAAATAATAAATAATTTTTTATAACTTATTAGACACAAAGAAATATATTTCATGCCCTTAGCACAATTTTATTTCAGAAATCCATGATTAAGAATAAGTAATAGGTAATTAGCACTTTTATTTAAATTAGAACCTCAAATAGTTTATTAAGCACTTGAATATATAAGAGATAAAGTTTGTTAGGATAGTTTGAAAAGTCAAATATTCTTTTCATCCCAATTTATATGTCACATTTGATCTTTTGAAGTGATTTTGATTTTATTTTTTTACTATGATATTGATTTAAAATTATAAAAAAAAAATTAATACTCACAAACTGCATGAAGCTCAACCCCATAAGCTTCGCTTCAATAAGGCGTTTAAATTAAGTTCAAGCACACTAATTTATTGGGTGTTCCGACCCTATGAAATGGTACCCTTGCACCTTAGTATCTTTTGGAAACTCAAGTAATAGCTACTATAAACTCGAGTTATAACATAGAGAGACTAAAAGAAAATTTATGAAAAGTTTAAAGAGTTACTACTCGAGTTTTCATGAGTTACTAAAGTGCAACGGTACTTTTTCATGTGGTTTAAAATACCTAATAATTTCTCCACTCTAAGACTCGTTTAAAATAACTCAAGCTCTAATTGACCATCGGACTCGAATACATTTTTTTAATTGAACTCAAATATATATTATATATATATTTTAAACTTTCAAATAAATAAATAAATATATATAAACTTGGAAGTTGGTTTCATTAAGTTCAAGTTCATTTAAATTCAAAGTTGAGTTGATTTCGAGTCGTATCTCAAAATACGAATCAACATCAAATCTCAATTTTCATGCTTAATTCGAGTTTGAATAAACCACAATAAATTAAGTTGAGCTCAAATACAATAACTTAACTCATGCCACCACTCTAATTCACAATATCATAAATCTTACTTTTACATTAATTTTATTATTAAAAAATGTAATCACTAAACTTACTGCCACCTTATTCGTTTTTCATATAGAACTACCCCACCTTATTTATAAATTAAAAAAATTCTCAATTCTTAAATAAATAAAACTCAGATTGCATTTGAAAAAAAACTCAGTTCGGTTGATTTTGTACCAAGGATTAATTTTTTTTGAACAAATGCATTCGGAATTCCAATTTATGTATTCTTCACATGAAACATTTCCTTATCAGCCTATATGCTTGTTTTCACACACGTGGAGAAATACCTTTTGGTTATGAAAGTTCTTAACTATGTAGTTCTTTCACTGAAATACTATTCATACACAAAATGGAGTTCCATCAAACCTACCAAAATTACTTGGCACAAAATACAAGCTTTAAGCCTACATTCTTTTGGCCCAATATTTGATAAATACTCAAAAGGCCTATTCAAAACACCTTAAGCCTCATTAAAAATAATAGAACACAAACCCGAACACGGGTCAAGACAACCCTTTAATGCTTCAAGCACGGGTCAAGACAAAGCTGGCCAACTGGGCTAAAAAACAGAGGACAACATGAAAAGGCCTACCACATCACGAGTGTTCAGATAATCATCTAAATCTCATAAAGTAAAAGATGAAATCCTTAGGTGTGAGAAAATACATCATAAAAAACACTCTTACAAACTGGGGAAAAAAACATTGTTAGGAGAGGGAGGAGAGGATGCATAATTCTTGAAGAGGGAAATAATTATCTCACATTCAAAGCATTAATTACATTACATCTGAAAGACAACTTTCAAGGGTTCCACCATTCATAGAGCATACAGTCTAGCAAGTCAAAAGTCCTCCACACGAGTGCTCCAGACGATCTCCTTTAATGAACAAATGCAGAAACAAACCCATATAAATTAGGAAAACTAAAAAACAGGAAAATAATCTGCTAGGGCAATGCATGAAAAAAAATTGTCAACTGACTATATAATCTCACCAGCCATACTACATCTCCAAGTAGCGGTTAAAAGCATTGCAGAATCATCGCCTGGCCCCATCACCATCTCGTTTGTCCTTTTCATATGGTTTCCTCTCACTTGACAGAGAATCATCATATCTAGCTTTCTTTGAGTAATCCGTTTGTCTTTCTCTCGCATAACCTTTATTTCCTCGCTCTTCTTCCTTCCCTCTCCCATGCTGCTTTCCATCATCTTTTCCATGCCTTCTATACTTGTAGTCCTCCTCCTCCTCTTCATCTCTTCGGTGCTTCCTTCCTCTATGCTCCTCTTCATCCCTGACATGCCTTCGTCCACCCCTGTACTCCTCAGAATCCCGATTATTCCACCTAATTTCACGATGTGGATCATCATCCTTACTGTAAATTCTGCCTTCACCACCATCACGCACTCCTCGAGATCTAACTGAGCTAGACTTATCATCTCCTGACCTAAACTTATCATCTCCCCAGTGCTCATCCTTGTTCCCATAAGCTCTAGAATACAATTCATGGTCAAATTTAGCATCCTTCTGATGGTCCCTCTTGTGATATAACTCTTTCCCAACACTCCAGCTTCTTGAGTTTGATTCTTGCTGCTTGTCCCCGCTTAGATCATCAAGCCTCCTCTTGTCCCGCACCAGTCCTTGGCTTCTATAACCAGAACTATCAACAGAATATCTACTAGACTGGTTGTTCTCTGATTTTCTCAATGTGACCAGTCTATCACCATTGTTATGAGATCTTTCTCTTTTTTTCCTGTCACTTCCAACTGCACTGGATCTGAACCCTTTCTCTTCAGGACTATGAAGATTACTTTGTTTACCTCTCTTGTTCGCATCATCTCTATGTCCACCCTTTTCATCATCCATGGCACTCTTCTTCCCAATTCTCTCTTGTTCATAATCACTAAGGCTGCGGCCTGAATCACTGTCACTGGTTGTCTCGTAAGAACCATCACTGTTATTGGAATCACTGTCATCAGTTGGAGAAGCTGGCTCCCTCTTAACTGCTTTTTGTCTTAGATCTTTCATCTTGTTATTTTTCCTATCATAACTGCTATCAGAGTCTTCATCATCAGTATCATGCCTCCTACTTCTTCTCCTACCCATTCCTAATTTCCCATCACTACCAGCATCAGAATCACTATCGCGATTTCTTTCTATTGCTTTCTTTTTATGTTTTCTTAATCTGTTCAAATCACGTTCAACATCCTCAGACTCATCCTCTGAGTCATACCGTTTCCTTGTTCTTACAAGCTGCTTCTCCTTCCGAGTTCTATGCTTAGGTGAGCCTTCATCAGAACCAAAATCATCATCTGAGTCATGCCCCTTATGGGACGTCTTATATTTGTCACTTTCATCACCATCAGTAGCAGAATCACAATCGTCACTGTCATCTCTTCTGCTTCGACTGTACTTCTTTGTAATTCTACCCTTCTTCTTGCCAACATCAATATCAGAGCCATTTTCACTATCATTCCCCTGTCTACGTGTCCGATGCTTCTTTTGAGTACCTTTAGAATGTTCCCGACTGCTATCTATATCAGAGGAATCATCATCGTGTCTTCTCTTTCTGCTTTCTCCCTTCTTGTGGTGTCGTGGCTCACCAAATTCATCATGTCCTCCTTCGTTCTTCTTACTCTTTATATCCTTAACACCCTTCTTTTTATCATCTTTTTTAGATTTTGGGTCTTCCACAGTATGTTTCTTCAATCCTATGTCTCTACCCAAAAAAGCGTGTTCACGTCTCTCATGTCCCTTGCTATGGTCATCCTGACCATTCTTTCGATTATTTCTCGGTCCATCATCAGTCCCTTCATCAATTAGTTCATTCTCAGTCATGCCTATCCCAAGAGCAGCTCGAAATGTTTCCATCTGCTTCTCCTTTCTAGCGGCAATTTGGTGGGTCTGTGTATCTGAAACCCTGATTATGCCATCAAAAGTAAATTTGTTCAGGTAAATCTCCTAAAAGAACATAATATAATTGGCACAGCTATACCATAACGTGTTCTGTGCTTGGGGAGGGAAAAATAGTGCATTACTTGAACACAATAGAAATACAAAACGAAACTACCCGGCACTACTCAAGCAATTACAAGCTTTCTTTTGGGGATAAAGAAAAATTTTATTTATCTAAAGCAACAAGATTACACATGCAGTGAACCTGCTACAAGAGGCAAAGCTTCGCATAAGAACAGAAAACAAGTCAGTTGAAAATAGTCTGATGCCCCAATTCACCCAATTTACATTAATTTCACTATCTAGGGAGAGTACACTGTGAGAGCTAAGTTCCAGTATTCTATTTCTTTCATCTGTGACAATGAGAGTAATCAACCAGTTACAAGCTAGTTGATGTAATTAGCACACTACATCCTATTCGAGCTGCAAGAAGCATGATATCATATGGACACACCAAAAAACAATGAAAACAAAGACAGTATAAGAGAGATTAGCTACTTATTGTCATATGCGACTACTATGGCAGTAGGTCCACCGCCTTCCTCAGAAGATGCAGCAGCTTCCAAAGTCTCCCTAGCCTCGTCGAGCTTCTCAGCAATCTCAGCATCGGTGTAACCTTGATCAATGAGTTTGTCTTCGAGCACTGCAAGCTTGAGGTGGATCTGACGCTTACGGTCGTGTTCGAGGATGTCCTTGTTGGGCTTCTTGGAGAGACCAGCGGTGCCCTGACCAGGCTCAAAACTCTTGGTGGTATCAGTGACCCTATTGGTCTTAGGCCTCACAAAGAACTTGTTGCCTTGAATGTAGCCATTGGTTCCAGACCCTCTTGGGGTTTGTAACCCTATTCCGTTGTACATCTTCTTCTTCAATTGCTTTTAGCAGTATCTAGTATTATGTATTATAAGATCTGAAAGAACCAAACCAAAATAAATAGGCAAACTTAATTTAAAATATATTGGAAGCAAAAGGAGTATTTTGTGTTTAATTGACAAAAACCTAAACGACAAGGAGAAAGGAAAATTTCCTTTTCAAAAATAAAAAAAAACGAAGTTAAACGAATATAATTCTGGGGAACATAGAGTTTTGTTAAGTGAAAATAAATTCAGATAGGATCAGACTAATTCGGCAAGAGAATGCGCAATCGAAAAGAAAATTGTTCAGAAAAAGAGTATAAAAAGAAAATCCAAACTTACAGCATAGAATCAAAGGTTAGATCCAAAAGGACAATTAAATATACGGTGAGAAAGAATAGAGTTAGGGTTCTTGAGTTACCTGCAAGCGTGTATCTCAAACGATGTGTGATTCGATATTTCGATTTTCTGAGAAAAGATGGAGGGATTGGTGTTGATAAGGGTGATTAAATAGGAGGGTTAAATTGGAAGGGTTTGATGTGGACCCAGGTTTAGTGAACCGCTCTCACTAGGGATGTTGGGCTCTGGCCTGTTTAGAATAAAAGGAGGAAAATAAATGGGCCTTGTACATGAATATAAGTGGAGAAAGGTGTTTTGAAAGAAGAAGAAAAAAACAAAGCCCTGGTTCGTTTAGAAGTGGGTTTGGGGTGTGGCCTGCTGTGCTTTTTAATAAAATTTCTTATTCCCAGCCCTTTTTTATTTTTTTATTTCTAGTTTCTTGGAGGTTGCCTTCTTGTGTGGAGGCTGGTTGCCCATGTTCTTTTCAACAACTCCCTTCCGCCTTAGCGCCATCTTCTTTGCTAGTTTTTTGGCTTTCGCTTTGGCTTCCATCTTTGTTCAATAAAAAACATAAGTATAAATGCAAGCGAAGAAAGCAAGAATAAAAAGCGTGTTTTAGAATATACCGTTGGCAAGAGTACCTTCTGGATCCTAAGGGCAGAGGCTGAGCTTCGCCAATTCCTCATTATCATATAGGATGTCCACATCTATAGATGCGACTATCATACTTTTCACCGTTTCTTGCTCACGATTCAAGAGATTCGACTTCTTCACATCGAGTATCGATTCTCTTCAGTGGGGTATTCACAAGTTTATGGACAAGTCGAGGTAACCAATAGAACACATCAAGTAAAGATTATACGAGGCCAAAAAGAAATGGATTAACCATCTTCCAAATGTACTTTGGGCTCACCGAACCACCACTCGGACCCCAACTGGAGAAATTCCATTCTTCATGGCATATGGTTCCGAAGAGGTCATCCCACTGGAAATTAAGGTGCCCTTGTTGCTAGTGCAGAACTTCGAACAAACTAGCAACAAAGAAGCCTTGCGGATGAATATCGATCTTATCGACAAATCCAGAGACAAAGCCCATATCCGGCTTATTAGCAAAGTGTTACTATGTACTAAAACTCTCGAGTCCGAGAGAGGAATTTTAGGCAACATGATCTAGTATTGCAAAAAAATGAAGTATCCCATCATCGGGAAACAGAAAAGCTCCTGCCTAACTGGGAAAGTCCATACCGCATCAAGAGAGTCTGCCGAGCCGACACGTTTGAGCTTGAAGAGTTGAGTGGCAAGCCTATACCTCGAACTTGGAATGAAGAGAATCTCTGCAAGTTCTATCAATAGTGTACTTCCAAAGTTCTCCTTTGAGTTTTACGCCTTACTTGTTTCGCCAATATTATTTGTGAAATTTCCTAGTTATCAATGAAAGAACATTTTGTTTTCACCACATTTTCCTCATAGTTATGACAAGTCCCCCCAAAGCTGAGACTAAGGCAAAATCACAGAAGATAGCAAACGAGAAAGATGACAGTTTTTCGTTAATAGGAAACATGTATATAAGTCAAAAGAAGCGCTATCGACCTCAAAATACAAAAACAAAAAAGGGTACACATTCTCAAGGGTCGCTGTAATACCTGTATTTGTAAATTAAGGGCAAAAAAGTAGTTCAATAAATATGACATAGAGTTAAAATAATATATATACCTTAAAGGCAAAAGGTCAGATTTTTATAAAGCAATTTTAAAAAAAAAATTCTTAAAAAAAAAAATCAAACAAAACATGGCAGCAGGTGGTAACACGTGCTGCCAAGTTAAGTTTAAATTTGCCAAGTAGAAAGTGGAAGACTTGCATGTCTTCCACAATTGCAAAAACATGGAGTTGTGGGAGAAGGTGTAGGTAGCTGATGATACTAACTTTTTTGGTACGTTGCAGAGATTTTTATTGCAGTAAAACTTATATACACACACCTATACGTAAACAAAATATATAATTACCAAATTTCGTTTAGTTTCTTCAAATCACTCGTTTTTTGTAGACACTTGGAGACCCAAAAAAAGGTTGAAAGAGCAAACTTTTGAAGGCGTTTGCAGTGGAATTTTATAGAGAGTCACGAAAAGCTATCAAAAAATTAGAAAGTAATAATGTAATGTTTATTTTTGAATTTTTTTAGCATTCATGAAATTTCCCAGAATTTAAAGTAGGAATTTTCAAAGGGTGTGGTTTATGAAGAATTGAAGAAATAATTAGAAATTGAATACAAATATTATGTCAGTTGTTGGCGGTCAGCAACCAGGGGAAATTTTGGAGAAGAATGGGAAAGGCAATGAGGTGATCCACGGGTAGCTTTAAGTGCTACGTGGTGAGTTAGATTTACTTTAAGGAATCTAAATAAAATAAAATAAAATATATAGTAATAATATTAAAATAAATTATTAGCTTATGCTTTGGTGGTAGATAAAAATTAAATTGATATGTATGATATGAATATTGGACACGTAGAAAAATTATTATGTGAATAGAAATATTATTAGAATAATGAGTTGATTTAATAGTGATGGTGATAAATAAATTCTTGACGAGTTTTGGTTAATAAATTGATGTGATATATGAGGAGAAGAAAACTGTGAAATTTATCAAGTAGAAAGTTGAGGAAAGACCGGATAGTTAATTTAATATTTTAAATTCATGTGGTTTTATATTATTGTTCATATGCATGTGCATTAAATAAGAGAACCGAAAGAACCGCGAAGGGGCCCGTCTAATTGAAAAACTGTGACAGCCAGTATATGCTGGAAAAAAAAAGGGACACCGTACCAGCCGATATATGCTGAAAATAAATGCCATGACAGCCGGGATAAGCTGTAAAAAAAACCGTGAAGGAGTCGATCTAACATAATAAAAACATATCGACATGTGGGAAGATGTTCCCATAATAATAATTCATGCATTGCATCTGTTTTACATGTTATTATTTTATTACTGAAATGTTGTGGATATTGTGCAATTATTTGTAGATAAATGAGTCTCACGGAGAGAGATAGTTGTAGTGAAAAAAAAAACGTAGAAGTATGATGTGATAGTAATTATTTAAATGTTAGACTATATATTATTATCCAGTTGTATAAGAGATAAATGTTTAAATATAAATGGACTGATTATGCATATAGAATACTTTTAGTAAATTAAATTCACTGAGCTTGTAAAGCTCACGCCTCATTTTACAATGATTCAGGTAGCAGTCAGGACAAGTAGTCTAGCGGGTTAAAAATCAGACGAAAGCATTTTCTGTAAGCCATGTACGTGTCAATATCCTCAGACAAATGAGAAAATGAAGTATAAAAATTTTATTTGTAAATATTCATGCATTTTGTGTTGTATATTATGTTTAAATTAATATAAGAATGATATAAAAGAAATTTCTGTTAGTATTAGTTTTATTGTTGCATATATGTGTCGTGTTGGGATTTTTAAAATGTGATGACACCATCTCGGGGGTGGCCAACCAGGGATGGGTCGTTACATTTTTGGTATCAGAGCATTAGATTTTAAGATTCTGTAGACTGCATGAGAACTTAAAAAGTGAAAGATCTAAATAAACTATATTTTAAATGCATAGTCTAAGGATGACATGTGGACGTGCTAGAGTTAGAGGTAGAGTTCTAAATCAGAAGGGACATGGTAGACCCCCAATTTTTAGGAGAACTGGAATAGAAGAGGAAGTTGAGTCTGTGGTTCCCGCGAGGGAATATGTTGATAGTGCAGCTGGTACTAGTGGAGCTAGGAGAGAATCTGAGGTTAGGAAGGGTGAATTGAGAGAAGTTCTTGATCGTGCTATAGAGAGGATGAATACAGCTGAAGAAATGGCTGATAATCTGCAGAAAAGATTAGAGGAAAGGAGTAGAAGAGAACCTGATGTGGTGAGGCAAGAGGTTCATGAGGGAGAAGGTGTTTTTGCACGTGAGATGCAAGGGGATTGTTTTGTAAGATTTCTTAAGTTTAAACCTCAGTCTTTTAGGGGATCTGTAAATTTTGTGGAAGCTGAGCAGTAGATTAGACACGTGGAGAAATATTTTGAAATCTTACCAGTGTCAGATAGACAGAATGTTGCTTTTGCTTCAGTTATGTTGGAGAGTGAGGCTTCTCAATGGTGTGAAGATATTTTGCCCAGGGTAAGCACACGGGTATAACAACCTTTAACTTAGAGTAAGTTTAAGGATGATTTCTTTGCGAAGTATTTCCCATATACCTTTCGGGCACAACAAGAGAGAGATTTTATTCATCTAAGACAGGGAAGTTTATCAGTGGCTGAATATGATAGTAGATTCATACTTCTGTCAAGGTTTTTACCTGAATTAGTGAATACGGAGGAGAGAAAGTGTAAGAGATTTTTAGATGGATTGCACTATAACATTCAGATTAAACTCTCTTATATGGGCATAGGGAATTATGCTGTACTGGTGGATAAAACATTACAGATTGAGAAAGATTTAATGGAGTTGAGGGGTATGAGGGATTGGCTGAAGAGGTCTAGATTTGAGGGACCTAGAAGTGGTAACAGTATAGGGGTACAGGGTGGAAGACCACCCCAGAAGGGGCATTCCTTGTCATAAGGTAATATAGTGCAAAGTCAGATGCAAACAGGATTTGTTGCTTCTGTAGCTCAGAGTAATACCAGTGGGACCCCTAGATTTGGGAGTTATGGTAGAGGAGTAAGTATGCCACCAGGGGGAAGTAGTAATTTGATGTATGGTTGAGAGGCAAGAGTTTGCTTTAAATGTAATCAGATGAGGCATCTGTCTCAGAATTGTCATACACAGATATACTTTGTATGTCGTGGGGGAGGACATGTTGCTGCAGATTGTCCAATGGGAAAATCTGCTGATGTAAGCATTGGAAGTGTTGGGAGAAGATCGGTGGGGAGAGATGGTAGATCAGGGAGCGTGAGGGGCAGAGGTCGAGAATCAGTAGTTGAATGAGGACGTGGCAGTCAGTTTTAGTCCAGAGATAGCAGAGTCTATACATTGACCTAACAGGATGCACAAGCCACTCCTGATGTTGTTACGGGTATGATATATATCCTTGGTAGGCCTGCTAGATTATTGATTGATCATGGTGCAACTCATTCTTTTGCATCTAGTATTTATATGAAATCTATTGATACTAGTGCTAGTCCTTTGATGCATGCTATTATTGTCGAGGTTCCTACTGGAGATAGAGTTATTATCAAGGTTGTGTGATTAATATTACTGAGAAATAAATTGAAGTTGATTTATTGCCTTTAGATATGACAGATTTTAATTTAATTCTGGGGATGAATTGGTTATCTGCATATCATGCTTAGGTAGATTGCTTTAGAAAAAATGTGGTGTTCAAGATACTTGGACAAGAAGAGTTTATTTTTCAGAGAAAACATAAGATACTTGTTAATTGTCTTATTTCTGCCTTAACTGCTAGTAAGTGGTTGAAGAAGGGTTGTGAGAGGTATTTGGCATATGTGGTGGATCTTAGCAAGAATAGTGGGGAGTTAGAAGAAATATTGATAGTAAAAGATTTTTCTGATATTTTCCCTGAAGAGTTGACTGGGTTTTCTCTCAATAGGGAGATTGAGTTTTCTATTGAGGTGATTCTAGGATCAGCACCCATATCCATAGCACCCTATAGAATGGCACCAGTTGAATTGAGAGAGTTGAAAGTTTAGATTCAGGAGTTGCTAAATAAACAGTTTATCCGACCTAATATGTCACCCTAGCGAGCCCCTGTGTTATTTGTCAAGAAGAAGGATGGGACAATGAGGTTGTGTATTGATTATAGACAGTTGAATAAGATCACCATCAATAATAGACATCATTTGTCTAGGATAGATGATTTATTTGAGCAGTTACAGGGAGCTAGAGTGTTTTCTAAGATAGACCTGAGGTTGGGTTATCATCAATTGAGGATAAAGGAGAGGGATTTGCCTAAGATTGTTTTTAGGACACGTTATAGCCATCATGAGTTATTGGTGATGCCATTTGGGGTAACTAAGGCTCCTACTGCATTTATAGACCTTATGAATCGGGTGTTTAAACCATTCTTTGACAGATTTATGATTGTGTTTATTGATGATATTTTGGTATATTCTAAGAATGAAGAGGAGCATATGTAACATTTGAAGATAGTGTTTGAGATTTTGAGGAGAGAGAAATTATATGTGAAGTTCTCTAAATATAAGTTTTGGTTGAACGAGATATCTTTCTTGGGGCATGTTGAATCGGGAGAGGGGATATCAGTTGACCCACAAAAAGTAGAAGCAGTGTTGAATTGGAAAAGACCCACAAGTGTAACTGAAATTAGAAGCTTTTTGGGGTTAGTTGGTTATTACAGGAGATTTATCCAAAAAATTTATTTGATTGCTGGACCATTGACTAAATCGACCAGGAATGACGTGAAGTTTAGGTGGTCAGAGGAATGTAAGAGAAGTTTCCAGTTGTTGACAGAAAAACTGACTACTGCCCTGGTATTAGTGCTTCTCTTTGGTGGTGAAGGATTTGTGGTTTATAGTGATGCATCACATCAGGGGTTGGAATGTGTGTTAATGCAATATTGTAGAGTTATAGCTTATGCATCTAAGCAACTAAAAAACCATGAGAAATATTACCCGACCCATGATTTAGAATTGGCAGCCATAGTTTTTGCTTTGAAGATTTGGAGACGTCATTTATATGGAGCCAATTATGAAATTTTTACTAATTATAAAAGCTTAACGCATTTACCGACCCAGAAAGAGTTGAATTTGAGGCAGAAGAGGTGGATGGAGTTGATATGTGATTATGACTATACGATTCACTATCATCCAGGAAAAGCTAATGTAGTAGCTGATGCATTGAGTAGAAAGACTACAGGGAGATTAGCTGCTATTGGGAGTCATAATACTAGCTTGATGATAAAATTATGAAGAATGAGGATGTAGTTGAGTATCAATGATAAAGGAGTATTGATGGCGAATATGGTGATACAATCTCCTATTATTGATTGTTTATTACAGATGTAGGATAGAGATGAGGGGATAGAGAATATCATACGGGAAGTGTTGAGTGAGAAGCCAACCGAGTTCAGAATTAGAGAAGATGATATGGTAGTATTGGGCCATAGAGTTTGTGTTCCCAATGATGGGGAGTTAAGAAAGGAGATACTAAGGGAGGCTCATGATTCTATATATTGCATGCACCCAGGTAATAATAAGATGTACAAGGGGTTGAAACAGAATTATTGGTGGTCAGGGATAAAGAAGGATGTAGCAGAATATATTGCTAGATGTTTGATTTGTCAACAGGTAAAGTCTGAGAATAGACATTCAGCAGGTTTATTACAACCTCTTCCAGTACCTGAATGGCCATGGGAAAATATGAGTATGGATTTTGTCTCTGGTTTTCCCCTTACTCAGAGAGGGCATGACGCCGTGTAGGTTATAATGGATAGACTTTCTAAGTCTTTACATTTTCTTCCTATTAAAACTACATGGAGTCCAAAAAAGTTGGCTGAGTAGTATATAGCTGAGATAGTAAAATTTCATTGAGCAACCTTGAGCATTGTTTCAGATAGAGATTCTAGATTTTGGAGGGGTTTCTAAGAAGCTATGGGTACACGATTACAGTTTAGTACAATCTTTCATTCACAAACTGATGGGTAGACGGAGAGAATCATCAAAATACTAGAAGATATGCTGAGGGCAAGTGTATTGAGTTTCTCAGTGAGCTGAGATGCTTATTTTCCTTTGATCAAGTTTGCATACAATAATCAGCATCAAACTAGTATTGGGATGACACCCTTCGAGGCGTTATATGGTAGAAGGTGTAGAACTCTTGTATGCTGGGAAGAAGTTGGAGAGAGAAAAATATATGGCCCAGAAATGATAGACTTGATTATTGAGAGGATCAAACTGGTAGGGAGAACCTCAGAGCAGGCCCAAACAAACAGAAGAAATATGCTAATAAAAGAAGACAACCTCTCGAGTTCCAAGTTAGTGATTGGGTATTTTTGAAGATATCTCTGCGGATGAGAGTGTTGAGATTTAAAAACAAGGGAAACTGAGCCCGAGATTTGTGGGGCCATATGAGGTGATTGAGAGAATTGGGCCCGTAGTATATCGTTTGGATTTGCCTCTGGAATTAAAACAATTACATAATGTGTTTCATGTGTCACTACTGAGAAAGTACTTACACGATGAATCCCATAGTATCTCTAATCAGGCAATAGAATTTCATGATGATTTGACTTTTATGTAAGTACCAGTCAGAATCCTAGACATAAAGGAACAAGTCTTGTGCAATAAAGTCATTCATTTGATTCAAGTATTATGGCGGAATAAAGCTGTCGAAGAGGTCACGTGGGAACATGAAGCAAGGATGAGGAAGGATTACCCCCAAGTCTTTTCTTGATTTTGGGTAAGAAAATTTCGGGGACAAAATTTTTGTAAGGTAGGTAGAATTGTAATACCGGTATTTGTAAATTAAGGGCAAAGAAGTACTTCAATAAATATGACATTGAGTTAAAATAATATATGTATCTTAAAGGCAAAAGGTCAGATTTTTATAAAGCAATTTCAAAAAAAAAAAAAATATCAAACAAAACGTGGCAGCACCTGCTGCCAAGTTAAGTTTAAATTTGCCAGGTAGAAAGTGGAAGACTTGCATGTCTTCCATAATTGCAAAAATGTGGAGTTGTGGGAGAAGGTGTAGGTAGCTGATAATGCCAACTTTTTTGGTGCGCTGCAGAGATTTTTATTGTAGCAAAACTTTTATATATATACACACACACACACACACACACCCCTATACGTATAATTACCAAATTTTGTTTAGTTGCTTCAAATCACTCGTTTTCTGTAAACACTTGGGGACTCAAAGAAAGGTTGAAAGAGCAAAACTAACTTGGGTAAATTTGATTCTAAGACCGATGAAGGAATATTTTTAGGATATTTAACATCTAGTAAGGCTTATAGAGTTTTCAATAAGAGAACTCCAGTGGTAGAAGAATCTGTACATGTAACTCTTGATGAGTCTAACCCAATTAGTAGTAAAGAAGTTTCCTTCAAAGATGATGCAGATTTTATTCCAAGAATGGAAACTACTAATCCCATTGTTGACCCAAAGGAGAGTCCACCTCAAGCAAATGAAGAGATGAAAACTCCCAATTTAGACCAACCATCTTCAAGCCAACAAGAAGAAAGTCTACCCAAAGATTTGAGGTATGTAAATTATCACCCGATTGATCAAGTGATTGGTGATCCTTCACAAGAGGTAAGAACTCGCTCTTCTATTAGAAATATTTACAATTTTGTAGCTTATTTGTCTCAAGTAGAACCTAAGGCTTTTATAGAAGTTGAGAAGGATAATGATTGGATAATTGCAATGTAGAAAGAGATAAATCAATTTGAAAGGAACAAAGTATGGAATCTAGTTCCAAGACCTAAGAATCATTCAATAATTGAAACTAAATGGGTATATAGAAATAAGATGGATGAAAATAGAATAGTAACTAGAAACAAGGCTAGACTAGTTGCTAAGGGATATAATCAAGAAGAAAAAATAGACTTTGATGAAACCTATGCTCCCGTGGCTAGATTAGAAGCTATTCGAATGTTATTAACCTTTATATGCTTTAATAAATTCAAGCTATTTCAAATGGATGTAAAAAGTGCATTTTTAAATGGCTTTATAGAAGAAGAGGTGTATGTTGAGCAACCTCTTGGATTTGAAAATCCTAGTCTTCCAAATCATATCTACAAACTTTCTAAAGCTCTATATGGGTTTAAACAAGCTCCAAGGGCATGGTATGAAAGACTAAGTAAATTTTTGATTGACAATGATTTTGTAAAAGGTAGAATAGACACAACTCTCTTCACAAAAACTCACAAAAATGACACTCTTATAGTACAAATATATGTTGATGATATTATATTTGGTGCTACTAATGAATCTATGTGTCAAGAGTTTGCAAAGTGCATGTAAGGTGAATTTGAAATGAGCATGATGGGAGAACTTATCTACTTCCTTGGACTTCAAATCAAGCAACTGAAAGGAGGAATCTTCATCAATCAATCGAAGTACATTAAGGACCTACTAAAGAGGTTTGGGATGGAAAGCTCAAAGCCACTTAGAACTCCTATGAGCACAACCACTAAACTTGATCTTGATGAAGAAGGTAAAACTGTAGATACTAAATATTATAGAAGCATGATAGGTGCTTTATTTTATTTGACTACAAGTAGACCTGATATTATGTTCAGTGTATGCATGTGTGCTAGATTTCAGGCTAATCCTAAAGAATCACATGTAGTTGCGGTAAAAAGAATCCTTAGATATCTATAAGGAACCTAAACCATAGGATTATGGTACTCTAGAGATTCATCTTTTGAGCTTGTAGGATATTCAGATGCTAACTTTGCTGGATGTAGGTTTGATAGAAAAAACATAAGTGGTACATGCCAATTCTTAGGTACAATGTTAACCTCTTGGTTTTCTAATAAACAAAATTTTGTTGCACTATCAACCGCCGAGGCGGAATACGTTGCAGCCGGAAGTTGTTATACCCAAGTATTATGGATGAAACAATAACTAGAAGACTATGGCATGAACCTAAAAAACATCCCAATATTTTGTGATAATACTAGTGCTATCAACCTAACGAAGAGCCCTATTTAGCACTCTAGAACAAAGTACATAGAAATAAGACATCATTTCCTAAGAGACCATGCTAAAAAAGGTGACATAAGACTAAAATTCATACCTTCAGAAGATTAAATAGCTGACATTCTTACAAAACCTCTAGGTGAAGCTAGTTTCTGTAAGATAAGAATGTTAATGGGATTGCTGGATTGTGATAAACTGAATGTCTGATTGCTTCATAATTCATCATTTGCATAATTTGACATCTAGTGAAAGAGTATTAATTCTTGTTTAAATATCTTCCTCACTCAAGATGTCATAGATAAACAAATTTCGTGCTACAATTCAAGACTAGAAATTTTCTTAAGGGTCCAGTGGACTGGTAAATCTGTTCCAGTCGACTGGTGAGTCTCTACCAATTCTTCCAGTCGACTAGTAAATCTTACCTAGTCGACTGGTACATCTAGACCCTGTTTGGAGCCAATTTTTTTTGAAAATCAGTTATCATCCAGTCGATTGGTATAAACTGCCCAGTCAACTGGTATCTTACTGCCAGTTTACCCAGTCGGCTGGTATGAAAAATGTTCTTCTTTTCGAAAGGACCCAGTCGACTGGTATCATGACCCAGTCGACCGGTATCGTGATTCTATATAAAGACTGTTCATTTTTCTCTGATTTTTACGCCATTTTCAAGAAACCCAACTTTCTCTCTCTAGAAAATTTCACATTTTTGATCCAAAAACCATCCAAATATCATCTAAACACACCGATCTACTCATCCATAATGAGATTTTTAACTTTCTACGATTAAAATCTCCTATTTTCATCAAAATCTTTTTTTCTCAAAAACCCCATTTTTCTTTAAAATGACCGATAGAATCCATATCAAATACACTACTGGGGGACCAAATGCGCCTACAAGGCCAAAGTCCACCAAACCTAAGGATCAAGATACATGGGGGAAGGGAGTGGCGGGCTCTTCAAGTAAAAAGCCAATAACAGAGCTTGATGAAGCTCTGTTTTGCAGTCCAGTTGCCAAGGCGAGGTATGATTCTGTAATCCATCACAAGAAGATCATGACGGGTAGAGTTGTCGATTTTAACTCTATTCGTTAGGGTAACTTTGATATCTTGTCAGCTTTTGAGGCAATAAACCTGACCCCACTGGTCAGAGTACATGAAAAGTACTACCCGAGACTCATTCACTAGTTCTATGCGAACTTGGTGAAACCCAGTCTACTGGCTTTGAGATTCAGAACTAGTGTCCAGGGTGTGGAGTTTGAGGTCAACACTGACCTCCTCATGAGCATACTGAAGATCCCTATAAAGGGGATCCAATGGAGTCTAGATGGATGGCCAGACAACTTTGATGTCGAGGTGGCCTGTCAGATAGTCAGGGGAGACCTTAACTATGTGTACAGACCCACTACATTTCATACATGTATTGATATGCCCCTAGACTCGAAGATGTTTCAGCTGATAGTAAGTTGGACCATCCACCCGAGACTCAAGAGTCGAGGGTATCTATCTAAGATAGATACGGTATTGATTTGGTGCCTTAAAACTGGGCACCACTTCAATGTATATCCTATGCTACTCGCCAACATGATAAATGGTGAAGCGGGCGACTCCGGGTGTCTACCTTACAAGATGCTCATTACACTCATACTCCAGTATTTTCGGGTACCTTTGCCTACTTCCGAGGCTCAGGATATTGGACCGACGGACATCGTCAATGTCTCATCACTGAAAAAGATGGGATGCGCGGTTCGTGACGGCTTTCTCTATTCGAAGGCCGGAAAGTGCTTACGGATTCGAGAGGATGAGAGCGATGATGATGAGGATGGGGAGCAGCTGCTGACACTACTACTGATATGGACATGGATACCTGAGCACCTCCCATTGGTGACTCGAGTACTGGTCAGCCTGGATATGGTGACTTACTACAGGCTATCATGAGCCTCTAGATGACCATGCAGTTTGGGTTCCAGACCATGCAGTCAGAATACCAGAGATTGAGCTCCTCTATCGATCATCTACGGGACAACTTCGAGCTACACAGAGAGCGTACAAAGGGTTTATTAGCTGAGATACGGGATCTCATTCGCGACAGCTCGGATTCTCCCACTCCTTGAGTCATTTTCCATGTTATTTTGATATGCATAGCATTTTCCAGCTCTTAGGATGTAGCACAGACATCTATTTATGTATTCATATCTTATATATGGCTTTATGAAGCCCGTTCGTGTATTGACTTTTTATATGTGATGTTGCTTTTAATTTAGTCATATTTCATACATCTATTTACATTATTTGTGATATGTTTCCATAGTTTCAAACTACTTTTATTCACGAAAATGCTCTGAAACTGATTATGCTTGTATGAAAACTTCCAGTTCTTCCCGGGAAGGCTTCTGAACTCTGAATGAAGCCAAATTTTTGTATAAAGGTTTGTTTAAGTATACTCTAGTTGACTATAGTAGCCAGATAGCTTTTTTTTTTTTCATTTCTGGCCCCTTTGGTTGCTGTTGTCAAAACGGGGGAGAAAAAATGAGAAAAACTAAGTAAACAGAAACCAATGAAACCAATGCATAGATTTAGGGGAAGCACTGCTCCAAAGCTTATCAAAAATGATTCATTGATTGGTTGAGATGATTGTGGTTGGTTGAAATGTATATATAAATTGTGTTTGCTTGTTTACATGGTGGTTTTACTCGAAAAACAGATGAGACTCTGTCCGATTTTTCTCAAAATCCAAACATTTAGTTTTTTAAACTGTTTTCACACTATTAGTTTTGTCATCATCAAAAAGGGAGAGATTTTTGACCCTCACCCATATTTTAATGATGAAAAAACACAACTGCTATTATACTAACAGCTCAAACTAAGTGTAGTAAGCAACAAAAGCATTCAACCAAGGATCAAGGTGCAAGAACTCAAACTGAATCAATCTTTCAAGTGAAGACTGAAGAATTAGTATAGGTCTGAGGTAGTAAAATCAGTGTAAGTCTCACTTGTACATTGTAAAAGCTTGTTCAATGGCTCGAACATAAAAGGTTTTCTAAAATGAACTTTTTAAACAAACATTTTAAGTTAAAACAGAAAAACTAGGTTGGAAGACAACCCAGTTGACTGGGTACATATATCAGTCGACTGATATATGGGACAATAAGTCCCCAGTTGACTGGGTAAGACATGCCAGTCGACTGGTAAAATAGGCAGTGAGTCTCCAGTCGACTGGATGGAACATACTAGTCGATTGGTAAATTGGACAAACAGTCCCTAGTCGACTGGTAAAAAGAACCCAGTCGACTGGTACCCCAGAAGCCTTGAAAACGAGATTTTTCAAGAGAACCCAGTCGATTGGTATCACGACCCAGTCGACTGATAATTCAAAAATATGACCGTTGAACACCAAATCTAAACGTTTTAAAGCAAATCTTTTTCAAATTAAAGTCTCAATGGCCATATTATTTGATGGCTATATAAACCCACTCTATTGAGCATTCAATGAAGAGCTGTATATATTCAAAAAGAGTTGATCTCACACAATCAAGTTACCGTACTCTTTGAAACATAAAAAGATTTGAAATATTCTTATTGAGCCATTCTTCAAGCTTTACTCTGAAAGAGAGACATTATTCAGTTGTATAAGTTTTCACTTGCTGTCTCTCTACCATTTACTTTACAACATCTTTTGTAAAGAGATTACTTCCGAAATGAAGGAGATTATTTCCGAGAGGAAGGGGATAGCTTCCGAGAGGAAGGGATTGTAAGGTTTGTACAACACCAATAAAGTTGTATGACTAAGTTACTTAGTGGATTACTTTAAGGAGGTTCCTTGAAGAGAGTGGACGTAGGGTCGGAACGAATCCAATATTGTCGAACCACTATAATCTGAGTTTGCATTATCTACTCTTTAAACTCCTTATTTACAGCACATTACTTGTTTTAATTGTTTGTTGCTTATACGTTTTTATAAACTTGTATTAATTCCGTAAAAGTTTTAAAAACCCAATTCACCCCCCTCTTGGGTTGAAACCTCAGTCTACAAAACATATATAAACGTTGTAATTAAACGCACGGAGTTGGGCACTAATTGACATAGAGCTATATTGAAATACCTCAAAACAAGACATAATAAATGATGAAGGGAAATCTAAGTACAACCTTCAAATGTTGAGCGTACACACAAATCTCAAAGGGCTTTTTGCTCAAAAGAGCATCACAAACCCTCTCCCCTACCCCAGCGTTCCTCAATACGAACTCCTCAGGAATCCCAAACTTTCTTTCTAATTTCACTTGTAAGGAGTTCTTGAACGAGGAAGTGTTAAAGCGACATGCAGTAGAGAAATATAAAGAAGAATATCTACAATTGGGATGCAATTGTGGGTCTTGGATCTTTTTTCGTAATACCGAGTATAAGTTTTTTATTATTTGCATATGGTATTCACATGTTGCAAGTTTGGTGTGGTTGAAATATGACATGAACGAATAATTGTGAAACATCATTAAACTAATTTTTTTATATTTAATTAATGATTTTGGGTTCTTTATCTATTTATAAAGAAAAAGAAATGAGAGAAAAATGATAGAAAGAGAGAAAAAAAAATAAGAGAAGAGAGAACGTGGGGAAGAAATGAGAGAGATAGAGTTAACCATTAAAATTTAAAAAAATATATGAAGTAAAATGGGGAAAAAGTTGTTTTGGGGTTATTTCTAATTTATTGGTGACACAGTACTTTTTGATCAGATTTAACATCTATGATTAACGAAAACTTGACCGTGAAAAGCTAAATGTAGATTTTAAAATTAAGGATATTTATGAGTGAATAAATGTAATTTTTTTTTTTAAATATTTAGAAGAACCATACCAAAAAATAAAAAGAAAACCAAAAAAATATTAAATGAAGTCCAACTTTTATCTCTCTTTTTTCTTTCTTCGAAAAAAAAAATAATGATGTAATCAAAATCTGCATCGTTGTATTGGAGACTGGAGAGGCAACGTTAGACTTATTAGAGATTAACTATGTGATCAAGATTTAATTTGGATCCTTTCCCTGGGGTGACGGGATAAGAATCACCTCGCAGACAAACAACGAACTTTTCCATCCGTTGATAATAGATAAAATTAAAATACTATTCCCAAGGCAAAGAAAGAAGTCGACCTGGCTTGGAGTAGTTTCTTTATGATATAAATTAATTAAAAAATATCACACTCAGTTTGCCCGTGTGAAAAATCAATGGAGTGAAACGTAGGCAGAAACGCACGAATCGAAACTCGAAACCAAAAGGGCAAAAAGAACGTGTCCGTTAGTTAGCATGATGAGTTCTGGGAGGAGCCCTAGCAAGCTAAGAAGTCTGTTGAAAAGAGCGCGCAGCTTCATTGGACTATTAGGGACCGCAGCCGCCGCAGCTTCTGCATCTCTATCAACGTCCACATCCCCCAAAATCAGTACCGCCATGGACGATTTCCAGAGGCAGACCCTCAAGACCAAGCTCTGCATCATAGGCAGTGGCCCCGCCGCCCATACAGCCGCCATATACGCCGCCAGGGCCGAGCTCAAGCCTGTCCTTTTCGAGGGCTGGATGGCCAATGACATAGCTCCCGGCGGTCAGCTTACCACCACCTCTGACGTCGAGAACTTCCCTGGATTTCCCGAAGGAATAAACGGAATCGACCTCGTCGACAAATTCCGCAACCAATCCCTCCGTTTCGGTACCCAAATCCTTACCGAGACTGTTAATAGAGTCGATTTCTCCTCCACCCCTTTCAAGGTCTTCACCGATTCCAGCGCCGTCCTAGCGGATTCCGTCATCGTATCCACCGGCGCCGTCGCCAGGAGGCTCAAATTCCCTGGCTCAGGAGACGGCCCCGGAGGGTTCTGGAACAAAGGGATATCTGCCTGCGCGGTCTGCGACGGCGCTGCCCCTATCTTCAGGGACAAGCCCCTGGCCGTGATCGGCGGCGGAGATTCTGCCATGGAGGAGGCCACCTTCCTCACCAAGTACGGATCCAAGGTATACATCATCCACCGGAGGGACACCTTCAGGGCCTCCAAGATCATGCAGCAGAGGGCCCTCAACAACCCTAAGATAGACGTTATGTGGAATTCAGCGGTGGTGGAGGCCTACGGCGAAGGGGACAAAAATGTTCTTGGAGGGTTGAAAGTGAAAAATGTGGTGAGTGGGGAGGTGACAGAGTTAAAGGTTTCTGGGTTGTTCTTTGCGATTGGGCATGAGCCTGCTACTAAATTCTTGGATGGGCAGCTGCAACTCGATTCCGATGGCTACGTTGTCACTAAGCCAGGAACCACACAGACCAGCGTGCATGGCGTTTTTGCTGCAGGAGATGTCCAGGACAAGAAGTACAGGCAGGCTATCACTGCTGCTGGCACTGGTTTGTCTCTTTTTTCTTTCCTTTCGTTTTTTCTCTGTAATTTAATGCTCCACTTCTTAGTTCTTAGTATTACTCCCGTTAGTATCAAATTACTTTTTCTTCCTCCTCCTACTACATTATTGTTATAATCCGTTATGACCTGCTCGATGTACCACACATGAATCACATAAGGGATACACAGCATATATCACTCAGATGGATATACTCTTCATTTTGTAGGTAGTGAACTAGTGATAGACACAAACACCAGAACAAAACTATTGCGTTTTAGTCTGCTATATGCTGTGAGCTCTTTTTCAGTGCCAATACAAAGTTTCAGTTCAAACGGTTAAGAAATCATGCCCATCCATTAGATACCAACCACTATAACTTATAAATATTTTTAGTTGAAAAATTCTGGGAGTTCACTTCGTTCCTAGTGGAGTCTTCAGATATTCCAAGTTCGTGAGAACAGAATATTCCTTAATGGTGACCGGAGTTTGGTTGTAATATCATATCTTCAGATAGTAGTACACTCTTTGTAATAGACTAATGGGTTTTTAAGAGAGCAAAAGCAAAGGAATTTGATTGGTAAAGCATTAATTTCAGGGAGAGCATTTTGAATTCCCTTCTTCATTTTATTAGTTGCTCCTTTGTTGGAATGGTTAAATTGAAAAGAAGAATTCTTGTTGCCAAGTCGCCAATCCCACCTAGTTCAGATTAAACCTTTGTTGAATTGAGTTTTCTTGGATTCTTGCACTTCTGGTGTTATTGGTTCTGTATTGACTGTTTGAAGGTTTTTTTTATTTAAAAAAAATAGTAAAAATATATCATAAATTGACACCAAGGGGGTGTCGTCCATGTACAAAAGAACTATCAAGAAGATTGAGTTTCAAAGAAATCTAAAAGATGAATCTCATTTACAAGAAAATTTTCTTCTAGCCAAAAAACGAGGGTGTTAATCCACCACTCTTGAAGAGAATTAATCGACCTTTGCACCCCGTCGAAAACTCTCCTATTCCTCACTAACCAAGCCAACATGCTAATGGAGAGTGGGATCAAGTCAATGATCTTCTCTTTTTTTTCCATTCCACGCCCAAACCTCCTCTTCAACAGAACCGCTACTCACCCAACAAAGACCCAAAACCTAGAGAGCCGTATTCCAAAGTTTTCTAGTCCAAGAGAAACTTAACAATAAGTGATGCACAGACTCACCATCCTCTTTGCAAAGGTAGCAACGATTCACAAGCACTTTCTTTTCTTTGGAGACTGGTAATGGTCAAAATCCTTCCCCAAGTAGCTTCCCAAACAAAAAATGTCACTTTAGTGGGAGCACAAGTCTTCCAAGTGGGTTTCCAAGGGAAGTGGAAGCTCCCTTCAATAGGTAAAAGAGAAGCCTTATTGAAGGAGCTAACCTCAAACTTTCCGCTACCATTAAGCCTCCACTTATTCGATCCTCTCTATTCTAGTCAATCTTCATGTTGTAAATTTCTCCCAAAAAGTCTGTGAAACATTGAACTTCCCAATCATGAGCATTGTGGACTAGCAGAATATCCCACATAACTTCCCCATTCGTTAAGGATGCACCATCACTAATCAAAGTATCCGACTCTCTCTCTATAGAGTAAACCGATGGAAATTGGTCTTTCAAGGGTGTATCCCCCACCAAGTATCATACCAAAAACGAATAGACTCTTCTTTTCCTACCTCAAAAGACGCCAAGGGGAGAAAGTCATCCCATTATTTCCTAATTCATTTCCAAACCCCAACCTCATAAGCGCCTTTTCCTTCTTTTGTTGTCCAACCACAATGGTCAACCTCCCTCAACCAGTTGAGTGTCCAATTCATAAGCGATATTTGAAATCACCACCAAAACTTGCCCAAAGAAATCTCCTTTGAATGCCCTCCAACCTCTTTTCAACCGCACATGGGATGGGGAAAAGGGATATGAAATAGATAGGAAGGCTCGAGAGAGTGCTTTTAGTAAGTGTCAATCTCCTTCCCCCCTCCCGCTCAAAAAGATAATGTTTCCCCCAACCGGCCAGGTTCTTTTCAATCCACTCAACAATGGGATCCCACATGCTTTTCTCTTTGAACCTCCCCCCCAAAGGAAGACCCAAATAGGTAATAGGAAGAGATTCAACGGCACCTCCAACAAGCTTGCTCAATAAACTCCATCAAAATCCTCCCCAAGAGGAATCAAGGAACTTTTGCTTAAGTTGATCTTAAGATTGGAAACCACTTAAAGTAAAGAAGGAGACAACGGAGATTGAGAATTTGTTACAAAATATAATGGTGACCATTTGGAGGTTTAACTGGTGTCGTCCTTATTTTCTCTGCCATTGAGTATTTATGGGCTTATTGTCTTATACTTTGTTGGTTCTGACAGTGGGTGAATATAGTTTTACTCGGTTGATGGATAAAATGTAATTCTTTTAGCCTTTCGAGCTAACTCTATTAGGAGATGGATTTGAGATGGCTACTAAAAGTTCCAGCCCCTTTACACTCTTCATTTGGTGGCTTGATCCTTAGCAGTTGTGTTCTCTGGAAGATTCATTTGTTTTTTCTCCTCTTTCTTATATTCTGTCTCGTTATTTCACTTGCAACCTAGGGTCTATGGTTGCAAACAAAGATCAGATACACAAATGAGTCGTCCTTTACCCTGATCTGCGCCTCATGCTTATGAGAGGCCAAGCTCAAGCTAATGCAGACCGTGCTTGGCTAGACTAAATTTCTGACCATTTGGATGTATATTCCCGTCTGATTTTATCTCACCCCTTTATTGAGCACCTTTGATTGTGATTGTGGTGACCTTGAGCTCCCCTTGTTTCATCAAGCTGGCGAGTTGAGATGGTATTCAGCTTGTTTAGCATAGAACCTGAGCATGAACATTTTTGTCTGATTTTAGTCTTGAGCTCTAATCAAGCTCCAGTAAGCAAAGGTCATACTGCAACATGCTTGACAAGGCATTGGCTCATCTGTGCCATCTTTAGATACATTATAAGAATTCAGACCATTCTAGTGCTCGTTAAGGCTATTCAGAACTTGGTGATACATTTTCCATTGCAAATTACGGAAAGAATAAATCCAGAATAAATTGCCAGTACTGTACAATCATAACTAGGCCATGGTGTTCTGTGGGAATACATGCGTGATATCTGAAAGGGGAAAAACGCCACTGCATAGTTTCTGTTTCTTTTTTTCCATTGACTGACATATTAAAAATTATATTTTTGATGGCTTTGGTGTCTCTAATGGCTTAGACCTGCTGCATTTACGTGCCTTCTTGAAACATGCTTTGGGTTAACATACTGAAAACAATTTTCTTTTTTGAATAAGGAAAATTGTTTCTTTAAATGAATAGTATGTATTTTACTGAGCAGCTGTTACTGCTTTTCTTTTTCTCTTGGGGGGCGAGGGAATGAAGACTTGGTTCTTCGTAGTATTACGGATGACTTGATCTCTCTTACTTTGCAATTGCAGGGTGCATGGCAGCCTTGGACGCTGAACATTACTTGCAAGAGATTGGATCCAAGGAGGGTAAGAGTGATTGATTGTGTAGAATACCCTACAAATTTAAGAGCTGCTCAATTGGAAGCAGTTTTTAGTCTATATTAGAACAAATAAATGAGTGTTAAACCTTCATTATTGTTGACATTCTAGCATTTGGTTTCAAAATGGAATTACAATAGAAATACGGTTCCAATGGTCTTATTAGCAATGTGTTTTGGAATGCAATTGTTGGGAGGAATGACTTTATGCTTAATTGCGTGTATGTTTTCTTGTTAAATTGCCTTGAGAATTACAATTTTAGTGCCAAGATTGTACAATTGGTCACTATCATCTATGACATTGTCAGCTCTTTTGAGTTTGTACTATCAAAGCTCATTTTGATCTCCATCTTATTCTTATTTTTGTCAGTAGAGCATCGCACTTGGATTTAAGGTCTGAATCTTCTTTGTTATGTGTACTGAAATGCTGGAGATATTTTATAAAAACTGATAATACTGTTAGATGACGAAGGTATTTCAACATTTGGCCCGATTAATCCACGGGTACATGCAAGTTGTTTTGTCCACAGTAGAAATCGAAATAAATTCTTTAAACGTGGCATATGGAGTTATTTGCACTGATTGAGGACTCGAACAAAAAGATTTACGCAATGCATTGGCCAGACTGACCACTTGAGCTAGTCGGGTTAAACATTATTTGATGAAACGGAGAACTTTGGCCGTTTGTTTCTACCACTTTTGAAAGACAAACTGTTCTAAAACATCCTCTTTCTCCATAATAACACTATTCCCCATCCTTGCTGCCTCATTCACGAAACCTTTTTTTTACTACCGGAGGCATGGCTTCCTGGCTTTTAGCTGAGTTTTCAGCACCAATAACAGTGAAAATAAAAGCTTAGAGAAGAGAAATCATTACAGCTGTGAATGTAAACTCATACATCTTCTACAAATTTATGAAAAAGAAAACAGTTCCTTTAGAACATTTGTAGTCCAAGATTCTAATTTATGACTTGATTACTGTTTCTTATTTACAAAATACAATTCTTTGTATAAAGTTTCTTTAAGTTTCAATATAAAATCATCTCCAAAGGACGAAAACAAAGTTTTAATATAAAATGAAATATACAAAAAGTTCAATTAAAAGTGATCATGTTTATGTATGATTTGATCCATAATTCTCGGAGACTGAAAAACATGTGACATTGCTCCCAAATATTAATGTTTTAGGTAAATATAATCTCACTTCTTTCTTTGATATAAGCTCCTGCTAGCTAGTTCCTGAAAATACCTCCATAAATCCATTCTTGAGCTCTAAAAACTTGTGGAAATTGCAAGCACTCCCTAAGGAGAAATAAACAGGTCAACCCCAACATATTTATTTTATATAGAAAAATTCTGAAGTTACTCGATATCCCTTGCATCTTGTATTTAACCATCTCCTTTCCCCCTCCAAGTTATCTTATACTCCTGTCTTTTTCCCCTCTCAATATATGTGTTTTTCGGATACCAATTAATCAAACGTCTTAGTCTTATATCATATTCTCATATATCTCCTAAACAAGGGTACCAAAACAATTAGAACGTCTTTTTGGAAAGAGAAGCAGATTGGTTTAGATAAAAGCAATTTTTGAAGTTTTAAGGGTTTAACGTCTACTGCAATGCAACTGTCTACTCCATGAAACTATAACACTATATACGTTTGGAAAGGAGTTTTTGTAGGTACAATTTATAAAGAAAAGTATAAAAAAAAAAAAAAAAGTGGTTAACTTCCCTTTTTCTCAAGTTTTTTCATAAAGAGAAAAAGGGTATTGACAACTTCGCTATAACCCTCTAAAACTTTATACTAAACAATTTTTTAACACCTCAAATTGAAGGGTTTATAAGAGTTTGCAAGGTTTTCCACTTTTAACCCTTCCTTTACTCTCCTTCATTCTCCAATGCTTCATTAAACTCCCATGCAGCAAAGGCAAAGTACGGAGTTATGACCTCTCCCTTGCTCTCCTTTCCTTATCCTTCTTTTCAGTAAACATAGTGTAAGTAGTATGCAAATTTGGTTTTTTTTTTTTTATAAATACAGTTACAATGATAAGTTGTTGGTAGTTTGAAGAATAAGACAGCAACGATCCCTAGTCATTTTCTAGCGGTCGACCAAAACAAACTAAAATAGCATCGCTGATGACTAGAAGTTAATCCTGAAATCTCACTGAATGAGGATGCAGTGTGTATACATCTGCAACCACCGTGGTTAATAGTTAGTACTTAATAGTCTTGGATACATACAGGAATCTGAAAAGGAACAACGAAACGTAACTGTGTTTAGTTCATTGGTTATTGCTAAAGTAATTAGGTGCTTGAGGTTTTGGAGGTGAATCCTCGTACCAACACCTCCTTTAATAGTGTGGATCAAAAAAGAAAATAGTATATTGAATTCATTGCTGTAATAGAAAAATAGAAAAGGAACAACTGAGAGTTCATTCATAGACTAAAGCCAAAGTGGAAGCCCTTTATTTCATGCGCAAAGCTAAAAGACAGACAACAAACCTTTAAGCGGATCTTAAATCCCATGGCAAAATGTCATTTTCCCTAAAATAATTACGAACTAGAAGACAAATAAGAGCAAATTAAACTAAGAGTACAAGGGTAAGGTCACCCTATGAGACACCCACAAATTAAAAACAGCTACCCTATGGTAAAGCCAGCTACTCTCCCCCACAATTTCACAACAGCGGACATGTTTTTTTTTTCTTTTACATCTTGGAAAAGGTACCAGACTCACATGGTTCAGATTTTAATTGAAAAACAGAACAGGAACATGCTTTGTTTCACTTTGGCCTTTTCTTGTCCCACCTCACATGCCTTTCCTCTTTTGTTCTCCTCTCCAACACTTGCCCACTTACCAGTCAGTCATCCTCATTGACAACTTAATTCTCTATTTTCTTTTTTCCTTTTCTATGGTTTGGATTTCTCAATTAATGTCAACGGTAGAGGATAGTTATTTTACACTTGGGAGGCCATCTGGCTGACATCTTTGCTAGATCTGTTGTATTTCATGTGGCTCTTAACAAGCTGTCCAGCTGCGAGGGCAGACATGAGAGACAGTTCTCCTGCTAGAACAGAACCTGCTACAATTGTGGCCAAGAGTCTTGCATTTGAAACTGGGGAATCTTTTTTTGCACCTTTCTCACCGAGTAGGTTCAGGCAAGCTGACTGAGATGCAAGTTGCGTGCCACCTCCTACTGTACCCACCTGAATCATCAAATGAAGAATTCGACAAATCAAAGTTAAAAAAAATAGTTATTGATTCAAGACAAGAGATCAGATTACTATTATTATTTTTATAGTTTTTACAGTAGTATAAATAATCCTCAGGCACTTGAGAGATTATAATAGTAACTGATCTATGGTTCATGGCAGACTGGGACACAGTGTTTTATTAATGGAATGGGCTGACTGATAGTTTCAATGGATCTTGGCTGTTAGTAGCTTGCCTTGTAATTATGCCACCAAAGGGTGAGGACAGATCCCCTTTCACTGTTCATATTTGGAACATTATGGAGCACTGTCTCTTTCGTTATGGTTAGGTGTAACCGAAGTAATGAATCAGAACTGCTAACAGAAGCTTACGTTATTCAGACTCGGATACGGTACGTGCTTGAGTGAAAGATTTGTTTATTTATTTATAAGGTTTTGCAATTTTTTAATTTAAAATATCCGAAAGATATCGTATTTGAAATATAATGTATTACACGACTACGATAAGATAAATGAAAGAATTCAAGAAGGGAGGATATAACAAAACAAAGTGAATAATATACTTGATAATCCATAGATACCTCAATGGAAGGCATGGTGACAGAGACATGAAGGTCCTTGCCATCGTAGGCTTCCATCACGGTGATACAGTGAGAGCTCTCAACATTCTGAGCAGGATGGCCAGTGGCTATATAGATCACTGACACAATATTGCTGGCATGAGCGTTGAACCCACCAAGAGCACCTGCAATAGCAGAGCCTGCAAGATTCTTGAGCATGTTGAGCTCCACTAAAGAGGCCACGTTGGTCTTCAGTACCTTATTTACCACCTCTTCCTTTATGACTGCCTCACATACAACCGATTTTCCTCGCCCTTCTATCCAGTTCACCGCTGCTGGTTTCTTGTCCGAGCAGAAGTTTCCTGTACTTGAAAATTCAACAATTAACACGTAATGGATATATTAATTATAGTTCTGGTAAGTTTGTGTGGATCATGTGCAAAGTGCGTCTAATAAACCCTTGCATCTAATAAAAGCGCCCGCACATGAATATCGTGAAGTCTAACACACTTTATCCATTAATTTAAATAAATTGTAAGTTCATTTTTTTATACAATGTTAAGATTGTCTCAAAAAAGCAACGTGGGTATTGGAAAAATTTTGTTTTTTTATTATTTTTATTTTTCATAAATTTCAAAGACCTATTACATATTTTTTTTAAATGATTTCAACACATTTATTTAATTATATTACAATTTATTTGACGATCATGAATTATTTTGATTTAATTATTTTAATTAGGACTAATCAAGGGGTATTATTTACGTGATTTGAAAAATCCTTAGTAGGGGTTAATTAATCTCATTTAACTTAATTAAAGAATAAGTTGATTATCTTGAGAAAAAAAAAGAATAAATTGATTATGGCTAATTAACTACTTTTAATTCTAAAGATTTCATAAATTAATTGGAATTGAAACTTTTAAACTGTCTTACTATTTTATTTGACAATTTGATTATTTTCTCGTGATTTCTTTCATTTAAATGACTTATTTAAATTTAATAAAATCAATAGAATAACTCAACCTCATAATAGTACTATATAATAAAATATTTATCATTTAATCTTGCACAACAGTCAACCAACAACATTAAAAGAAAAAAAAAAACTATTGGTGCAAACTAAGTAAAGCAATGACACCTAAAGAGAAAGGCAATCAAGGTCCATTAAAAGCAAAATCAAATTGCAAACGTTGGCGTAGACAAGAAGAAAATGATGGTTCAAAAACAATGAAATACCGCAACACTCATCGAGTACACACCACAGACAAACACAAAATAACACACCTTAACTCAAAATGCTAAACAATAATTTTATATTAACATTGGTTTAATATAAACAATTTTCTTTTTGAAAATTCACCACAGACCCCCTAAAAACTTATATTTTTAAATCCATTCAAATGTTTAATATAATGTAAATTATTGATTACATAGTTAATAAAACAAATAATTTATTAAACTATTGATGAAAATGATAAACTTATTGTATGATGGAGTCAAATCTCATCGTTGTTGATGAATAGTAAAAATATTTTTTTTTATTTTTTGTTTATTTCTTAAAAAAGCTAAAGCAAATGTTTGATGAATCAAAAGAAATTAAGGAGAAATTAACTATGAAAACAGTTGATCAACACAAATGAACGTGATTTACACACTAATCTTGCACTGATCTCTCACACTTTAGGAGAAATCAAAGAACCCTAAAAATTCAAGTATTTTCGTGCAGGGACTTTATATGATTCTTCTAGTATCATTTTAGAGCGTGAAAAAGTTACGTCTTATGTTCTACGCGTAATGAAACGTGAGAGTTGAGATCACTTCAACAAATCTTGATCATGTGAGCATGCTTATATAACATTTGACGGATTAATATTTGATAATATTAATTAGAAATTTTTTTAGCCTGGGATTAAAATAAGAAATCGGAAATATTCGGAAGCTAAAAATGTACCCAGATTTAATATTGCCAGATTAATGTTTATGGCTTTGAGAAGTGATAGCGCGTGGAAGAAGCCAAAACGTTCACCGTGTCTGTATGACATTGCCATTTATAATAGTCTCGTGACTCCCACCGGTTTCTCTCTGCCTCAGCATTCACCATCTTCCCGTCATATATTTGGATGAGAGTAAAGAAGACCTGACTTTCAGCTCAGATCTTTAAAATCTCTGAATCTTTCTTTATTTTGCTTTGCTAGTGGGCAGCAGCGAGATTAGCTCTCAAAGATTTATGTATGTCGCATTTCATCCATTTTCCGATTTTTTACTTTTTACTTTTTTTTTATTATGTCTGAATAATGCATCTATTTGATTTCTTTCGTGTTTTTTATTATTTGATTAGCATCAAATTGTTTCCTTCATTGTACATCCCTTATAACCTCAATCTCTGTGGGGATCTCTGCTCTCCTTTCTTGATTCTCTCTTAGTTTTAACTTTGGGCTTTACCTTTTCCGCTTTTCGCATCATCCAATTGGAGAGTCTTTTCTGTTCTTATTCTTTATTTTATGTTCCCACATTTATCTATAACACGGTTTCTTCTTACTTATGTTTTCATATTTTGAATATTTGAGAATTAAGTATTTTTTTTTGGTGAAGCGCTTCCTCATTTGCGGAGTTGATAATCAAATAGAGTTAATGGGTTTTGGGAATTAATTTTCTTAATTATCGTTGACCATAAGCAGCGTTCTTAATCTAACTTTTGCAGATATTATGCCATAATTGAGGAGGTCAATTGTGCGTATGAGAGAAAGAGAGACAACATGTAGAGCCAACCATCTATAGTTTGTAAGGGAGATTTTACTGAGATGACCATTGATCTGCAACCATCAATGGCCCAAAATGTGAGAACAAGTAGGTCTTCCTTTAGCTCAAGCAATGGAAATGAAGAAACTCCTTTGCACATTTCTGCTATTACAAATGGGGATGATTATGATAGTGATGGCTCCAACTTCGCACCTCCGTAAGTCCTATCTATAAGTGATAAGCTTCTTTTCTGCCACTATCTGTGTTATTTTTTTCTTGTTTTCATGTTTATTGTTTCAAACCACATGTCATATTGCATTTGAGAATATAAGATTAGACTCAAGCATGTGGTAATTGAGTTACTTTTAATGTATCTTCACAATTTTCTACCGAGATTAGATTGTATCAAAAAATTGACTAATGCTGATATTGAGTTATTAACTAGTATTAAAAAAGAATGCATTTCGTAATCTTCTTATACATATTGGCTTATGCATAATTTTGACGGCCCTTTAAACTGTTAATAATGGTTCTATTTCTTGTTTCCTGACAGTACACCTTCAACACTGTCAATGGCTATTCCTACGGAGCTTGCTGGTGCAATACCCTTGATTGATAGATTTCAGGTGTGGAAATACTTCTATCTCTTAATGTAGTTTGCTAAAGAAAAGCTAACCCTTATTTAATGTTGCCTTCTAGATTATATGAAAATGAGCTAAGTCCATTACAAGCTAATTATCTTTGTCAGTTAAGTGGTCGCTGAAATTTTAATGTTCTTTTATGCATAGGTTGAAGGATTTTTAAGAATGATGCAGAAACAAATTCAATCTTCTGGAAAGCGTGGGTTTTTTTCTAAAAAATCAGTAGGCCCTCAAGTTCGAGAAAAATTCACCTTTGAAGATATGTTATGTTTCCAGAAGGTAATACAGTTTGTTGTCTTTAATGGAAATATGTTCAGCTGTAAATCAAATTCATGAAGAGCTAAGTAATGTTTTTACAGGATCCCATACCAACTTCATTACTTAAAATTAATGGCGACCTGGTAAGTCGGGCGACAAAGTTGTTCAACATAATTTTGAAGTACATGGGAGTTGATTCATTTGATCGAGTAATACCAACAAGTTTAGATGAACGGATTGAGCTTGTTGGAAAGTTATTTAAGCAAACTTTGAAGCGTGCAGAGCTTCGAGATGAACTTTTTGCTCAGATTTCAAAACAAACAAGAAACAACCCAGATAGGTATTGCATTTCCTTTCATTTAGGAAAATGAAAAAGATTCTAAATTTGATTTTGGTTTTATCAATGATTTTCATTGGTGATAAAATTACAGTATTTCTACTATTTTTTTTTTTTTTTTTTAAATTACAGGCAATACTCTATCAAAGCATGGGAACTGATGTATTTATGTGCATCCTCAATGCCTCCTAGCAAGGACATTGATGGATATTTATCCGAGTATGTTCATAATGTGGCACATGGTGCTAGCATTGATTCTGAGGTTCAAATCATTGCATTAAGTACATTAAATGCTTTGAAGCATTCTGTAAAAGCTGGTCCTAGGCATACAATACCAGGGCGCGAGGAGATTGAAGCACTTTTGACGGGTCGGAAGCTCACAACCATAGTATTTTTCTTAGATGAAACTTTTGAAGAAATCACTTATGACATGGCAACAACCATCTCTGATGCTGTTGAGGTACTCTTAAGCCTTATGTGCCTTTGCATGTATGTATCTGTAAATATGACTACAGTAAGTAAAAAGAGCTTAATTGAAAATGGAAAAGGTAATGTTAACATTAGAAAAGGAAAAGCAACGTGATGTGGGAACATTGAAGCTCTTCCAAGTCCTCAAGAGCTTATGACCATAGCAAAAATAACTATGGCAAGATTAAAGAACATCATAAAGTGGGATCATTCTTATTCTTTTGATCCTAATTTAATTAGGGAATTGGGATAAGGCCAAAAAATGTCATTCATGCTTGCTTTTTCTGATAATTAAAATGCCAATCATGTTAGAAGTAGTTAACCAACATTTCAATGGGTTCTTTTTCATTTTTAGTGAGCAAAATGAATTATGGGAAACTATTAAATATGAAATCTGCATATGTTTAAATTAACTTTATAGAGCTGGCTTTCAGCTATCCGTTTTGGTAGCTAAGGACATTCTAAGGTAATGCAGTGTAAAGCTTGGATTGTAACAAGATTTCTCATCTAATAAAATGCGGCTACTCCACCTTATTTTACACAAAGTGAAGACGTTGCTGATGAGGTACTTTGTTTCGGGTAGCCAAGTTTGCATCTACAAATGAGAAACTGAAATTTTCTTGGTGAACGTTGCTTAGTTTGATGAAAAGTTCTTGAAGTCAGAGAAGGGGTTCTCTTTAATGAAACCTTGTTTTGCCGTTATAATTGTCCACTTATCCTATCTTTGGTTATGGGCTTAAAGAATTGGGCTACTAATATTTTTCTGTTCATGCCACATTTTAGTAGAACTTTATGGATGTCATTGTTGGCTAACTTGGTACTTATAAAAACATTATTGCTTAACTTGATATTTATGGCTTTTAAGGCTGTTAATTATAATGCTGTTTATGCATGTCCTTGAGCCTCATATCAATTAATGTGAAATTCGGATTCATCAACTCTGAAATTCAATCATCCATGGTTGGTTTAATGATGGATATTTTCTCTGTTGATTCTCTCCCTTGCTAAATAATTTTTATGGGCACATTATTGTGTTTACGATTTTTTTTGAGTAATTTTTACACTAACCAAATTCACGCACTTCAGGAGCTTGCTGGGATAATTAAACTATCAGCATACTCTAGCTTCAGTCTGTCTGAATGTCGTAAAGTTGTTTCTGGTTCCAAGTCACCTGATGCTGGAAATGGTATTAGTTCTGTTGAATTCTTGATTATTTGTAGTTAGGGATTTATTTAATTTTCTACTAATATGTACTTTATTGTCACACAGAAGAGTACATTGGTTTAGACGATAACAAATATATTGGAGATCTACTGACAGAATTCAAGGCTGCCAAGGATAGAAGTAAAGGAGAAATTCTACACTGCAAACTGGTATTCAAAAAGAAGCTATTTCGAAAGTCGGATGAAGCTGTAACAGATCCAGTGTTTCTGCAGTTGTCCTATGTTCAAGTATGGATTCTTGTTCTGAAATATGCTTGAGCATTAATATAATAAAATTTGGAATGATTGCTGATGTGCATTCTCATGTTTAATATCAAACTTGTTAATATTTGGTTATATACAGATGCAACATGATTATATATTGGGAAATTATCCTGTTGGAAGAGATGATGCTGCTCAGTTGTCTGCATTGCAAATCTTGGTTGAGATTGGATTTGTTAGCAACCCTGAATCATGCACGTTAGTAGTTTTTTTCCTTCCAAAGTCTTATTTCATTATGCTTAGCCATTTTTATTTCCACTATATTGCATTCATAGTGTTTGACTTTCTTTTATTGCTATATCCTGAGCGTAATTGAAATGTTTGTGAGTGATGGGACTTTCCATCTCCTATTATTTTATCTTGTAGTGAATTTTTATTGATTGAATTTAATACTTTTTAGTGATTGGCCATCTCTTCTCGAGCGATTCTTACATAGGCAAATAGCAATCACAAGAGCAAAGCGTGAATGGGAGTTGGATATTCTTTCTCGTTACCGTTCAATGGTAAGGACTGAAGTATGGAATTTCCTTGCCATGAATGATTATCCTAATTTCAATTAAGTGCCTTAGTTTGAGTATTATTTTGCTTCGGAAGTTGGTTCTACTGTTGGTATAAAGTATTGCAAGTCAGTATTTGGAAGATCGAGTTGAGATGTGATGATTGCTTTAAAATATAGTTTTATTTAATCATTTCTTATCATTTTTCCATTGTTAGTTGCCTTAATTGAAGTAAATTGTCAATAGAAATTCTTATATACTGAGTTGAAAGAAACTATTCTTTAGTGGAAGTTTTCTTCTGATATAAGTCGGTTTTGCTGCTTTGTAGGAACATTTGACAAAAGATGATGCAAGACAACAGTTTTTGCGGATATTAAGGACCCTTCCATATGGGAATTCAGTTTTTTTTGGTGTTCACAAGATAGATGATCCTATTGGACTTTTGCCGGGGCGGATCATTTTGGGCATTAATAAACGTGGGGTGAGTTTCAAAAGATATATTGTACTATAATGAATCATTAATGGTTTGCGTAGATACAATATTTACTTTTGACATTGTAAACTTCTAGTCGCTAAATGTTTATTTATTTTTCTGTTTTTCTATAGGTTCACTTTTTCCGTCCAGTTCCAAAGGATTATCTACATTCAGCTGAGTTGAGAGACATAATGCAATTTGGTAGTAGCAATACTGCTGTCTTTTTTAAGATGAGAGTTGCTGGTGTTCTCCACATATTTCAGTTTGAAACTAAACAGGTTTAAACATCATTTGTACTTTTGTATTTGTCAATCTTCATGTTTGAAGTTTTTAGGCCCCTTATTCATTTTTTATTTTTTTAGTTTTGCAATTTAACAATTACTTCTTTTATTTTGTGCAGGGAGAAGAAATTTGTGTTGCTCTACAAACACATATAAATGATGTCATGTTGCGTCGATACTCTAAAGCTCGATCTGTTGCGAGTTGTTTGGTGAATGGAGATCTTTCTAATAATTTTAAGCCTCCAAACACAGAAGTGTATGAAAAACGTGTGCAGGATTTGTCTAAAACTATTGAAGAATCTCAACAGAAAGCTGATCAAGTAAGCCGTAAAACATAATTATTGTGTTCATTTGTTATTTACTAAATATATGTTGGTGGAATGAATTTTCAATAAATGAGCGTTCTTTATTCCTACTCTAGGTTTCCTTTCTTCAGTAGCATATGGGATGGGTAAGGGGACAACCAAAGTTTCTTAAGTTGAACATATCCTAGGGAAAAGAGCATTTTTACTTATAGTTTATTCAAAACACACATTTTATCAGCTAGAGTACATTCAGGCCAATTTTAGCATACATGTACTTAAGTATTAGCTAAGCTTAATATGAAGTAGCTATGACCAAGTTACTACAATATCACTGTTCTGCAATTGATTTTGGGTCATTACTAAGCAAGTGGAGTGCTGATTGTCCATAGTGTATTAAGCATTGTGTTTCTGTTTTTCTTTTCTTTTCATCCTTTTCATCCCTAAAAGCTAAATGCATATGGAAATTGCACTAAGTCATGCATTTTGATATAGCTACTAGAAGAATTGCACGAAAAGCAACAGCAAGAAGTGAAAATGCTAGAAGAATTGGAGGGCTTAAAGGAATCCCTGGAATATGAGAAGCAAAACTCAGCAGTGGTTGCATGTGATCGGGATAGACTTCAATCATTGTGTGATGAGAAGGATGCAACTCTTCAAGTTAGTGTTTTTAGTTTGTGGAATTTGCGCTTTTGTTGATTATACATCAATTTGTTGATTGACATTGGTTTTATATATTTTAGTCTATCCTATTAGAGAAGAGGGGCATAGAAGTGAGGTTAGCCAAGTTGGGTAATTCTGTACCAGATAACGATGCCAAAAAGGATTTGACTGGAACAAATAACCAGGTTCAATTTTTTTTAATGAGTATATGCTACCAGTTTAGCTACTATGTTTTTTTCTTTGGTTTTACGTATGACATTGGATTTTGATTGCTTGTTTTGGACCATGGTTGATATGGACCCCGGTGTTCCTCAAGCTCCAGAATGAACTAAAACTTCGCAATGAGGAGTTGCATGCAACAGAAGAAAATGCTAAGAGATCAGTAAATGAAAAAACTATACTGGAACAGAGGATCTCAAGGCTTGAAAGAAAGAAAGCTGAGGAGGTAGTGTCAGCAGTTTTTGATTTTGGTTCAAAAAATCACAAATGCATGGTTGATTCACATGGTGAACAACTGATTTTGAGAGCGGTGTTTAAAATGTAGATGGAAATTCTTGAGAAGAAATTTCAACAAGAACACAAGGCCTTGAAGCTTCAAGTGTCTGAACTTGAAAAGAAGCTTATAGTAGTTAGACAAGATTTGGCTACTGCTGAGTCAACTCTTGCAATCAAGAATGCAGATTTAGCTACGCTGCAGAATAATTCAAAGGAATTAGAAGAATTGAGAGAAATGAAAGAGGTGCTCATCTGAATGGCTCACCTTTTCTTTTCTCCCTATCTTTTCTAGTATTTATCTTCTTGCCAATATTTGTGTGTGTTCTCCTCTACTCTTCTTGTACAAAGTATTTTGTCTAGGTATGTACTTGTTTTCATGAAATTCATTAATTGATACACATTTTAACCTTCAACTTCCCCTATGCTTAGGACATTGATAGAAAGAATGAGCAAACTGCTGCCATCTTGAAGATGCAAGGGGCCCAACTTGCTGAGCTAGAAGCACTTTATAAGGAAGAACAAGTGTTAAGGAAACGCTATTTTAATACCATAGAAGGTTGGTATGGTGTCGGTTTGTTGTTTCAATGTACTAATGGAATTATTATGTAATGTGGTCCTATTTTTTGGTAATACTAACACATCACTAACGCTTGGATAAAATTTCAGATATGAAGGGCAAGATTAGAGTTTTCTGCCGTTTAAGACCTCTAAATGAGAAAGAGGTTCTTGAAAGGGAAAGAGAAGTGCTTACAAGTTTGGATGAATTCACAGTTGAACATTCGTGGAAGGATGATAAAACAAAGCAGCACATGTATGATCGTGTGTTTGATGGCAATGCCACTCAAGAAGATGTATTCCAGGACATGAGGGTAATATTGATCAAGCCGTATTGACTTTTAACTTGTCATAAACAAAAACTAAGAAGGTTGTGTGTTTCTAGCTAACTTATCATCATGGTTTTCTTTTCCTATGTACATTTGTAATACAGTATCTGGTGCAATCCGCTGTGGATGGGTACAATGTTTGCATATTTGCTTATGGCCAAACTGGTTCTGGAAAGACATTCACAATATATGGATCTGAAAGCAATCCTGGACTCACACCACGAGTTACTGGAGAACTTTTCAAAATTTTGAGGCAAGATAGTAAAAGATTCTCATTTTCATTAAAGGTAATTGGTTTAAGTATAATATATCAAAATTATTTTTGAAAATTCTGGCGTTAAGGTTAAGGTACTGACACTCGTTATAAATGTACGGTGAATGATTAATGTATAAATCTAACTTACTTTTGTTTTGTATGTCTGATGTAGTTATATTGCTCTTCTAATCTTTCCTAATATGATCAAATTGTTACCTTCATGTAAAATGATTTTTTTCCTGGTGAGTAGTATATGTGTATGTATGCTTTTGTCTAATGGAAAGTCCTGAAGAAGCTTGGCAAACTTTCTCATTTTTTATGAAATCAACTCTAATAATTTTGAAACTACACAGGCATATTTATAGGCTAAAACTAGGATTCTTAAATATTTTAGAACGTTGGGCTTATAAGGCCTACTTCAACAAACTAAAGACCGGAAAACTTAATCAATATCCAACTCCACTCAAGACAAAAACCAGTGGAGCTAAACTTTGTCTGGTTCTAGTTAAAAAAAAAGTCTCAAGGTACCTTTGAAGATTGAAGCTCAGTAATAATAATAAATTGAAAATAATTACTGAGAACCCATTACTATGGACACATTCCCTTAAACTAAACGATATTTTTTATGTGACATCAATAATATTTGCATTTGCTATTTATATCATGCATTTTTCTTCATTGTAATCATTTGATGCTGATTGTAAAATGATGCAGGCTTATATGGTGGAGTTGTATCAAGATATGCTTGTAGACCTCTTGCTACCAAAGAATGCAATGCATTTGAAATTGGATATTAAAAAGGATTCTAAGGTAACTTATATGGGTTAATCGTAAATTGTTATTGTAAGCTCAATGGTTTTAAGAGATTCCTTTTTTCTTTTTATTAAACTCCAAACTAATATTTGTATGAGTTATTTGCTTAATCTCATTTTCATTCCACTTTCTCATTTATTGCATAACTCGTGATGTTTAGGGCATGGTATTTGTGGAAAATGTGACAATTATCTCAATTTCAACCTATGATGAATTAAAAAGCATTATTGAAAAGGGATCTGAAAGACGACATACATCTGGGACTCAAATGAATGAAGAAAGCTCTAGATCTCATCTAATACTTTCAATTGTTGTTGAGAGTACCAACCTTCAAACTCAATCTGTCGCAAGAGGAAAGGTATTGTGATCTTTAATGGTAATATGTTATCTTTGATCAAATCATGACATTTTGCAATATACTCTTGATGTAGTAAATGTTAATGCATATGCATTTACTTTCACATGCTCTTTCTCATGACATGTAAAGAATCATTTAAACATTTTCACAGTTAGGAAGTCGTCTCAAGTTAAATCACTTCTTTTTACGGTTATTGACATGATAATTCTAAGTTACGTGCAGTTAAGTTTTGTGGATCTTGCTGGTTCAGAAAGAGTAAAGAAGTCGGGCGTCTCAGGTAGTCAACTTAAGGAAGCTCAAAGTATCAACAAATCACTTTCAGCACTTGGAGATGTAATTGGTGCTTTATCTTCCGGCGGTCAGCATATTCCTTACCGAAATCACAAGTTAACAATGTTAATGAGTGATTCACTTGGTGGTAATGCTAAAACACTGATGTTTGTGAACATCTCTCCTGCTGAATCAAATTTGGATGAGACATACAATTCTCTAATGTATGTTACACATCTTATTTGTGTACTTTACTACTATTCGTTTTTAATGCATGATTTTGTTGAAGTAGGGTGAGGGGCAACCATGTAGGCTTAGACCGTAGAAAGCTTTATTCATGTTAGTCATTTTCAATAAATCATCTAATTGTTATTCACAATGTTGTGTAGAATCGCAACATTGAGATATTAATTGTAAGATTATTGGTTGGTTAAGTGTGTGAAACATACATCAACAAGATTTGGTTGTAACCTAATTTGGTTCTTTAATTTAGGTGTACACAGATGAATGTTGTTTTTGTTTTATTAATACTTCTTTTTATGCCAATACAGGTATGCATCGAGAGTAAGGTCAATTGTGAATGATCCAAGCAAAAATATTTCCTCCAAAGAGATAGCTCGTTTGAAGAAGTTGGTTGCATACTGGAAGGAGCAAGCAGGTAAGAGAGGAGATGATGAAGACTTGGAAGAGATTCAAGAGAAGCGGGCAGTAAAAGATCGGACAGATGGTCGATTGTCAATGTAGATCTTATATTAGAGTTTTAGGCATCGGGTGACCATTGTAGATTGACTGCGTTTTTTTATGTACTATCTTGTTGAACGGTCTTGATGATCTCATTTCAACATTGTACGAAAGGTCAATGAGCTATAACTGGCTTGAAGGACTTGATATGTATAGTCGAATGTATATATTGATTATACTTTTTCATTGATTATATATATAAATGTAAGTATTAAGTTTTCTTGGATGGCATACAATTAATAATGTTTACTGTGGAGTTTTTTTTTTTTTTTTTTTGTAGTTTTTCTTTCATTTGAATTCCTCTAGGTTCTTATTTATTTACTTATTTTTTTTGCAATGTTTAACCTCACTTCATTATCTAAACAAAACTTCCAGAGTTCCAGCAGGTTTAAAACCATGTCCAACTACAAACTTAAAAAACTTATAAAATTCAAATAGATGCACTAACTGTATATGGGAAGGCCTTCATACAAACAAAGCCAGCACTGGGTTTAGGGTTACTGTAGCTTTAGGGTTTGGTATGTGGTGTGTGGCTATGGGTGGGTCATGGGCTATGGGTGGGCTGAGGGCTATGGGTGGGCTGAGGGCTATGGGTGGGCCACACACTATGGGTGCGCCACACACCATGGGTGGGAGAAAATTTTGGGCTCTGGGAAACAACAGAAGGGAAAAAAAAATGAAAAGAAAAGGGAAAAAAAGAAAGGAAAAAGAAAGGAAAAAAGAAAGGAAACAGAAACGAAAACAAACGAAATGAAGAGAAAGGTAACGGATAAGAAAGGCTAAGTAGTTTTGGTGGGCTGTAAGTTAAAGTTTAAGTTAAGTAGTTTTGATTGGCTTTGGGTTTAAGTTAAAGTTTAAGTTTTGGTGGGCTGTAGCCTTTGGGTTTTAAATTTTTTAGTTTGGGTAATTAAGTGGGCTGTAGGCTTTGGGCTAAGTTTTTAAGTTTTGGTTAAGTTTTTTAGTTTAAGGGTTGTTTGGTTTTGAATTAAAAAGAATTATTGAAATATTTTCTTTATTATAATCGTTCGTATTTATTAATAGAATACCCTAACCCCTTAACCCTACACTCTAATCCTTACCCCCGTATAATCGTTCGTACATATTAATAGATATCCCTAACCCCTTAACCCTACACTCTAATCCCTACTCCCGTATAATCGTTCGTACGTATTAATAGATATCCCTAACCCCTTAACCCTACAACTTAATCCTTAAACCCCTATAGTCGTTCCTCCTTAGGGTTTAGGGTTTAGAGTTAAAGGTTTAGGGTTTAGGGTTTCGATTTTACTATTAGGGTTTCGATTTAAGGGTTTTAGGGTTACTATTAGGGTTTAGGGTTTACTATTAGGGTTTAGGGTTACTGTAGCTTTAGGGTTTGGGTGGGTCATGGGCTATGGGTGGTAGGAAATTTTTGGCCCCGGGAAAAGAAAAGAAAGGAAAAAAAAGGGAAAAAAAAAGGAAAAGAAAAGGAAAAAAAGGAAGAAGAAAAAACAGAGACGAAATGAACTGAAGGAAAAAAAGTAAAGGAAAAAAAGGAGAGGAAAAACAAAGGTAACAGAAGGAAAAACTAAGTATAAATTTGGGCTGTAGGTTTTAAGTTAAAGTTTAAGTTTTGGGCTTTTTATATTTGGGCTAAGTTTAAGTAAGTGGGCTGTAGGCTTTGGGCTAATTTTTAAGTTTTGGTTATGTTTTTTAGGTTAAGGCTTGTTTGGTTTTGTATTAAATGACATTATTCAATTAATTCCTTTATTATAATCGTTCGTACGTATTAATAGATATCCTTAACCCCTTAACCCTACAATCTAATCCTTACCCCCGTATAATCGTTCGTACGTATTAATAGATATCCCTAACCCCTTAACCCTATAACCTAATCCTTATACCCCTATAGTCGTTCGTACGTATTAATAGATATCCTTAACTCCTTAACCCTATAACCTAATCCTTATACCCCTATAGTCGTTCGTACGTATTAATAGATTACCTTAACCCTAACAATAACATTGAAACCCTAATAGTAACATCAAAACCCTAATAATATTTAGGGTTTCGATTTTACTATTAGAGTTTCGGGTTTTAGGGTTTAGGTCACCTATAAACAAAAAATGATAAAAGTACATTACAAATTGTAGGAATGAGGGAGAGAATGCAATTAACACCAGCAAAACTTCTGGAGGGTATAATTTGGCCTTTAGGGCTCTATTTTGGGAAATGAACCTTTTGGATTTGATGTAACTTTTTGAAACCTAGTTCGTGACATATTTTCAACGGAAATGACCATCTTAAATATTTTAGCGAAAATTCTCAAAAAACGTGAGTTATGCCTTTGAAATTGGTTAGTTTCTTTAAAATTTTGATTTTTCTTGACCGTTCAATTTTTCCCTTATACCAAAGAGTATTTCGCTTAGATCATGCTAAATTCAACTTTTAATTTCACCAGTTCTAAATAAATAGGATAAAAGTGCATTACAAATTGTAAGAAAGAGGAAAATGATTCAATTGACACGAGCAAACCTTTTGGAGGGTATAATTTGGCCTTTAGAGCTCAGTTTTAGGAAATAATCCGTTTGGTTTTGATGTAACTTTTGAAACCTAGTTTTTGGAAAATTTTCGAATGAAATATCTATCATAACTATTTTAGCAAAAATGTACAAAAATATGAGTTACAAACTTCGAACATGGTTAGTTTCTTTAAAATTTTGATTTTTCTTGACCATCCAATTTTTCTCTTATACCAAAGGATATTTTACTTAAATCATGTAAAATTCTATTTTCAATGTCAACACATCTAAAAAAATGATAAAAGTGCATTACAAATTGTAAGAAAGAAGAAGAGGATTTAATTAACACAAGTAAACTTTTTGGATGGTATAATTTGGTCTTCAAGGCTCTGATTTAGGAAATGATCCGTTTAGTTTAGATGTAACTTTTTGAATCCTAGTTTGTGTTAAATTTTTGAAAGAAGTTTTCATCATAATTATATTAGCAAAAATGCACAAAAAAACATGTGTTATAACCTTCGAAAATGCTCAGTTTTTTTTAAAAAAATGATTTTTCTTGACCATCCAGTTTTTCACTTATACCAAAGTGTATTTTATTTAAATCATGTTAAGTTCAACTTTCAATGTCACCAGTACTAAAAAAAATAAGATAAAAATGCATTACAAATTGTAGGAAAGTAGAAGATGATTCAATTAACGCGAGCAAACCTTTTGGAGGGTATAATTTGGCGTTCAGGGCTCAGTTTTTGGAAATTATCCATTTGGATTTGATGCATCATTTTGAAATCTAGTTCGTGGTAAATTTTCAAATGAAATGACCATGGTAACTATTTTAGCGAAAATGCACAAAAAATGAGTTATAATCTTTGAAAATGGTCAGTTTGTTTAAAATTTTGATTTTTCTTGACCATCCAATTTTTCTTTTATACTGAAGAGTATTTCACTTAGACCATGTTAA